>JAFEMH010001567.1:0-377500 GCA_022495995.1 Adenophora triphylla var. japonica
TCTATGAAATGGGTTGTGATGTTAAATATTAGAGTTATTAATTGTCTTTGGTGCAGGGCCTTCCAATTTCATCTATTAAAGGTTGTCCTTGAGCATCATTTCTTACTACGGTTAAAATAGCATTTTTTATCTCTTCTCCTAATAGTTTATCCCACCAGTACGTAGCTGTCTGTGAAACCTAGGATTATATTTTACGTAGCTTGTCTTTACTGTAATATTTTGTGTTTTGTAAATATTTCCTACAATTATCATTTCTTTCGTTTTATTAATAATTTCCATTTCACTTAATCCATCAATGTTCCATTCATAAATATTTTTTGCATTGTAAGATTTTTGTTGATTCCCTATTATTTCTAAATCATCCGCCTCTTTTTTTATAAAAACCTTGAATGGCTTGTATTAGTTTATCTTTATTGTCTATTTCATAATTTTGAGAATCAAGGATGGATTCGATTCGGATGTTGATTGTTCATTATATTGTTAATACTCTGATGGTTTTGTTGTCACTTGTACTGTTTCCTTTTTTACTCGTATGTATGCATCTATGTTTTGCATTAAATTATTTATGGGATCATGTAAGATTGGTCTAACAGGACATTTTAAATGGGTTTTCCGAAGGTGGTATACTGTTTATTATATGAAGTTGATGCTTTTTCTTTTACGTTTGAAGGTGTTTTATTATATAATTCGGCATATTACGTATATCTTTTGGATATTATTCACATTTAAGTTGTTTATTAATTGGGGTAGGAAAATGCATGCATTGTGTTGTAAGACCATCTACTTCTTCTTTTACCATTGTTATACCATTTGTAACAATATCTATTTTATCTTCTACTCTGTCTAATTGTTTTCCTATTGTAAATAAGGATAGATTTGTCCAATTATTCTGTAAATGTAAATCCTTGGTAATTTTTTCTTCTATTTGATCCGGGTGAACTATTGGTAATATTCCATGACTTACTCCATTTTTGACAAAATAAGCTGGTTCTAAAGGGGTCGTTCTCCTTCATAATACTCATGACTTGGTAATTGATTTGGAGCTACTTTATACCATTTTCTAATCTTTTGAGTTATTGGAGTTAATTTATATAAATATTCATCATTTAAGAATTCAAAGAACGGTATATGCATCCCTTGTATTTTGCAGAATTCATAATATGTTTCTTTAATTATTTTTTGTTCTTTTTCATTATATGTTTTGAAAAATAACTCTCTGTTTTCATTATTTTCTTCACTTTGAAAATCTTTTCTTAAAACCTTTTTGTTTAATTTGAATTCATTTTTTATCATATTTACTGTAAATTCACTATCCTCATATGGATGTACAAAATTTCCATTTCTTCTTATTCCAGTATTATCTGTTTCAAATTGGTCTTCTGTTTCAATTTCTGATTCTAAAATTGGTCGGTTATTATGCGAATTACTTCCTTGTTGGTATTCATGTATTCCTGAAGTGGATCTTCTAGAAGGTGTTTCAAAATTAAAATTTTTATTTACGTGTTTTAAAGATTGTGTTCTTTTAAATTTTAAGTCTTGAGCCATCTTCATATTGTGTAATTTGTTCTAATTCACTTGTTTGTCTATTTTTGTTTTTGTACTTGGCATAGTTTTAGATGGATAAGTCCATTTTTCTGGCAAAGTTATATCACTCCATTTAATTGTTTTTGGAATTGTTATGTTGGCTTTTGATCTGTCTATTTCCCAGAAAACTGTTTCTCCTGGTATTTTGGTTTTATTAAAAGCATTTGGACAGAGTCCAGTATTCATTAGTTTAAAGTGTAGTCTAGAAAATATTTCATATATGTGTGAACCCATTTGCATATGATAATTATGAGTTAAGATGTCTAAGGTTAAATTTTTCATTATATGGGGATCTGTTAAAGATATTGTAAAATTAGGATATGTATTAAAATGTATTGGTCCGTTTGTTAAACTTGTTTCTATTGCTCCTATTAACGAGTCTACATATTTTAGATGTCTTGCATCTCTTAAGGCAATTTGGATACTTGTGTCTAATCCTTCCATTGTTAATGGTTTTATAGCTATTTGTACCAATCCTATATGTAAAAATCTATATCCTTGTGATATGTATTTTTAATTGAGGATTTTGAAAATAAACTCATCGTTTGATTATTGGAAAATAAAGGAGTAACTGTTTCTTTTGTTTTTATAGCTAATCTTGATCTAAAATCAAATATTCCTTTATCTTTATATATTTCAGATATTGGTATAGATGGAGGTTTCCAATTTGTTAAGAATTGAGTATCCCAAGAAATTTCTTTAGACAATATACTTTTATTATTTCTATCCTCATCATTCTCAGTTTGTATGTTATAATCATTCATTTGATTATTGTGATGTCGAGAAGACCTTCTATTCGTAAAATTACCTAACCAACTCATTATTTATTTTATGTCTTGCCTCGGATACACTTCCTTTCCTAACCGGATGCACGACTTACACTCCTTAATGCGTGACTTAGACCTAGGACACACACCGACTCGGGACAAATAAATAACTTGAGTTAATTAGCTAACTTTGTTGAATAAAAGGCTCTGATACCAAAATCATGCAAAGGATCGATATCTAACTTACTAACTTGAGAATAATAAGCAATAAGAACAATAAAATTGGAATATAATCTAAAGGAATAAGCAAAGGGAAAGAACTCCTAATGAGTTGCTACAGTAGAATAGTAATTTGACTTTTTAATAGTAAAATTGACTTTTTATCATTCTTAGGTACGTGGCCATTTGTTACACCAATCACACCGTATATTTTTTCTTTCCACCCTTTCATAGTTTTCTATCTAGAGATCCTCTCAACCATCCACTGCAAACCATCCACTGTACAAATTCTTTGTAAATTATCAAAGTTCTGTAATAATAAGTAAGTTGTTCTTTCTTATTCTTTGTTCTTTATTTCTTTATATTTATATGCTTTCTATTAGTAAAAAAGACTTTTAATTAATTAAGGTATATCGGTATCGGAAACCGGTCGGCGAGAATGTTGAGGCAGTTTAAACCGCTCACTGCAGCCGTGTATATTCAAAAAATATACGGTGTGATTGGTGTAACAAATGGCCACGTACCTAAGAATGATAAAAAGTCAATTTTACTATTAAAAAGTCAAATTACTATTCTACTGTAGCAACTCATTAGGAGTTCTTTCCCTTTGCTTATTCCTTTAGATTATATTCCAATTTTATTGTTCTTATTGCTTATTATTCTCAAGTTATTCCATTTCACTTAATCCATCAATGTTCCATTCATAAATATTTTTTGCATTGTAAGATTTTTGTTGATTCCCTATTATTTCTAAATCATCCGCCTCTTTTTTATAAAAACCTTGAATGGCTTGTATTAGTTTATCTTTATTGTCTATTTCATAATTTTCAGAATCAAGGATGGATTCTGATTCAGATGTTGATTGTTCATTATATTCTGTTAATACTCTGATGGTTTTGTTGTCACTTGTACCTGTTTAAAGAATCGATATCATGCAAAGGATCGATATCTAAGTCATAGAACAATAAAATTGGATCGATATCTGGTGAAATTATGTTCTAAAAGTTCTTCTAAATCATAGATATGAAATCTTAATTCCTGGGCTTTACTGATTGGAATTGGAGGAGGATAATTACCAATTGGTATTGGGGCCCAGACATTTTTGGATTCTTTCAATAGTACATCTGTCTTCTGAAGGCAGAAATTTAAATAATTTATATTGTTTAAATGATAATATAAACCATTAATGGATCGATATCTAACTTACTAACTTGAGAAAAATAAGCAATAAGAACAATAAAATTGGAATATAATCTAAAGGAATAAGCAAAGGGAAAGAACTCCTAATGAGTTGCTACAGTAGAATAGTAATTTGACTTTTTAATAGTAAAATTGACTTTTTATCATTCTTAGGTACATGGCCATTTGTTACACCAATCACACCGTATATTTTTTGAATATACACGGCTGCAGTGAGCGGTTTAAATCCGTCTCAACATTCTGCCGACTGGTTTCCGATACCGATATACCTTAATTAATTAAAAGTCTTTTTTACTATTAAAAAGTCAAATTACTATTCTACTGTAGCAACTCATTAAGAGTTCTTTCCCTTTGCTTATTCCTTTAGATTATATTCCAATTTTATTGTTCTTATTGCTTATTATTCTCAAGTTAGTAAGTTAGATATCGATCCTTTGCATTATTTTGGTATCAAAGCCCAACTCCTCTTATCCAACAAATTTCACCCAGCACATATCCAAAAAACACTAATTATTGAACAACAACAACAATTTGAATCTTTTGACAAAAATCCCCAAAGATGGCATGTACACATTAATAATTTATATTGTTTAAATGATAATATAAACCATTAATGTGTATATGCCATCTTTGGGGATTTTTGTCAAAAGATTCAAATTGTTGTTGTTGTTCAATAATTAGATTAATGAATGAATTAAGCGATGAAGGAAGCACAAATTCTACAATACCTGACGAAGCCATGCCAAACGATGACATGTTCACTCAGGTACAGATAGAAGACCTGTGAAGACAAATGACAAAAAACAAAGACAGAGATGGCATCTTCAACAGTGAAGCCGCCCCTCAAATGTCAAAAAAAGCAATGGACAAAAGGAATCCACTTTCTCAGTGGATGATACTGTTTTCTCCACTTTTCGGAGTGGAACTCAAAATTTTTGTATTTATTTGAATTTGTCAAAAGTTGTGGATCCCTCTTCGGTAGGCCAAATGCGCACCGCACATGTGGCGCGATCCATTGCTTCAGTCTGTAATATAAATAAGGATCCCTCCTCATTTGAAGGGATAAGTTTTTTCTTTCCACCCTTTCATAGTTTTCTATCTAGAGATCCTCTCAACCATCCACTGCAAACCATCCACTGTACAAATTCTTTGTAAATTATCAAAGTTCTGTAATAATAAGTAAGTTGTTCTTTCTTCTTCTTTGTTCTTTATTTCTTTATATTTATATGCTTTCTATTAGTAAAAAAGACTTTTAATTAATTAAGGTATATCGGTATCGGAAATCAGTCGGCAGAATGTTGAGACGGATTTAAACCGCTCACTGCAGCCGTGTATATTCAAAAAATATACGGTGTGATTGGTGTAACAAATGGCCACGTACCTAAGAATGATAAAAAGTCAATTTTACTATTAAAAAGTCAATTTTACTATTAAAAAGTCAAATTACTATTCTACTGTAGCAACTCATTAGGAGTTCTTTCCCTTTGCTTATTCCTTTAGATTATATTCCAATTTTATTGTTCTTATTGCTTATTATTCTCAAGTTAGTAAGTTAGTTATATCGATCCTTTGCATTATTTTGGTATCAGAGCCTATTATTCAACAAAGTTAGCTAATTAACTCAAGTTATTTATTTGTCCCGAGTCGATGTGTGTCCTAGGTCTAAGTCACGCATTAAGGGGTCTAAGTCACACATTAAGGAATGTAAGTCGTGCATCCGGTTAGGAAAGGAAGTGTATCCGAGACAAGAAATAAAATAAATAATGAGTTGGTTAGGTAATTTTACGAATAGAAGGTCTTCTCGACATCACAATAATCAAATGAATGATTATAACATACAAACTGAGAATGATGAGGATAGAAATAATAAAAGTATATTGTCTAAAGAAATTTCTTGGGATACTCAATTCTTAACAAATTGGAAACCTCCATCTATACCAATATCTGAAATATATAAAGATAAAGGAATATTTGATTTTAGATCAAGATTAGCTATAAAAACAAAAGAAACAGTTACTCCTTTATTTTCCAATAATCAAACGATGAGTTTATTTTCAAAATCCTCAATTAAAAAATACATATCACAAGGATATAGATTTTTACATATAGGATTGGTACAAATAGCTATAAAACCATTAACAATGGAAGGATTAGACACAAGTATCCAAATTGCCTTAAGAGATGCAAGACATCTAAAATATGTAGACTCGTTAATAGGAGCAATAGAAACAAGTTTAACAAACGGACCAATACATTTTAATACATATCCTAATTTTACAATATCTTTAACAGATCCCCATATAATGAAAAATTTAACCTTAGACATCTTAACTCATAATTATCATATGCAAATGGGTTCACACATATATGAAATATTTTCTAGACTACACTTTAAACTAATGAATACTGGACTCTGTCCAAATGCTTTTAATAAAACCAAAATACCAGGAGAAATAGTTTTACGGAAATGAGACGGATCAAAAGCCAACATAACAATTCCCAAAAACAATTAAATGGAGTGATATAACTTTGCCGAAAAATGGACTTATCCATCTAAAACTATGCCAAGTACAAAAACAAAAAAATAGACAAACAAGTGAATTAGAACAAATTACACAATATGAAGATGGCTCGGTAGACTTAAAATTTAAAAAAGAACACAATCTTTAAATAGAAATAAAAATTTTAATTTTGAAACACCTTCTAGAAGATCCACTTCGGGAATACATGAATACCAACAAGGAAGTAATTCGCATAATAACCGACCAATTTTAGAATCGAAATTGAAACGAGAAGACCAATTTGAAACGAGATAATCTTGGAATAAGAAGAAATGGAAATTTTGTACATCCATATGAGGATAGTGAATTCTACAGAAATATGATAAAAAATGAATTCAAATTAAACAAAAAGGTTTTAAGAAAAGATTTTCAAAGTGAAGAAAATAATGAAAACAGAGAGTTATTTTTCAAAACATATAATGAAAAAGAACAAAAAATAATTAAAGAAACATATTATGAATTACGCAAAATACAAGGGATACATATACCGTTCTTTGAATTCTTAAATGATGAATATTTATATAAATTAACTCCAATAACTCAAAAGATTAGAAAATGGTATAAAGTAGCTCCAAATCAATTACCAAGTCATGAATATTATGAAGGAGAACGACCCCCTTTAGAACCGACTTATTTTGCTAAAAATGGAGTAAGTCATGGAATATTACCAATAGTTCACCCGGATCAAATAGAAGAAAAAATTACCAAGGATTTACATTTGCAGAATAATTGGACAAATCTATCCTTATTTACAATAGGAAAACAATTAGACAGAGTAGAAGATAAAATAGATATTGTTACAAATGGTATAACAATGGTAAAAGAAGAAGTAGATGGTCTTACAACACGAATGATTTTCCTACCCCAATTAATAAACAACCGAAACGGGAATAATATCCAAAAGATATACGAGAATATCTTTGAATTATATAATAAAACACCTTCAAACAGAAAAGAAAAAGCATCAACTTCATATAATAAACAGATACCACCTTCGGAAAACCCATTTAAAATGTCCGGTGTTAGACCAACCTTACATGATCCCATAAATAATTTAATGCAAAACATAGATGCATACATACGAGTAAAAAAGGAAACAAGTACAAGTGACAACAAAACCATCAGAGTATTAACAGAATATAATGAACAATCAACATCTGAATCAGAATCCATCCTTGATTCTGAAAATTATGAAATAGACAATAAAGATAAACTAATACAAGCCATTCAAGGTTTTTATAAAAAGAGGCGGATGATTTAGAAATAATAGGAAATCAACAAAAATCTTACAATGCAAAAAATATTTATGAATGGAACATTGATGGATTAAGTGAAATGGAAATTATTAATAAAAACGAAAGAAATGATAATTGTAGGAAATATTTACAAAACACAAAATATTACGGTAAAGACAAGCTACGAAAATATAATCCTAGGTTTCACGGGACAAATACGTACCTGGTGGGATAAATTATTAGGAGAAGAAATAAAAAATGCTATTTTAACTGCAGAAGAAATGATGCTCAAGGACAACCTCTAGTAGACGAAAATGGGTGACATGTACCGGCACAAATAATAACCCTAATATTCAACATCACAACCCATTTCATAGGAGACATAGATTTATATACAGAAAGAAACTCTGAAATATTACAAAATTTAAAGTGCAGAAAACTGGAACAATTCAAATGGTATAAAGAAAATTTCTTTAAAAGAGTTTTCAATCTAGCAGACCCAAATAACATATACTTGGAAAGAAAAATTTATTCTTGGACTACCGGGATTATTTTCGAGAAAAAGTAAAAGAAACAATAGAACAAAAATTTGGAAAAATTTCTTATAATGAATTAACCTATGGAGATTTAATCACTAGTGTAAATATAACAGGACTAAGATTATGTCAGGACCAAAGATTAAATTATAAATTAAAGAAAGAAAGTGCACAAACACGTAAAGAATTAGGAAATTGGTGTGAACAATTTGGGTTTGGAAAATTAAAACCACCTCATAAAAAGAAAAGAAATGAACACAATCCTTATTATAAAAACGATTACTTATAGAAGAAAACATAGGAAAACAAATAAAAAATACACAAAAGAAACACCTGAATATTATAAAAATTCAAGTCACAAGAAAAGATATAGTAACAAATATAATAACAAGAAATATAAGAAAAATAATAAATAAACAAACACCCACAATAAAACAATAAAATGTTTCCTATGTAGAAAACACGGACACATAGCTAGGGGCCCTTGACTAGAAAACAAATAAAACAAATTTGCAATAACCTTAATATAAAAGAGATAGATCAAATAATATCCCAAATAGATAATCTAGAGGTAACAACCACAGAAAACGAACAAACTAGTGGAGAAGAACCCTCTTTTAGCACGGACCTCACAGACAATGAAGAAGAAATTAACGAATGTCAAAATGGATGCAAAGGAGTATGTATGTGTACGACCAAAATTAATACTATAGAACAATATGATGAAATATTAGAAAAAATTAAAGAAATAAAGGAACCAGTTATAAAACGAAAATTCCTAAGACAATTAGAAAAAACCATAAAGGAGGAAAAACCAGAACCTTCAACACCATCTCAATATGAAGACGTGGTACAAATGTTCCAAGACAAAAAGAAGCAAATTTCTTCACTAGATTTACAAAAAGAAATCAGAGAAATAAAACAAGAAATAAAATTATTAAAACAAAGTAATTTAGAATTACAAAAATCACAAAAAGAATTAGAAGCAAAAATAACAATACATGAAATTAAAAAACAAATAAGTGCAACCTACAAAGGAGAACCTTCCAAAAAATTGGATGAACAATTTCAAAACCCTTTTGGAAAAAACAAAGGAATAAAAATAAACACTAGAGAAAATACGGAAACAGAAACATCTTCTTCAACAGAAGAAGACACAGAAGGAAGTTTATCTGCAATAAATAAAGTAAGGTTTCAAAAATGGTATGTCACCATAAAAATGACAATAGGAACCTTCCACTATGAAGGAATAGCCATGCTAGACTCGGGGGCGAGATCTAAAGCGTATAGAGCAAGGCATAATACCCTCTAAATATTTTATTAAAACAAAACAAAACCTCTCAAAGACAAATTCTTCCTTATTAAAAGTTAAATATAAAATACCAGATGCCCACATATGCAATAATAACATTTGTTTTAAAACAAGTTTAATACTTGTAAAAGATCTAAATACAAGAGTAATATTAGAAAATCCTTTCCTACAAATGTTATATCCCTTTAAAGTATCCAAACAAGGAGTAGAAACAAAAATATTAGGACAAAAAATAATATTTAAATTCATATATCCAGTTTCTACCCATGATGTTAATAATGTACAAAAAGCAAACATAACAAAAATAAACTCATTACAAAAACAAATTGAATTCTTAAAAGAAGACTTACATAATACAAAGTTAGAAGAAAAATTGCAATCAGGAGAATGCAAAACTAAAATTAAAAAGATATTAGAAAAATTTGAGAAAACCTTATGTTACGACCTCCCAGCGACTTTTTGGGAAAGAAAGAAACATGTCATAACATTACCATATGAAAAAGAATTTAATGAAAGAATGATTCCAACTAAAGCAAGACCAATCCAAATGAACCAAGAATTACTAGAATATTATAAGAAAGAGATAAAAGAATTATTAGATAAAAAATTAATAAGAAAAAGCAAATCACCATGGTCCTGCTCTGCTTTCTATGTCACAAAAAATGCAGAGATTGAGAGAGGAGCTCCAAGGTTAGTGATAAATTATAAACCATTAAACACAGCCTTAAAATGGATTAGGTATCCAATCCCTAATAAACAAGATTTATTAAAAAAGGCGCATAATGCATCAATATTTTCAAAATTTGATATGAAATCGGGATTTTGGCAAATCCAAATAAGCGAGAACAAGATAGATACAAAACGGCATTCACGGTACCATTTGGACAATACGAATGGAATGTAATGCCATTTGGGTTAAAAAATGCACCAAGCGAATTTCAAAAAATCATGAATGAAATATTTAACCCTTACACATTTATTATAGTTTACATAGATGACGTTTTAGTTTTTAGTAAAGATTTAGGCCAACATGAAAAACATCTAAACATATTTTACAAAACAATGATAAAAAATGGACTGGTTTTATCCAAACCTAAGATAAAGTTATATCAAACAAAAATAAGGTTCTTAGGTCATGAAATAACCAATAACACAATAATACCTATCCAAAGATCAATAGAATTTGCGGACAAATTTCCAGATGAAATAAAAGACAAAACCCAATTACAAAGATTTTAGGATCGTTAAACTACATAGCTGATTTTCTTCCAAAGATAAGACAAATCTGCAAACCTCTTTATGACAGATTAAAGAAAAATCCAAAACCTTGGACAAAAGAACACACTAATGTAATAAAACAAATTAAGTTATATGTAAAACAATTACCCTGTTTAACAATATGCGATCCAAACGCACCAAAAACAGTATCTACAGATGCTTCAGACATAGGATATGGAGGAATATTAACTCAAGAAATAAATGGTAAAACCCATATAATAAGATATTACTCAGGGATATGGAATGAAACCCAATCTAAATATTCCACAATAAAAAAGGAAATCCTTTCCATAGTATTATGCATAACAAAATTTCAAGACGACTTGCTTAATCAAAAATTCACTGTTAAAGTAGACTGTAAAGCCGCTAAGAATGTTTTACAAAAAGATGTAAAAAATCTAGCTGCTAAACAAATCTTTGCCAGGTGGCAAGCTTTATTATCAATTTTTGATTTTGAAATTATTCATATTGCAGGAAAAGACAATTCAATTCCAGATTTCTTAACAAGGGAAAGAACTCCTAATGAATTGCTACAGTAGAACAGTAATTTGACTTTTTAATAGTAAAGTTGACTTTTATTACTCTCTAAGGTACGTGGCCATTTGTTACACCAATCAATACCTTATAAACATTGGGTACCAAGAAAATGAGTGATCAACAGAATAGAAGTTTTTTAGGAAGAAGTAGGACAGTACAGGAGTCAAGAAATTCAACAAGCAACTTACAAGATATCATCACAACAGATAACTTTATAAACAGGATATTAAGAAGAGGATCAGGATCTAACAGTAACCAACAAATAGTACAATTAGAAGAAGAAATAGATGTAAACAGAAACCTAGATTTATATAACCAGCATCAGTTAGATATTTTAAATCCAAGAACATTATACCAAACAGGAATGTTAAACATTAATATAGTCTTAATAAGAAATAGTAGAGAAGAAAGACTTAGGGTAGTTGATGGAACAGTTACAATAGATTTATTCTCACCAGAAACAATCCAAAAAATAAAACAGTCTGGAAAACATTTTGCACATGTGGGATTAGTGGTAATTGGAATAAAAGGATTAGGAAGAAAAAATTTAGGAACAAAATTATTAGCCTTATTATTAGATAAATCATGGAAAACAGATTTGAAAAAAGCCATTATCTCAGGAATGGAAATAGACTTAAGTCAAAATACAGCGCTATTTTACTGTACACCAGGAATACTAAAAGACATAAAAGATCTACAAAACATTAAAATTGCCTTAAAAACAAAAGGATATGATAATTATGTAGGAAACAATATAGTAATAAGTGTAGGAACATTAGGGAAAGCTAGCAACAGATCGGGAATGAAATATAAAGTAAACATAGACGGAATTGTTAATACAATTGCCTCAAAATCAATACAAATGATAGAACCACTTAAAATAAATCCCGAGGAATTAGCAGGACTGGAATGGTCTTTGGACGATCTACAAGAACCAGATAGTAAAGTATTAATACCAAAACAAAGTCATATATACGAAAATGCAAATGGATTGCAAAGTTTAAGATTCGTAAATTTTAGAAGAGAAGACCCTACACAAAGTGATAATGAAACATAAACAGAATATAATTTTATGAATATAGAATACGACACAGAACCAATCTATGATACAGATAGTGAAGATAAAGAAATAGTCATAGGATTTGACCAATTCGACACAGAAGAAAATGACTTTAGTATAATAGACTATTTAGAAGAAGAACCCTCTACAGGCTTTAAAATAGAAGAAACTAACAAAACATTTGAAGAAATTATAAACAAAAAATTCACAGAATTAAATATCCAAGAAGAAGTGGATGACATGATAATAGATTGTATTACAGAATTAGGATTAACATATGAAGAAAGTTATAATAAATTACAAGAAATCTACAATTTACCTTTGGTAAGTAATATACAACAGGGAAAGACAATGATAGCTGATTTTTACAAACAAGAAAATGCATTTATGGATCAACATATGGAAAATGCAAGAAAAAGAGCTAAACCTGAATGGACAGAATCAGGAACAGCTACAGAAGATGTAATAGGAAGAGAAAATTGGACTCCCCCTTCTAGACAATATACAGGAGAATCAAAATACACTAGCCAAGGAGCTAGATTACCTATAGGAAATTTATACAGTAGTAATATGTTGTTATTAGAAAAACAAAAGCCACAGTTATGGAATGATGAAATATTACTATGGGAACAAACAGTAGTAAGGATGTGGGAAACAAATAAAAGGGATAGCATGGATATGTTTTCATATTTAGAAACTACATTAGGCCCAATAGCCTTAGGAATATGGCAAAGCAAAAAAGCCCAAAATCCAGATGAAATAAACAGATTAAAGGCTATAGGAGACAACCCATATAACTTCACTAGTCAAATTAGAACATTAATACTAGGAGTAGACCCAGCAAAAAATACTACTCTCATACAAGATACAGCCATTAGAAATTTGGAACAATTAAGTATAGCAGACATGAAATACATAAATGAATTTACCCTAGATTTTACTAGGTTATTATCACAAACAGGACAGGCTATGAATGATGAATTATGTGATAAATACTTTGTTAAATTACCTGGAGATTTAGGTAAAACCATCCATAATTCATGGAAACAAGAGTTTGGTGACAGACAGAACCTAGGAATTGGACCTAGAATCACATATACCTTTAACATATTAGAAGACAAATGTAAAGAAGTGACCCTCCAAGAACAATTAAAAAAGAGTGCTTATGCATTCTGTAAAACAGCAATTTACACACCACAGGCCTATGGACAATATAATAAATTCAAAAAGAAAATAAGAAAAAGTACAACGTACAAAAAAGAGTTCAAACCTTATGCAGGGAATAAGTATGTAAGAAAACCTCAAACAAGAAGATGTAGATGTTTTATTTGTGGAGATGAAAAGCATTTAGCAAACAAATGTCCAAATAAGAACAAAAACACAGAAAGAAGTAATTTAATAGAACAATTAGGAGAATACAATATAGAACCTCTAGACAGTAATCAATCAGATAATGAATCAGTAAACAGTATCTACAGTAGTGATGATAACAGCCAAATCACAAAAATTACATATACTTATATGAATAAAGAAGAAGAATGTATACATAATTGGATTAGTAGAAGAGGAAATAATTATATAAAATGTTTTAATTGCGGTTATTTTCCGAGCATAGAAAAAAGGTCACAATGCAACATATGCTTTAAAGAAATTTGTTATATATGTTTAAAAATATTATTCGAGCAAGAAATGACTACAGTAGAAGTACCAGCTAAAACAGTAAATATGGAATTAGTTACAGAAAAATTAGATAAATTGGAACTAGCAACCGAATTACATAATCTAAAAATAAGAAATATAGAAAAAATGATATTGCAAATAGAAAATACAATATATAAGGGAAAATAAAAAATAACAGAAGAAGAACAAGTAGATTATACAAATATGTCAACAGAACATACATTAATACAAACAAGGAATATAACCAACATGATAAATTTACAATGTAGATTATGGCTAGATAATAATGAGTATTTAGATCTTACTGCTTTATTAGACACAGGAGCTACAAAAAGTGTAATATCACATGACATGGTTCCAAAAGAGTTTAAGAATGAATTAACATATAAACTAGTAACTAGAACAATAGAAGACAGACTAATGACAATCACACATTGCATCGAACCTATAGGAATACAGTTTCTAGACTTTTCAGGAAATTATAGCTTAAAATATGACATACCACAGGTCAATATTAGTCCAGAATATGTAAAATCAAAAGACTTTATATTAGGCCTAAATTTTATTCTAGGATTACAAGGGGCCATAACAATTACAAAAAATTATATTACACTTAGTAAACATATTTATAGCATACCTACCCTACGATATAATCAAACATCAGAGTTCGCACAGAAGCGTGGTGGACTAGGTAGCTTAGAATTCCTAAAATCAAATCATCAAAATAAAAAATGCCATATAGAAAATGAAACTTTAAATCTCCTCACAAACATGCTAACACAAGAATTAGAAAAAGGAACAGATATAACAAAAAGTATAAATCATCCTATAATTCTACATCTAGAGAAAATATGACTAATAGGAGAAGATATTACAAACTCAAAGGTTACATACATGTGTAAATTTAAAATAAAAAATCCTGACATTACAATCAGAACAGCTAACATTGAATATAGCCCGTTAGATAAAGAGGAATTTAAAATACAAATCCCAGAAATGATAAAACAGAAATTAATTAGGAAATCAGAAAGTCCACATAGATCAGCAGCTTTTCTAGTTAGAAACCATAGTGAAATAAAAAGAGGAAAAGCTAGAATAGTATATAATTATAAAAGACTTAATGATAATACAAAAGATGATGGATATAACATACCAAATAAAGATTCTTTGGTAAACTTAATACAAAAGAAAAAGATATTCTCTAAATTTGATTTAAAATCAGGATATAATCAATTAAAGTTAGAAGAAAAATTCAAACCATGGACAGCTTTTACTTGTTCTGAGGGACAATTTGAATGGAACGTTTTAAGTTTTGGTCTTAAGAATGCACCCTCAATATTTCAAAGATTTATGGACAGTATATTTCTAAAATATGATTTTTGCATGGTTTATATAGATGATATCTTAGTAGCAAGTGAAACTTTATAGGAACATGAAAATCATTTAAAACATGTTTTTAATGAAATAAAAACACATGGGATAGTAGTATCAAAAAGAAAAATGGAATTATTTAAAAGAAAAATATCATTTTTAGGATTCGAAATAGGAAATGGGAAAATAGAATTACAGCCTCATATCTCAACAAAAATTATTAATTTTCCAGAAAAATTTGAAAATTTAAAACAGATACAAGCCTTCTTAGGATTAGTTAATTATGCAAGAAAATTCATCCCAAATTTATCAAAGTTAGTAGGACCACTTTACAGTAAAACCACAAAAAATGGTCAGAGAAATTTTAATAAAGAAGATATAAAATTAGTAAAAGAAATAAAAGACAAAGTAAAAAGAATAAAACCATTAGAATTACCCTTAGTAACAGATTATATAATCATAGAAACAGATGGATGTAAAGAAGGATGGGGAGCAGTCCTTCTTAGTAAACCTAATAAATATACTCCTAAAGACACTGAAAAAATATGTTCTTATGCCAGTGAAAATTTTAATAAAACAGGATTAAATTGGACAAGTTTAGACTATGAAATACAGGCATTAATAAATGCATTAGAAAAATTTAAAATATTTCTAAATAAAGAGTTCACAGTTAGAACAGATTGCGAAGCAATAGTAAAATTCATAAAAAATGACCAAAGTAGAAAAGTAAATAGGACAAGATGGATAAATTTACAGAATATAATACAAGGTAGTGGATACATGATTAATTTTGAGCATATAAAAGGAAACAATAATATGATTGCTGACATTTTGTCAAGGAATCTTAACAGGTTATTTCGAACAAATGGATAATAACGGTAAAAAGAAGATGGTGCTGCATCCACAGACAGAAAAGGCTAAAGCATTGGATACATCTGACAGCGAAAGCATTAAGACAGAAAGAACAGACTATCCACAGTACAGAAGACCATCATGGGAGGTAATTCGAAACCCCCTAGACAGAAAAATTGGATCACAGCAAGCTGGGCCTAGCTCGACAAAATTTCGGGTGGACAAAAATTTTATACCTAGAGCCCAAGCCCAAACAAAAACCCTTACTTTTGGAACAAACACTTTACCCGTTTGCACAGATGAAAACAGAAAGTTCAGACCCATTACTGGAATGAACCTCACAGAAAGACTGCAATGTTTACTTGATAATTTGTGGCACATACAAACATTCCCAAACGAATCCACAAAGAAAGTCCAAATTTTAAATTCTCTGGGCTATTTCTTTCTGAAAACATCCCAAAAAACCCCCGACAAGCCCATAACCAAAAGTATTCTGTTGATCACTCATTTTCTTGGTACCCAATGTTTATAAGGTATTGGTTTTCTTTTAATTTTTACTTCTTCTCCTAGACTTAATTTATTTATTCCACTAATTATTTTATCCAAGTCGTTATCTATAGTATTAGTACTTGGTTGAGGCGTGTGCCATTATCTCAGGAATGAAAATAGACTTAAGTCAAAATACAACGCTATTTTACTGTACACCAGGAATACTAAAAGACATAAAAGATCTACAAAACATTAAAATTGCCTTAAAAACAAAAGGATATGATAATTATGTAGGAAACAATATAGTAATAAGTGTAGGAACATTAGGGAAAGCTAGCAACAGATCGGGAATGAAATATAAAGTAAACATAGACGGAATTGTTAATACAATTGCCTCAAAATCAATACAAATGATAGGGGGGGTATGGCGAATTTTTCGGGTTTCCGTTAAACCACTATAAACCACTACTATAAACAACTGCTAATTTAAGCATATCTTGTAGTTTTAACAAATAATTTAAATTTGATGAACATTAAATAAAAACAAATATTCATTTTAATCATTAATATATATATATATATATATATATATATATATATATATATATATATATATATATATATATACTCCCTCCGTCCCATAAAACATTACCCATTTTACTATTTTGGGCGTCCCACTTTAAAGTCCCACTTTTCTAAAAAGGAAATTTTTTAATACTTCTTTATTCATGGGACCCACTTGTCATACTCACAACACTTTTCAAATTTACTATTCTCTCCACTCATTCTCTCTCCTCCCACTCACAACAACTATTTTAATAACATTATTCCTTATTTTCCATTCTCAATAGTAAAGGGGTAATGTTTTTTGGGACGGAGGGAGTATATATTATATATATATTATATTTATATATTTATATATTTATATATATATTAAATATTATATACTACCCTCCGTCCCATTACAAACCGGAAAGTTGGTCAACTGTTGACCATCTTTGACTAATAATTTATGAATATCTAGATATTTTTTTGTAATTCTAAAAAAAGTTATTGATAGTATTTCTAATGGTGAAGCAATAACAATTTTTAAAATTACAAAAAAATATCTAGATATTCATAAATTATTGGTCAAAGATGGTCAACAGTTGACCAACTTTC
Organism: Adenophora triphylla var. japonica; assembly: GCA_022495995.1. Classification (NCBI taxonomy): domain Eukaryota; kingdom Viridiplantae; phylum Streptophyta; class Magnoliopsida; order Asterales; family Campanulaceae; genus Adenophora; species Adenophora triphylla. Next base: position 17,843 of record JAFEMH010001567.1, read on the forward strand.
CGGTTTGTAATGGGACGGAGGGAGTATATTATACTCCCTTCGTCCCGGCCGACTTAGGATTTTTTGAAATGGCACGGGGATTAAGGAAAAGGTAAATGTTGTGAGTGTAATTTCAAAATAGGAGAGAGAATGAGTGGAGGGAATATTAAATTATAATGGTGTTGTGAGTATTAAAATAATGTAGGAGAGAGAATGAGTGGAGAGAATAGTGATTTAAGGTTTTCATTTTGGGCCGTCCTAAGTCGGGTGGGACGCCCAAAATGGCAAAAAGTCCTAAGTCGGCCGGGACGGAGGGAGTATAATATATATAATATACTCCCTCGGTCTCATATTATCTTACCCATTTTGCTATTTTGGACGTCCCACTTTAAAGTCACACTTTTCTAAAAATGAAACTTTTTAATACTTCTTTATTCATGGGATCCACTTGTCATACTCACAACACTTTTCAAATTTACAATTCTTTTCACTCATTCTCTCTCCTACCCACTCACAACTCCTACTTTAATAACATTATTCCTTATTTTTCGTTCTCAACAGTAAATGAGTAAGCTATTATGGGACGGAGGGAGTATATTATACTCCCTCCGTCCCACCCTAAGCGTCACTTTTTACCCAAAAGGGTGTCCCGTTTAAAGCGTCACTCTTTTCTAAAAAGAAAATACTCCCTCCGTCCCGGCGAAAGAGCCACAAAATTTGTTCGGCACGCAAAATAAGAAATGTGATGTAGGAAAGAGAAAAAGTTTAAATGTTGTGAGTATGAAAAATTAAATAGGAGAGAGAATGAGTGGGAGGTGATGTAAGAAAGAGAATGTTGTGAGTGTAAAAGTAAAGTAGGAGAGAGAATGAGTGGAGAGAATAGTGATTTAAGGTTTCCTTTTTGGGAAAGTGGCTTTTTAAATGGGACGCCCAAAAAGGAAATAAATGGCTCTTTCGCTGGGACGGAGGGAGTATTTTATTAATATTCTATTATCCATCCACTATTCCCTCCACTAATTCTCTCTCCTCTACACTCACAACACTTTTTAAATTCACTATTTCCTCCACTGATTCTCTCTCCTATTTTCAAATTACACTCACAATATTTTTTCTTCCCACACTTTTCCTTAATTTGCATGCCATCCCTAAAATGATGACGCTTCTATCGGGACGGAGGGAGTATATTTTTATATACAGTATATAATTTATATATTATATTATATTATACATATTTATATATATATACTCCCCCGTTTCGATTGAAGTGTCTCAACTTTTCATTTTAGACGTCCCATTTAAAATGTCTCAATCCAAAAAATTGAATTTAATTATTCCACCTCTGAATGAATAAGCATTAGAGAAAGAAAAAAAAACAAACGTAACCTAAATTGATTAGTACGTATTTGAATTTTTTTGCCGGCACTAATTTCTAGAGCACAACTGCACATTATCCAGCACTCCACTTCAATCACATCTCAGCTTTTCATTACTAATAATTAAACCACCCGTTTGGATATTAATTAATGCTCCATCCACATTATTTATACTCATTGTGTTTTATTTTTTATTAGTTTTAAAACAAATATTATATTTTTAAGAAAATAATTTAAAATATTTTATTATAGTATAAATAATTTTCAAAAGAAAATAAAACACTATTACACTCACACTTCAATCACATCTCAGCTTTTCATTAGTTTTAAAACAAATACTCCCTCCGTCCCAATAAAAGCTTCACTAATTACCCAAAAGGGCGTTCCGTTAGAAGCTTCACCTTTCCTTTTTTGGCAAAGAATCTTCACTATTCTCTCCACTCATTCTCTCTCCTAAAACACTATTACACTCACAACACTTTTCAAATTCACTATTCCCTCCACTAATTCTCTCTCCTATTTTCAAATTACACTCACAACATTTTTTTTCCCTCCCATTACCATAATTCCCGTGCCGGAGGAAAAGGGTGAAGCAATTGGTGGGACGGAGGGAGTATTATATTTTTAAGAAAATAATTTAAAATATTTTATTATAGTATAAATAATTTTCTAAAGAAAATAAAACATATTTAATAAAAATATTATAAAATTATATACTTTCGTTGCCCCGATTTAAGATTCTTACTTTTCTTTCTATTATGTCCTGATTTAAAATTATTAGTTGTTTTATTACTAAAGATGGACAATGAGACTAATTTGTCACCCTGACAACAAAAACTTCCTAGCCACTTTCTCTTTTCTACATTATTTTTTATAATCACAACATTTATTTTTTCTTATTGTACGAGCTAAGTCAAACGAAAAATATTAAACGATTTTTCTAACGTGTGCCCTGAAAGGTACATGTTAAACTCTTTAAATAAGATAATATAGTATATGTAAATGCTTTCATAAATATATAAATATGTAAATTTACATATATATATATATATATATATATATATATATATATATTTTATAATTATGAAAATGATAGTAAAAAAAAAGTGAATTACTACCCAACAATGATGAAGACGATGACGAAACTGAATCAAAATTAAGAAAAATAAAAAGAAAAGACAATCTAGAAAAAGGAAATGTGAAGACAAGAAAGAAACCCTAGATCTTAGCTGTAGTTAGTAAAGAACAAGAAAAATATTCAATTGAAGTAACTTTGAAATTGTCTATGGCTTAGAACAAGTGAGGCGAAACTCACAAAATGAAATGAAACTCACAAGTGTTGTCTTTAGTGTTGGCAACACTAAGAACAACACATACACCAATTCTAGAAAAACACAAATAAATAGAAATAAAAATAAATTGCAGCGGAAGAATTAAAGCAATACACAAGAATATAATTTTTATCAAGTTATATAAATATATAACTTGATGGGTGTCACGAGGGCAAGACCTTTCTATTAATAATATGAATTAAATGAAAGGTCGAAGAAATTCCTTAATGATAAAAGATCCATGATATAAGGAACAACATATACAAGAATTCTCTCTGAAAATGAACACTCAAAACCTCACAAAAATATAAAAATCTATATGAAATTCTCGAGTGTCAGACTGAGTGTTGCCAACACTTGAATGGCAACACTTGTGAGCAGAATTCTATTTCTTGTGCAGATTTGCATTTTCTGAATTAGATGATCTTCAATGAAGATCCACTGCACTATTTATAGGCCACAAAGTCTTGGAGCCTACTCAAAATGATCAGCAACAGCCTTGAGTTTGTTTCCTCCAAAATAGTCTTCTCGCCTCATTTGTAGAAGACTAGGTCTTCTCTTGCTTCTCTTGCTTGTACCTCTCAGCTCTGGATGCCTTGTACTCTGACTTGTTTACCCCCTGAATAGCTGAATAAAATATCTTTTTGCTTGGTCATTAATTAAACAAATAAACACATGTTTATTTGTTAATTTTCTCCTCTTCTTTCGTGAATCACGCCCGGCGCTTCGTTGCTCTTTTCCAGCTCATTTTAAGCAAACTAACTACTGTTATTTAAACATTAATTTCCACATTTTTATTTGTGAAAAATACAGTAACTATCTCAGTGTTGCCAAATCCAAATGGCAACACTTGTGGCAACACCAGTGGCAACACTGGTTTGCAACACTTGGGACAACATTCATGGCAACACATGATCTTAACATTAACAATCTCTCCCTTAATTACTGATTTCTTCACAAAATTCAATGTGATGATCTTTACAAACCAGTTAGTCAAACTTAACTAAAAATGAAAATGCCATGTGATGAATAGTGGCAACATCAACCTTCAGACAATGTTTGAAAATATTTTTCATCAAAGTATCACACTCACACGAGTGGCAACATCAATCTTCAGGAAAATGAAGTCACATAATTTCTAATTATCTCCCCCTTAATACGAAATTAATAACTAACCAAAATAATTATTAAAATCTTAAAACTACCATCCAACCATTCAACAAAAATATCCACCCAAGTTTGAAGAAAATTTCAGCCGAAACAAAGAAAAAAAAACAGAAATTGAAATTGTTTAAGCATTACAAACCAAAATAAAAACAAAGGAAATTGTTTTTGTTACCAAACCACCAAAATCAAGAACCAATCGAACCAACCACCTTCAACCTGCATTTTCAGCTCCTTCACCTCCCTCTGCTGTACCACTTGGTCCATCTCCAGCTCTATCATCACGCCTTGGCCTCGATGATTGATCTCCCCCTATTTTGGAAGAAATCATGTCCACCATTTTCATCATATCAGTACGCATGTCAAGCCACCCCTGAATTACTGAGTCAATGTGCTTCACCTGACTATTGAAAAAATTATGTACCATAGTAGCATCAACCATTACAGGAGCAAGTGCCGCCCGAAAGTGCCGCGCCAGTGGCGACACTTGGGGCGACACTGGCAGGCAGCCAACGGAGGAGAATTTGTAACCAAAACCCAAGGTAAATCTTTGTACCTATCACCTTCAGTAAAGTGTTTGGTAATTCTGTAATAAACAGGCTTCTCAGAGATATTATCGGCATTCCAAGGCTTAAGATTTTGGTATAAAAGAACATTGAATATAAGGGAAGGAAAAATGAAGGAGGAGGTCTTTCTTTTCTTGGCCCATGCAGCAAGGTGAGCAAATACTAATCTCCCAAAGTTAACTCTTTGTTTCTTGCCTAGTTTGTATAACAAAGAAGCTTGCTCAAATGTTACCGTGTTCTCATTGGCCGTAGGTAGCCAATTTGTTATACATATCTTGTGAAGCACACTAAACAAAGAAGTAAGATAGGTAGACTTAAAGTGATCAGTCCAAACAGTGATTCTCCCTTCAGTTAAAAAGGTGGCTAAGGCATTGGGATCAAATTCCAAACTCTCATCTTCGACATTAGGGAGGCCGTATGCTTTGTTGATGATCAAGGGATTAAAATCATAGATATTGCCCCTAACAAAGATCTTTTCATAATGAGGGGTATTCCTATCATCAATATCCTCCCTAAGATGAGCATAAAAGTTCCTAACCACACTTTCAACATAAACGAAAACTTTCACAACCGTGGGTAAAAAGTTTCTATCTTTCAAAAATTGATACCCTCCTAACTCCTTGAATTGAGTCACATACATATTTCTTTCATTCAGAATTTTCTTCTCAGAATCTTGAACCCACTTATCCAAGCTAGATTCACTATAAAATTCCTCGGAAAGAAATGGACGTTCATAATATCCAAAAGACTCATAATCTGATCTGGAATCTTGAGAGGGAGTAGGAGTGTTTACCTGAGGCCATGAAATAGGAGAATAAGAAGGATAACTTGACTGGGCTTTAGACTTGGCAAAGTGTGTTTCGTGTGTTGCCATTACGATTGGCAACACTTGGGGCGACACTGGCAGAAATTTTCTGTTTCTTCATGATCTTGGACTGAGCTTCAGCAAGGGTTTCCTCATCTTCCAACCAAGCTTCCTCATCCTCATCAGAAGATGATGAGGGCTCCTTAGTCTCTTTAAAAATTGGGTTCGAATTTTCCTCGGACGAAATGTTGAGCGAAGAACTCGAGCTATCCTCCACATTGACAGGATCATCAGCCGTGTTGGAAGGTATCTTAGACCTGAACAACGTCTTGATCCTTTCAGATTGACGACGCACACCACCCCGAAATGATGAAGAGGCATCAACCGCCTTTCTCTTTTTGGATTTCTTTTGAGGGGCGAAGGTGAGTTCTACGGAGGGGGTAGTTTCAGGAAGGCTTATAGGAATGGGAATTTGAGGAGGATTGTAGACAACAATGTCTAAAGATGGTGAGGTTGAGGGTGTGGCCGATAATGTCGCAGGGGATATTTCCATGGGAACGGCGACATTGGAGGCGACACTTGAGGGGGCTAAGGGCGAAATCTCCATGGGGGAAGAAATTTGGGAAGAATTTTTGGGACTGGCCATGGAGGATCGAAGGAAAAAACGAGGAAGAAAGAGGAACAGGGGAAGGGTTTGGTTACCGCCTAGAGAGAGAGAGAGAGAGAGAGAGAGAGAGAGAGAGAGAGAGAGAGAGAGGGTTTAGTGAGGAGGGGTTTTGATGAGAGAATAAAGAGGGTAATTAAGTTGATTTGACAAGTTCAAATTAATTTAAAAACCCTTTTATCCAAAACACATCCAACAAACTCAACCAATGTTATCCGCCATTTTGAAAAAAAACATTTTTTTTTAATTTTTATAATATATTTTTTTTAAATATTATAACTAAACATAATTTTAGCAATATCCATAAAATTGTGTTTTTCAAAATTCAAAGGGATGAATTTAAAAAATAGATATTACTAAATTACAATTAGTTAGACAAAAATAAATATTTTTGCTAAAAACCTTTTAAATTTCACAAACTCTAAATATAAGGAAATAGACTTTTGGAAATTTAAAATTTAATTAACAAAAACAAAAATAAGAAATAAAAAAAATAATGTAGCATCTACTAATGTGTTACTAGCAATGTTGCGTGACACACAAGGCAACATTTTGAATAAAATCCCCTTGATATTTTTTCAACATATATAACTTTTCATTCCTTAGGCAATTTTTTTTAAGCAAGCTTTACACATTCTTTATTTACAAGGAAGCATCGTAGTAGCGAGCTCCGTGCCCCGAGTTTTTTTATAAACGTGTAAAGCTATATGTAGTAAGTTTTATACCTTTCAAGTAGGGTACACTGTAGTAGCGAGCTCCATGTCCCTAATACTTAGAATAAAACAACTACATTATACTCCCTTTGGAAATATTTTAACAAGCTTTGCCTTTTTCAATATCAACATAATATAAGTGACTTTGTCACTTTAAGCACAAAGGGGTATTTTATAAAAAATGTTAACCTTAAGTATATACGCATACTAGAACAAGAAGGTCAGTAAATGTCCCCCATTTGGGATAAAACTAACTAATTTTTTTTTTAATAAATAATAATATACAACAAATACAGAGTGTTGCTGTCAGTTTTGACAACACTGATGGCAACACTTGAGACAGCAGATTTATAGAAAGCATAAACCAAGAGATTTTTTCAAACTTGAAAATCTCTCATGGTTCAAGGCTTTGGTCAAAATATCAGCAAGTTGATATTTAGTATCAATATGCTCTATTTGGATCAATTCCTTTTCTACTAAATCTCTTAAAAAGTGATGGCGGATATCAATGTGTTTAGTGCGTGAGTGTTGTACAGGGTTTTTGGAGATGTTTATAGCACTCAAATTGTCACAATACATGGTCAAAATATTACTATCAAGACCATAGTCGTCAAGTATATGTTTCAACCATATTAATTGTGAACAGCAACTCCCTACGCTACATATTCGATTCAGCAATGAGAGAGAGACACAATTTTGCTTGCGATCGTACTCATGACACAAGATTATTACCCAAGAAAACAACCCCACTAGTGCTCTTTCTATCATCTATATCCCCGCCCAATCGTAGTCACTAAAACCAACCAAGTTGGTATTAGTGTCTTTGGTGAACCAGATTCCCAATTCACTTGTCCCGCACACATACTTAATGATTTTCTTGACAAAGATTTAGGTGAGAAATTTTAGGAGCAGATCGATATCTAGCACATACACCTACGCCGAACATAATATCTGGACGACCGGGCAAGAAGATAAAGAAGACTACCTATCATGGATCTATACAGAGTTGGGTCAACATCCTCCCCTGCCTGATCTTTGGTTACCTTAAGAGATGATCCCATAGGTATTTTAGAGCTCTTTGCACTCTCCAATCCAAATCTTTTCACCAAACTCTTAGCATACTTGCTCTGAGAGATAAAGATTCCATCATCTCGACTGTCTCACCCGCAATCCTAGGAAATAATTAAGTTCTTCCTATCATGCTCATCTAGAACGTTGATGTCATAGCTTCCACAAAATTTTGTAAACATGCTTTAGATGCGGAACCATAAACTATGTCATCAACATAGATCTGAGCAATGACAAGCTCTTTATTTTCCCTAAGAATAAATAATGTCCTATCGGCTTCTCCTCTAACAAATCCATATTCAAGAAGGAAACTTGTTAGACGCCCATACCATACACGAGGAGCTTGTTTCAAGCCATATAAGGCTTTATCAAGTCTGTATACATGGTCTGGGTGGAATGGATCTTCAAACCCTTTAGGTTGCTCAACATAGATCTCTTTATCTAAGTACCCATTCAAGAATGCCGCTTTGACATCCATTTGGTATAATGTGATTTTGAGGTAACAGGCTATAGCAAGAAGAAGTCTTATTGACTCAATTCTAGCCACAGGTGCAAATGTCTCGTCAAAGTCGATTCCTTCCACTTGTGTATAGCCTTGAGCAACAAGACTAGCTTTATTACGAACAATATTACCCAATTCATCAGATTTGTTTTTTGTAAATCCATTTAATTCCAATAATGTTTATATTTAAAGTACGTGGAACTAAACACCAAACCTCATTACGGGTAAATTGTTCAAGCTCTTCTTGCATAGCTTGAATCCAGAATTTATCATTTAAAGCCTCAATCACATTTTTTGGTTCAAGAGAGGAAACGAAACAGGAGTGTTTTACCCGAGAGTATGTGGAGGACATACACACATACCTAACCATATCTCTCGTAGTCTATCGGCTCCTTATTTCTTGTTCGAACCCCTTCATTAACATCACCAATTACTTGAGTAATGGGATGATAATTTCTAATACGAGCCGGGGATCTCTCCCGCCTTGATGGTACACCAATCCATCTTCTTCTTCGAGTCACCGCTCTCGTAATTTCCAGCCACTGCTCGTTTCTCCTCGTGTTGCCTCGTGTCGCCATTTCAGGGCAACACTGAGCAACACTTGAATCTCGTGGCCGCACCGGCCGAATCCGCTTTTTGTTCCAGCCTCTGCTCGACTTCTTCCAAGAAGGTCGAGGTATATCATCAGCTGGTTCTCCTGTAGCACTTAAGTAATCGTTAAATTCAATATTTACCGATTCTTGAATCACTTTTAACCTCAGATTATAGACTCGATAAGCATGACTGTTTGAGAGTAGCCCAGAAAGATGGTTTTGTCACTCTTGGAATCTAGTTTTCCTAAGTATTTCCGATCGTTTAAAATATAGCACAAACACCCAAATACGTGAAAATAGTGAACCGTAGGTTTCTTTCCATTTAAAATCTCATAGGGTGTCATAGTAGTACCGGGTCTTAAGAAAACTCTATTCGTAGTGTGACAAGCTGTGTTTAGTGTTTCGGCCCAAAAACCTTTAGAAATATTTCTAGCAATTAGCATAACATGAGCCATCTCCATTAAAGTCCTATTTTTCCTTTCAGCAATACCATTTTGTTGTGGTGTTTTAGGTGCTGAAAATTCATGGTGTATCCCCTTTTTACTACAAAATGTAGAGAAGGAGAGATTTTCAAACTCTCTACCATGATCTGACCTTATTCGAAAAATAGGAGAACAAAACATGTTTTTGATTTTAGAGACTAAGTGAGTAAATTTATCAAAAGTTTCAGATTTTTCTTTTAAAAAATAGACCCATGTATACCTAGAAAAATCATCAACTATCACATAAACATACTTCTTACCTCCCAAGCTTTCTACCTCAACAGGACCCATCAAGTCCATATGTAGAAGCCGAAAACAATGTGTTGTTCCTGAGTGTTGCTCATTGTGGTGTCCAACACTGTGAGCAACACAAGTTTGCTTACCCTTTTGACAATCACCACACATCACGGTGTCTTTGAGGTTTAGTTTAGGAACACCTTTGACGGCATTGTGTTTGATAATCTTCTCAAGATTCCTATAATGAGAATGACCTAACTTTTGATGCCATAACCTTATATCATCAAGTTTAGTCAAATTGCACACAGATTTATTACCAACCAGGTAGCAATTATCACTTGATCTTATTCCAGTCATGACACAAAAGATAGTATCATCAAACACTTCACAGGTATTTTTATTGAATTTCACCTCCAAATTGTCATCACATAATTGGCTAATGCTAATTAAATTAGCAAGTAAACCATCTACGTGCAAGACATTTTTCAAAGGAGGAAAACCAACAATATCCAGTGTCCCTTTACCAACTATTTCACTCTTGCCTCCACCACCATAAGTCACAGAGCCTCCTTGAATAGGTTGGTACTCTGTTAGGAATGATTTAGTACCCGTCATATGACGTGAACAATCACTATCAAAGTACCAAGTTTCTGCAATGTTAGTTCTTAAAGCTGTGTAAACAACATAACATTTCAGTTTTTTCTTGGGTAACCAAGCCCTTTTTGAAAATTTGGATTTCTGTTCACCAGTGTTGCCGTGAGTGTTGCCCTGAGAAATTGGCGACACTTGAGGCAACACTTGAAGACTGGACATTTTCTTTTGAAGAAAAAATAATCTGATTTTATATGTCCAGCTTTGTGACAGTATCCACATTCAATGGATTGATCAGAAGTATCACTAGGAGTACTATCCTTTTCCTTGACACGCTCTTTTACAAAACAATTTTTAGTTTCTACATCAAACAAGGAAGAGGTAATACTTTCTAGTGATTCTTGGAACCCAAGACCAGCTTTTAGAGGCTTACTCAAATTGAGTATTTCATCCAATTTGAATGAACTCGTGTTGAGTTTTTTGAAGGTGGATTCGGCTAGGTTGAGTTTGGCCTTGATTTTATCAAGATCCAAGTCTCTCCTACTGAGTTGAACCTCTAGCCGAGTCAAGGAGTTCTTAAGATCCTGATTTTCCTTTTTCAAGAAAACCACCATCTTGTTCTCCTTTTTCCATTCCATGAGGAGGGATTTATAGAGGTTTTTTAATTCACAAATGAGCTCATCTCTATCAAAATCATCCTCTATAAACTCCTCTGAATTTAAATCAGCAGAACCAAGCAAACTAAGATCATTAAAAGAGTCATACCTGCTGAGTGTTGTGCCAAGTGTTGCCATTTCCTGGATGACACTTGGGGCAACACTTTCTGAAGAAGTCACAAGTGTTGTGTCAAGTGTTGTTAAATCTGGAACAACACTTGAGGTAACACTCTCTGTCGAAGGTAGCTCCTCTACCGTGACCATCATGGCCACTTGCTCCGTCTTTTCATCTTTCTCCGTTCCTTCCTCCTCTCCATCACTAAGAGATACCCACAAGTTTTTGCCCGCCTTTCTCAAGGTGTTAGCACATTCATTGGCATAGTGACCCCAACCGGAACAAGCATGACATTGAATAGATTCAATGTACTTAGGATCGGACCGGATCTTTTCCGAGGATGCACGCCTAGGTGGGGTATCCTTTTGATTTGGAGGAGGACCTCTCCTTGGCACAAAACTAGAGGTTTTGGCTGCTTGGTCCTTAGCTTTTACCTGCACACTGTTAAATCTTTTAAGCATAACATTATATCTCTTTGCAAGTAAAGCTACACTAGTATTTTCATCTAACTCCTCGAAGGCTTCATCTTCATCATCCACACATGTGTCCGAAGATTCGACTTTTAAGGCAATATTTTTGCCTTTAGAAGCCTCAGTGTGTTCATTGAGATTCATCTCAAGTTTTTCAAAATACTCATTAAGGAGTTAATGTCCATTGTTGAAAGATTATGGGTCTCTTCAATAGCTGAAACTTTAATATTAAAGCGTTCGGGAAGAGTACAAATAGCTTTTGAAACGAGTTGTTTATTTGTAAAAGGTTCCCCTAATACTTGACAAGCATTTGAAATATCAATCAACTTTTCAAAATAAGAAGTAATATCTTCGTTTTCACCCATTCTTAATCTTTCAAATCTACTAGTAAGACCTCTAAGCTTTGTTTCTCGGACACTACCATCTCCTTCACAAAATCTTTGTAAAGTATCCCAAGCATCTTTTGCAGAGGGACTATTTTGAATGAGTTTGAACATATGCATGTCAACCCATTCATAGATGGCATTTAGTGCCTTTTCATTGAAACTAGCAAGATTATTCTCTTCAATTGTCCACTCGAATTCAGGTTTGACTTGAACGTCACCATCGTCATCCGGAGAAAGCATTGGAACAGAATAACCATTTAAAATAGATCGCCAAGCTCGAAGATCAATTGATTTGATATGCAAGCGTAGGCGAATCTTCCAATAAGCATATTTTGATCCATCTAAAACCGATAATCTCTTTTGATTAGGGTTTGCAGGATCATAAGCCATGACCAAAGGATCTAAACACTTAGTATATCAAGTGCTAGGCTCTGATACCAAATGAAAATTGTCTATGGCTTAGAACAAGTGAGGCGAAACTCACAAGATGAGATGAAACTCACAAGTGTTGTCTTTAGTGTTGGCAACACTAAGAACAACACATACACCAATTCTAGAAAAACACAAATCAACAGAAATAAAAATAAATTGCAGCGGAAGAATTAAAGCAATACATAAGAATATAATTTTTATCAAGTTATATAAATATATAACTTGATGGGTGCAACGAGGGCAAGACCTTTCTATTAATAATATGAATTAAATAAAAGGTCGAAGAAATTTCTTAATGATAAAAGATTCCTGTTATAAGGAACAACATATACAAGAATTCTCTCTGAAAATGAACACTCAAAACCTCACAAAAATATAAAAATCTATATGAAATTCTCGAGTGTCAGACTGAGTGTTGCCGACACTTGAATGGCAACACTTGTGAGCAGAATTCTATTTCTTGTGCAGATTTGCGTTTTCTGAATTGGATGATCTTCAATGAAGATCCACTGCACTATTTATAGGCCACAAAGTCTTGGAGCCTACTCAAAATGATCAGCAACAGCCTTGAGTTTGTTTCCTCCAGAATAGTCTTCTCGCCTCATTTGTAGGAGACTAGGTCTTCTCTTGCTTCTCTTGCTTGTACCTCTCAGCTCTGGATGCCTTGTACTCTGACTTGTTCACCCCCTGAATAGCTGAATAAAATATATTTTTGCTTGGTCATTAATTAAATAAATAAACACATGTTTATTTGTTAATTTTCTCCTCTTCTTTCGTGAATCACGCCTGAACAGTTTCTGTTGCTCTTTTCCAGCTCATTTTAAGCAAACTAACTACTGTTATTTAAACATTAATTTCCACATTTTTATTTGTGAAAAATACAGTAACTATCTCAGTGTTGCCAAATCCAAATGGCAACACTTGTGGCAACACCAGTGACAACACTGATTTGCAACACTTGGGACAACATTCATGACAACACATGATCTTAACATTAACAAGATTTATTAGAAAGAGGGAAATTGAGATATAGAAGTACTTACCTTATTACAGGCAAAAATCGAAACTGGTGGGATGAAAGCAAATTATACTCCCTCCGTCCGGCCGACTTAGGACTTTTTGCCATTTTGGGCGTCCCACCCGACTTAGGACGGCCCAAAATGGAAACCTTAAATCACTATTCTCTCCACTCATTCTCTCTCCTACATTATTTTAATACTCACAACACCATTATAATTTACTATTCCCTCCACTCATTCTCTCTCCTATTTTTAAATTACACTCACAACATTTACCTTTTCCTTAATCCCCGTGCAATTTCAAAAAATCCTAAGTCGACCGGGACGGAGGGAGTATTACTTGAATATCTGACCCAATAAAAACATTTTGCTTGAATTGAGAGTAAAATAAAGTGAATTACTACCCACCAACGATGAATACGGTAACACTAGTGAATCAAAATTTAGAAAAATAAAGAGAAAATATATTTTACAAAGAGGAAATTAATGTGAAGACAATAAAGAAACTCCAAACCCTAGTTGTAGTTAGTAAAGAACAAGAAAATGATTTGATTGAAGATAACTTTGGTTAGATTTATTAGAAAGAGGGAAATTGAGAATTGAGATAGAAAAATACGTACCTTGTTTCAGGGGAAAATCGAAACTGAGAGGATGTAAGCAAATCGTCGGGAGGGAGTGAGAGAGAGAGAGAGAGAGAGTGACTTGTGAGAAATGTCAAATGAGAATAGAGAAATGCAGCAGTCAAATTAAATTAGGGATAAAAGGAAATTTTATTATATATATACATACTTATTTAATATTTACATGAAAATTAATATTTTTAAAAACTATAATTGTTACTTGGTGTACCAACCAAAATTAAATATATGCATTGTGTACCAACCAATTATGCATAATTGGTACAGTACTACCGTATCAACATTTCGATATACCCCCTCCGTCCCACGAAAATCTGTAAAAAGACACCTTTTGGGCGTCTCACAATAATCTGCAAAGTCCCAAAATGGAGATGGAACCCACTTGTCTCTACTCACAACCATTACCCACTTACTCCACTTTCTCTCTCCTACCCAATCATCTATACTCACAACACATCACCTTTATCACTTTTCTCCTTAATTCTTGTGTCATCCCAATTCATACATATAATCATGGGACGGAGGGAGCATCAATTTTTACTTATCAATCATAATTGGTATAATTGATAAATAAGGTGGCTTATGTTTTTTTTAAGCGTTAAGTGCTGATATCTGATTTCACCTCTGAAATCTGATTAAGTGTTAAGAGGCAGCGTCTGAAGACTGAATTTTGAATTAGGCAAGTTGTTTGATTTTTCATCTGAATTCGTTTTCTGAAATGTGCGTATTGTGTGTGTGTATATATATATATATATATATATATATGTTATATTTATACTCCCTCCGTCCACTTTGTTGCTTCACAGTTACTGTTCACGCGTGAATTAAGGAAAAAAATAATGATATAAATATTGTGAGTGTAAAAGTAAAATAGGAGAGAGAATGAGTGGAGGAAATAGTAAATTATAATGGTGTTGTGAGTATTAAAATAATGTAGGAGAGAGAATGAGTGGGGTAGGGTTAATATTTTAATAATAAAAACTTTCCATTTTAGGTAAAAAAAAACAAAGTGTGAAGTATGTATTTGGACGCCCGAAATAGAAAGTGTGAAGTAAGTAAGTAGACGGAGGGAGGGAGTATATAGTATATATTACATATATTATATTATATATATTTATATTTATTTATATAATTTATATTTATATTTATATACTCCCTCCGTTTCAATAAAAGCTTCACTAATTACCCAAAAGGGCGTCCCGTTAGAAGCTTCACCTTTCCTTTTTTGGCAAAGAATCTTTACTATTTCCTCCACTCATTCTCTCTCCTACATTATTTTAATACTCACAACACCATTATAATTTACTATTTCCTCCACTAATTCTCTCTCCTATTTTCAAATTACACTCACAACATTTTTTTCCCTCCCATTTCCATAATTTGCGTGCCCACCCAAAAGGGTGAAGCACTTATTGGGACGGAGGGAGTATATACTCCCTCCGTCCCATTACAAACCACAAACTTTCCTTTTTGGTCGTCCCATTACAAACCACAAACTTCCTAAAATGGAAAGGAATCTTTACTATTCCCTCCACTCATTCTCTCTCCTACATTATTTTAATACTCACAACACCATTATAATTCACTATTTCCTCCACTATAATTCACTTTTCCTTAATTCCCGTATCTACAGTAAAATTCCCATTACTAATGGGACGGAGGGAGTATATATTATATTATATAGTAGATATTATATATATATATATATATATATATATATATATATATATATATATATATATATATATATATATATATATATATCTAAAAGACTTATGGGACGTTTGATTTCCCGTCTTAGCCCTAGATAATTGTCAGAGGAATTATTAAGCCAAATTTAATTCCGTTTGGCAGAGTGTGAAGGAGCCGCTGAAGCTTCTATACAAGTGGGCGACCGCCCAGCTTCAAATTCCAACAACGCTGAAAAGTCTGTACAAGTGAGCGACCGTCCAGGCCTTGTGGGCGACCGTCCAGGATCAAAATTCAACAACGCTAAAACCTCTGTACAAGTGGGTGATCGCCCAGGCTCAGTGGGCGACCGCCTAGGATCAAATCTGGCGTAATTTAATTTCCTTTCCCTGCACGATTTATTTTAGTTATTTTGTTTAGAAATCAATCTCCCAGTCAGAATAGGATCAAATCTGGAGTATATATTCTCAAGTTGTTAATGAGAATTCAAGTTTTGAAAAAATTCTAAATTGATTTCTGAACGGAATATTTCATGATGGGCTGAGCCCAATATATCTCTACGAGACTGGGCCCAGCAAGCCCACTAAGGGATCAAGGTTAATGAAGCCCACTAGGGTTTGGGACATGGCCCGTCGATACATTAGATGGCGGTCATTGCCAATGAGCGACCAAGCCCATCTAACGACGAGCCTTCCCACCATAAGTCAGAGCCCGTCGTAACGGAGAACTACATCGTCGCCATTGAGCGACCCAACTCATCAGGAGAACGTGATGACTCACTCGTTCACTCGTTCGTCAAGTCCTATTAAGGCGATGACCTTACTGAACTTGCAGCTCCAGGTCGTCTCTTCACTTAGCTTTCTCAACAAGCTTGATCCATATGCCATTTTGGGATAACGTCAGACCTACCACTGGGACATTCTGCACGTGCAATCATGAAATCAGTAATAGCGCCAAAAGGTGTTCAGGTTGACTTTCCATTATAAGGCAAACCACTTATCAGTGTCAGACGCAACAGTGTCCTTACTTAGGCGGAGCAATCACAGCGTGACACGTGTATGCCTAGGGAACAAAGCTGATCCAACGGTTGGCCACCACCCAATCTAACGGCTCAGATGAAAACCCTAATATAATTTCATCCACTATAAATATGGGAACAGAATCATGGACTAAGGTAATGCTATTTGGCATATTCACGTAAACACACGCACTCACCATATTATTTTCACCATCTTCCAGTCCATACACTGATTCTCACGCCGGAGGGCCTTGCCGGAAGAGCTCCGGCGCAGTTCACGGTTATTTCTTGTGTTGTGCAGATCCCAAGTCAGCTCAATCACTCGCTGGACAACGATAGCTGATCCCAAACGCATTCCTGCATCATCAGATTGGTTCCATTGCCGGGAATCGTTTGTCAGTGATCTTCAACAAAAGAGTAACAGCCGGAAAATACCTGGAAAATGGTATCAGACAGACACACCGCTAGCAAATCAACCGGAGATGCAGGCCGGCCACCTTCCCCTCAACAGGCCCAACAAGAAAACCCTAGACCTCCATCACCTCAACTTAGGATCCCTAATCTAAGGGTTACCAGGTCACATGGTGTGGTAGATGACACTGGCCTTTAAACGGCGAGAAGGAGAGAAAAGAGACCTGCAGTTGAGCGGCAAAGACGGCCACCTCTGGAAAGGAGACCCGAGGTAGCAACTGTACGACATGTGGGAGGTCCGTCCAACCCACTTCTCGACAGAATCACTTTCCTCGTTGAGAGAGCGAATGCTCTTCAAGAACTCCTGCAGGTTCAGAACGAGCTAATCCGAATGGCTCAGAACCAACCCCCACAGGCGTCCCATAATACTGTCTCGTCGGGGAGGAGAAGAAACCAGAGGGGGAACGATGATCGTCGTGAAGGAACTGCCGCTAAAAATGAACGGATTGTGCCACAACTTGATCTCCGAGAACATCTTAACTAAAGACGAAGTGAGGGGATCCCATCGCAACGACGACGGGATGAGGCAGATGGTGAGCCTCGTCGATCTTTAGCCAACGAGAACCCCGTACAGAACCAGAACCAAGTTGTTGGCGGCCGACAAATGATCCCGTCGTTGAGAAATGAACGAGCCCCAAGTTATAGGGAAAGAACACGCACTCCCCCTCGTCGTGAACGGGAGCAATCAAGATCCTATAGGCCATCCCCACCGCCAAGATACAGGAGGGAGAGATCCATCTCCCGACGAGCCACTCCCTCCGAGAGGTAACGGTCTAATATCGTAACCCGGGGGCCTCGTTGAGATAGGATCCCTCTCGCCGGCCCAGCAGACGAGGTCGATATGAGAGAATTTCTAAGACTCAAACGTCAAGTGGAGGAATTGACGACCAAAAGAAACAAAGTGGATAGTGATAATTCTGAGGATGATGGTGGTACTATGAATCCGTTAGCACCATGGATGTTGGAGACGGGACCTCCCGAACCAGGATTTAAACTTCCTGATTTGAAACAATATGACGGCTCGACAAGCGCTTTGGATCACATACAGCATCTTGAAGCTCAGATGTATGTGGTATCTAGAGCTTCAGGACACGACGACGTAATGTGTAAAGCTCTTACGAGCACGCTGACCGACGCTGCTCTACGGTGGTTTAGATGCCTCCCTAGAGGAAGCATCGAGTCATGGAAGCAGATGAGGAAAAAATTCTTGGGAAGATTTGCAACGGCAGGAGACCGTCATAAAACTGTCAACGACCTCAGCAACATAACCCAGGGAGCCAATGAAAGCTCCATGAGTTATTTCAAAAGATTCAAGAAGTTGGTGGATCAAATCGATGAAGATCTGACTGATCGAGAAATTATCAACTGTTTCAGGCACTGTGTTGTTTCTTCCACTTTGGACTACGAGCTCCAAGTGCATCCAGCTAAATCCCGAAAGGATCTCTACGCCAAGGCATACGCTATAGCCGAGGCTGAAGAAAGAAAATTGCAGAGAGAAGGAAAGGCTGTCGACGATGGTGAGGCGGCGAAGTCGAAAAAGGATAAGACCGGAGACAAAGGGAAAAACAAGCAAGGAAAGGCAGAAAAGGTACCTGACTCGTACACTCCTTTGACCGTGTCGCGGGCAGAGATTTTTAGCAATGTGGACTTTGGGCCGGCGCCAAAGATGAACCCCAATGGCAAGGGGAAAAAGAATATGAACAAGTATTGTGAATACCACCGTGATAAGGGACATGACACGGAAGAGTGTTTCAGCTTGAAGAAGATAATTCAAAGGTGGATTGACGACGGCCGTCTTGAACAATACGTAAGGAGGGATTGTCAAGCAGCCAACACTCGAGCTGCTAACAACGACCCTCCCGAAAGACAACCAAGAATGGGCCTCGTCATCTCTGAAGAGACGAGTAAAAATCAAATCAAGAGCGCCATTTACCACCTGAAGAAAGCACCACATGTTCCCCAAAAATCTGAGATTCCAAATGATGTGATAAGTTTCTACCCCTACGAGCTATCGACCAATCCTTTGGCTCGTCAACAAACACTGATCGTCCCTGGTTCATTAACAATTGTGAATCAAGGCGGATGTTGATTGACACCGGGGCAGCCAAGGATATCTTGTTCTACAACGTTTATCAGAAAATGGGTCTACCTGATAGTCGCCTAAGTACCTACTTAGGTCGTCTAGAAGGATTCACCAATCACAGGGTAGACGCTAAGGGTCAAATTGATCTGCTCGTTGATATCGGGGAACATCCTTTGAGAACCATCAAGACTGTTACGTTCATAGTGATTGATGTCATCAGTGATTATCATGCAATTCTCGGCCAACCAGACCAAGCAGCCTTAGGGATCGTCGCTTCAGTCCCTCATCAAAGAATAAAATTTCCTACACGCTCAGGAATTGGTTGTGTGTTGGGGACGGCCCCAGAGTTCCTAGAACATGTGTTGAAATCCAAGCGGACGATTGAAATAGACGATCTCGACCAAATTGTGAAGCTTTCCAAGTCCGTTAAGCATACGTCGACCTCCTATTCCAATGTTTCCACCATCAAGTGTGTGGATGACCCAGAAGCCTTTGCAGAAAAATTCATGGACGACCAAGCTACTGCCCCGCAACTTTTGGTCACTCATGAGTCGGGGGCCGAGCTAGATAAGCTGATTGAAGACGAGGTCCCAGACCTCACCCCCGAGGCAAGAAATAAAATCAAAAAAATTGTTATTGAGTCCATGGATTTTAGAGACGATGCTCCTGAAATGAAGCCGGCCGACGAGCTAACTGAGCTAATCATCAACCCAAACTATCCAGAATAAAAGATCAAACTGGGGTCTCAGTTATCTACTGAGGAGAGGGAAGAGATAATCTCCCTACTTAAATAAAACCTCGACGTCTTTGCCTGGAGGTTTGAAGACATGAAGGGCATCAGAGAGGATGTGGCCGTCCATAGGCTCGGAGTGAACCCCACAATGAAATTCAAGGAGCAAAGGTTAAGAATTTTTTCAACTGAGAAGGAGGTCGCGATAAAGCAAGAAATTGAGAAGCTGTTGAGTGCTGGGATTATCGTGGATGCTGGATTCACGACGTGGTTGGCCAATGTTTTTCTAGTGAAAAAACCCAATGTAAAGTGGAGGTTATGTGTTGATTTCACCGATCTAAACTTGGCATGCCCAAAAGACAGTTACCCCCTACCCAGGGTTGACAAGCTCGTCGATTCTGTTGCTGGTCATACGACCTTAAGCTTCCTGGATGTATATTCTGGCTATCACCAAATAAAGATGGCTGAGGAAGACATTCCAAAGACGGCCTTCCAGGCCGCAGGGGGAACTTATTGCTACACAAAGATGCCTTTTGGGCTAAAAAACGCCGGGGCAACCTACCAGAGAATGATCAACAAGGTCTTTAAGGGACAGCTCGGTGACAACCTGAAAGCTTACATAGACGACATGGTCATCAAGTCCAAGAAGGGGAACATGTAGATGACCTTCAACAAACCTTCACCAATCTTTGAGCTAATGACATGGTGCTCAACCCGGCCAAATGCGTTTTTGGAGTTGCGGCAGGCAAATTTTTGGGATTTATGCTCTCACAACGGGGAATCGAAGCCAACCCAGAAAAGATTAAAGCTCTGATGGACATGGCCGAACCTACGAACATCAAGGAAGTCCAACGGCTGAATGGACGAGTGGCGGCTTTGGGTCGTTTCATTTCAAAATCTTCTGAAAGATCGCTTCCCTTCTTCAAGGCTTTACGTGGTGCTAAAGACTTCAAATGGACCGAAGAATGTTCTCAGTTGTTCAAATAGCTTAAAGAGTACCTTGGCTCCCCACCACTCCTCAGCAGTCCCATTGCGGGAGAAGACCTTTATGTATACCTCTCGGCGAGTGACAAGGCCATCGCCGCCGTGATGGTTAGAGAGGAAGGTGGGATACAGAGGCCAGTGTACTATGTAAGAAAGGCTTTGTTAGATGTGGAGACCCGCTACTTCAACGCTGAGAAAATAGCTTATGCTCTCGTCATTGCAGCACAAAAGCTACGAGCTTATTTCTTAGCGCACCCCATTATTGTATATACGAATGCCCCGCTACGGAAATCTTGCATCGTCCCGAAAGCTCCGATCGTCTACTGAATTAGAGCATTGAACTGACAAAGTTTGACATCCAATATAGGACACGGAAGACCTTACAAGCCCAGGCCTTGGTCGATTTCATAGTTGAAACGTCGTTCAGCATAGACGACGATCAGAGGCCACCCCAAAAGATGAACAAGGGCAAACAGGTCGACGGCAAGCCGGAGGAATTGGTTTTGCCTGATGGATGTTGGAAGGTTTTTTTGGATGGATCGGCAACGAGAGATCTTAGTGGGGCAGGAATTGTGCTCGTCGAGCCAGAAAGTAACACCATTTTTTAGGAAGTTTTGAGGTTCAAATTTCAAGCATCAAATAACCAGGCGGAGTATGAAGCACTTGTAGCAGCGATTGAATACGCTAGGTGTTTCGGGGCAACTAAGATTGCAGCTTTCTGTGATTCTCAATTAATTGTAAACCAAGTTCGTGGAGATTACCAGGTCGTCGACTCTACTCTGCAGAAGTATCATGCCTTGGTCGGCGAGTTAATTCAGAGGCTAGAATTCTGGGCCATCCAGTGAATAGCTAGGGAGGATAATGAACACGCCGACCTACTCTCTAAGTTAGCCACTGATCAACTGCCAGAGGACGAGCATGGCCACCATCTGGCTTACCTCGAACAGCCGGCCTACGAGAGAGTGAAGATCATGTGCGCTGGAGAAGGCCCAAGGTGTTGGATCGACGACCTAAAAGCTTTTATTGAGAAGGACGAGCTACCAACTGATGAGATGCTAGCTCGTCAAATCAAGAGGAAACCTCCCCGTTTCACAGTTATAGCCGGTGAGCTGTATAGACGATCCATCACCAGATCACTGTTGAAGTGTGTCCACCCTGATAAAGTGGTAAATCTGCTTTTTGAAGTACACCAAGGAGAGTGTGGGGGCCATCCTGGGGCTCGTACATTGGCAGATAAGTTGATCACCATGGGATATTACTGGCCCCATCTACGAGAGGATGCAAAGCAATTCGTGAAGAAATGTGATACTTGTCAACGTTTCGCCGACCTCCCAAAGCTTTCGACGACGGAACAGACCCCAGTCATGGAAGCTTGGCCATTTGACATGTGGGGTGTCAACTTGATTGGGCCTTTCCCACAGGCCAAGGGAGGAGTGAAATATGTGATAGTGGCAGTGGATTATTTCTCGAAATGGGTCGAAGCCAAAGCCTTGAACAAGATCACGGAAAACAACGCCCTAAGCTTCATCCACGATTCAATATGGTGCCGCTTTGGAATTCCAAGGGTGATTGTTTCTGACAATGGCCTATAGTTTTCACGGAAGTTTGAACAAGAGTTGAACAGTATGGGCGTCAAACATTCCAAGTCGTCTGTTGCCTATCCCCAAGGCAATGGACAGGCTGAAGCAGCAAACAAGCTCGTCTTGTCTGCTTTATGTAAAAATCTTGAAGGACGTGATACAAGATGGTTGGACGAACTCCCTTCAGCTCTCTGGGCAGTCCGCACAACCACCCGGGGGCCTACGGGGGAAACCCCATTTGCTTTGGCCTATGGCTCTGAGGCCATGGCTCCCCCGACCTTCAGCTTCCAACTGATTGGGTGGCTCTCTATGACGTTGAGAAGAATATCCACAAAAGACAGGTCGATCTTGACCTCGTGGATGAACGACGGTTGGACGCTCAATTAAGGATGGCGAATTACAAAAAGAGGACCAAGGCATACCACGACAAGAAGGTGAAGAAAAGATTTTTCAAGGTCGGAGATCATGTTCTGAGAAAAATTGAAGCAACGGGCCTCAAAGCCCGTCAGAACAAGCTTTCCCCCAATTGGGAGGGGCCTTACATTGTCACCAGCGTGGTTAGAGAAGGAACATATCGTCTTGTTAGGCCAAACGGCAAACAACTCAAACATTCGTGGCACGCCAATCATCTCAAGAAGTATTATTTTTGAGATCGTCGTCAACCCTCAGCGCCCTCAGGGCACCTCACTCGTGGTTCTTTATGTAACTTTGTCAAAGAAAATTTTCAAAGTTTTTTGATAGTTTGTAGGGGATAGACTATAAATCCCAGTAGTTTAAAAAGCGATTAGGAGAAAAATCAATGTAAGGTCGTTGTCAACCAAATGTTATCAATGTAAACTCGTCGCTTTGATGAACATTCACTACAAATCCAAGAGATTTAGATCAGTTGAAGCCAGACTTCGACCCTTACAATCACTTCGATCAAGTATAAAGATCAGTCGAAGCCATGACTTTGACACAACCACTTTAGCCAAGTATAAAGGCTAGACGAAGCCAGACTTCGCCGATTGCTATAACGGAATAAGACGACTCGTCTATACGACCCTGCCTCCGAGCAACGATCTATAGACCTTCGTACTATACCTACGAGCCATTAAGAAGTTAACAAAGCACAAGTATGAACAAATGTCAGTCGCAATGAGACGACCTAAGTTCTGGTCATCACTTACGATGACCAAACAAACTTGTCTTCAAACATACTCCTTTAACAAGTTACTATCACATGCCATCTACGTTAACATACAGATTAACAGACAGAAAACAAAGGCATTGAATAACTAAAGTAACCAACATAAATCAAACAAGATGTTGTACGACCCCCTCTAAACAACGAGGAAACGGGCCAATTACATCACAAAACATAAAAATTGTTTGTAGCATTGTTTGGAGCCATAAAACCAAAATGAGACATTGTTTGACAATTACAAGTTATGAATAACTACGGTTGGACATTCACGTCGGTTGGAGGCTCGTCTGGATCAGAGCCTTTGCCCATGAAGGATGCATAATAAGCGTCAAAGTTTTTGGAGTCCAAGACCGGAACAGGCCACTCGTCTTTCCCCGCCTTCTCATCGTCCTCCTTGATGATACCTAGATCATTATCGTTGTAGGGAACAAGACTATGGGCCACACGAGCTTCCTCATCATATGGGTCCTCTGCGCAGAGGTCAGCTAGTTTCTTCACAGAAAGAAGATCCTTAGTCTCTGGATCCACGACGATCCTTCTGGCCAAATGCTTAGCTCCGTCCTTGAAGAAACCCTTGGCTTTCTCAGTGACGGCCAGAAGATACTCAGCGCCTCCCTTAAACTCTTCCACGGCATCCAATTTAGCCTCATCCAAAGCAGCCTGGTGATCAACCCTCATCGCCTCAATCTGACCCCGAGCAGCCTCGTAGTCAGAAGTCAACTTGTCAACTTTAGTCTCGGCGGCACGGAGGCCGGTGGTCAAGATCCCTGCATCTTTCTCCATCTTCTTCTTCTGATCCTTCAGGAGGTCGATCTCCTTCAAAGCCTCATTTTTCTGAGCCATTAGGGGCTCGTAAGCGGCAGTCAGCTCACCGAAATTGGTCTCATCTTCCTTAAGCTTCTGCTCAGCCGTCTCCTTGGCTCCGACCGATTGAATCAGTTGCTCATTATCCCTTTGCTCGGCGTCGATGCATGCTCTAAAATCTGATGTCATAACGTCCATCATCGACGCCATCTGCAACAACAAGATTATTATTACAAGTGTAAGACGACGAGAGAGTCATAAAAAATGCAAGTCTGAATTACCTCAGTCTGGATCAGCCCAAAACGGGTGTGGTAGGTCTCAGGGGTGAACTTGGCGTCCCTCATCTGGCGGGAAAGATCAACGTCCCTAGCTCGCCTGGTCAAGGCCGTCCCCAGCATGAGGGGGTTACCCCGCCTCGCCAAATAGGGAACCCCAGCTATTGGAGAAGCCTTGGCGAATAAAGTTGCCAACCCTTTGGCCTTCTCTTTAGTCATAACCCCGGAGGACGAGCCAGGAGTTTCCGTTTGAGGAGGTCGGAGGAGCTAAGAGGGTCGTTGTTGGATTTTTTACTTCTCTCCATCTCCCCCTCAGAGCCTATATAGCGATCCTTTCTTTTCTGACCAGTCTGACGGCCGGTCTCTGGCAGTGCGCGGTTTGAATCAGAGCTCCCAACGGCCTCAAGGTTGGTATGCTTACCCCCATCAACGACGACCAATTGGGCATCAGCGTTGGCAGCCGCAACACTTGTCTCAGCCCCCTCATTCTCAACATCAATGGCCATCTCAAGCGTGTCTACGCATGATTGACGGCCTCCAGTATTCAGCCCCTCAGCGACGGGCTCCATCTCGATCAGGGGATGGCACCAGAAGGTTCCTTGGGAAGCTCGTCATTCCTCCTCGTCATATTCTCTTGACGATCGTAGATAGCGTTAGACGCGGCCCTGTTCTTCTTGGCTACCCTTTTTTCATTGGGTCTGATTACACCACTCATGATGTCCTTCTCAATACGATCGATATCCCTCTCAGAAAGAACTGCCAAATAAAAACGAAAAAAGGTTAAGTCCTTCACGACGAGACAAAAAGACAGACTATCAGAATAATAGACAAGTACTAAGAGCCCAACCCCCAGTCATTTCAAGGTTGGCGCAAGTATCTCCAGGATGGTTGGAGCGTGCCCCCGCACAAGTTATACAATTCTCCTCTCAAGTCGACTCATTGTGAACGACCCAGACAGGGTAACGAGCGTCAAGGTCAATCTTCACCAAGGGATCGGGCCCTTTCGACGGCTTAGACATTATGCCGACCCTTATGTATCTCCAGTGTGAAGCCTCAATGTCCTTATATGACACCCATCCAAGGTCTAGCAAGGCATCAATCTTCGCCTTTAAATCTTTGGCCCACGGAGCCGGCCACACAAACTCATCAGCAACCATCTTATTGCCTTCCGGGAAAGGAAATTGCCAACCTACCTGCTCTCCACCAAGATCATATGGTTATCCCAACCATACACTTTATTCTGAGTGTCCAAGAACAAACCTCGTACATTTCTGATTGAGGCTACGCTCACTATGGATTTTCCATTCACAGTGGATCGGGTCGTCCGGTAGTACTGACGAAACACTTTGTTGCATGGATCGTAGCCGAGGAATCTGCAGACTACGATGAAGGCGGATAGGATCCTGACGGCATTGGCACTTAAATCCATTGTCACGCAGTTTGAGTCCTCCAAAAACTCATTGATGAAGGGGTCGAGGGGCAACCTCAAGCCGAGCTCGAATTGTTTATAGAAGAAGGCTACTTTCTCTTTGCTGGTAAGGAGGGTCTATCTACGGGGCTCATATTCCTTCTGTCTGAGATACTCAAGTCTATAAGTGGAGGCTTGGACCCTGTAAGAATCTCGTAGGGAATCAATCAGTAGCTTCCCAACATCACCCTTCCTCGTACTGACCTCGGTAATGGCCCAGTCCCCTTGCGCCCCGGCTCCAAAGCCTCGTTCATTTCTCCCAGCTCGTACACTAGTATGAAAGGCGTCAACAATTCGAGGGCTCCCGGCACTTGTGCTGGCCTCGTTCACTTCTTGGTTTGGTTGATTAGGACGGCTATCGTGATCTATGTCTACAAAACAGGGGGAAAGAGCAAGGGAATCAGTCCTAGTATCAATGGGCGACGACCTATCTAAAGGCAACCTAGATTCCCCTGAAACCAAATCCCTAAGTGAATCACAACGGGACAAGGAGTAGTGAGTTCGGATATGGTTGGGTAGGTCGTTCATTGACCTGAAAGGTGTTACCCTCGGGTCATCTTCCTCAAATTCCCCAAGAACTTCATCAGTGGGAAACCCCAATCTCTCATCTTCAAAACTAAATTTTACCAATATTGTGGAACATTCAGCTAAAGGGATTTCCCTCCAAATGCCCCTAGCGCATTTACAAACCCTTTGGTTGAGCCCAAAGCCAAATTTAACCCCTCTCTCAAAGCTTACCGTTCTGGGCCCCATTAAAAAAATTCTTAAACCCTAAGAAAAACCCAGAAAACGAAGAACAAATGAAGAAATTACCTGGTGCTGGGTTTGAAGATGGATTTTTCGATGAGTTTACCGGCGGCAAATCAAAGAAATCCCTAATCCACGCTACTGGGTTGTTCAGAGGCAGAGAAGCCAGAACCTTCGATATCACCGGAAAACGTTGAGTGCGGTTGCCGGAGTTGAACTTGCTGGTTGCCGAAAATCGCTCTTTGCTATTTGCTCTCAATAATCAAGGATTCATAAAGTTTGAAATGGAGGAGGGAGGAAGCTTTTATACTTGGGGAAGATGAAGGGTTTATACCTAGGAAATCCAAACGGCGAAATGATGGAAGCATTAAATACCCGTTGTGGTTTCCAAGGAGAATGTCCCATCACGGGACGCGTGTCAACTAATGAAGAGATCCTGGCCATCCACGTCATCAATGCTCACGTCACCATAATTCAAAATTCAAATTGACGGTCGTACGGATAACTCTAATGGGGAAACGTCAAACTCCTGGCCCGTCAAGACGATCCATGAGTTGGGGGCCACTGAACGGAATATTTCATGATGGGCCGGGCCCAATATATCTCTACGAGACTGGGGCTCAGCAAGCCCACTAAGGGATCAAGGTTAATGAAGCCCACCAGGGTTTGGGATATGGCCCGTCAATACACTAGATGGCGGTCATCGTCAATGAGCGACCAAGCCCATCTAACGACGAGCCTTCCCACCATAAGTCAGAGCCCGTCGTAACAGAGAACTACATCGTCGCCACTGAGCGACCCAACTCATCAGGAGAACGTGATGACTCAGTCGTTCACTCATTCGTCGAGTCCTATTAAGGCGACGACCTTACTGGACTTGCAACTCCAGGTCGTCTCTTTACTTAGCTTTCTCAACAAGCTTGATCCATATGCCATTTTGGGATAACGTCAGACCTACCATTGGGACATTCTGCACGTGCAATCATGAAACCAGTAATAGCGTCAAAAGGTGTTCAGGTTGACTTTTCATTATAAGGCAAACCACTTATCAGTGTCAGACGCAGCAGTGTCCTTACTTAGGCGGAGCAATCACAGCGTGACACGTGTATGCCTAGGGAAAAAAGTTGATCCAACGGTTGGCCACCACCCAATCTAACGGCTCAGATGAAAACCCTAATATAATTTCATCCACTATAAATATGGGAACAGAATCATGGACTAAGGTAATGCTATTTCGCATATTCAAGTAAACACACGCACTCACCATATTATTTTCACCATCTTCCAGTCCATACACTGATTCTCACGCCGGAGGGCCTTGCCGGAAGAGCCCTAGCGCAGTTCACGGTTATTTCTTGTGTTGTGCAGATCCCAAGTCAGCTCAATCACTCGCTGGACAACGATAGCTGATCCCAAACACGCATTCCTGCATCATCAGTGGGGGCCACTGAACGGAATATTTCATGATGGGCCGGGCCTAATATATCTCTACGAGACTGGGGCCCAGCAAGCCCACTAAGGGATCAAGGTTAATGAAGCCCACCAGGGATTAGGACATGGCCCGTCGATACACTAGATGGCGGTCGTTGCCAATGAGCGACCAAGCCCATCTAACGACGAGCCTTCCCACCATAAGTCAGAGCCCGTCGTAAAGGAGAACTACATCGTCACCACTGAGCGACCCAAATCATCAGGAGAATGTGATGACTCACTCGTTCACTCGTTCGTCGAGTCCTATTAAGGTGATGACCTTACTGGACTTGCAGCTCCAGGTCGTCTCTTCACTTAGCTTTCTCAACAAGCTTGATCCATATGCCATTTTGGGATAACGTCAGACCTACCACTGGGACATTCTGCACGTGCAATCATGAAACCAGTAATAGCGCCAAAAGGTGTTCAGGTTGACTTTCCATTATAAGGCAAACCACTTATCAGTGTCAGACGCAACAGTGTCCTTACTTAGGCGGAGCAATCACAGCGTGACACGTGTATGCCTAGGGAACAAAGCTGATCCAACGGTTGGCCACCACCCAATCTAACGGCTCAGATGAAAACCCTAATATAATTTCATCCACTATAAATATGGGAACAAAATCATGGACTAAGGTAATGCTATTTGGCATATTCACGTAAACACATGCACTCACCATATTATTTTCACAATCTTCCAGTCCATACACTGATTCTCACGCCGGAGGGCCTTGCCGGAAGAGCCCCAGCGCAGTTCACGGTTATTTCTTGTGTTGTGCAGATCCCAAGTCAGCTCAATCACTCGCTGGACAACGATAGCTGATCCCAAACGCATTCCTGCATCATCAGTGGGGGCCACTGAACGGAATATTTCATGATGGGCCGGGCCCAATATATCTCTACGAGACTGGGGCCCAGCAAGCCCACTAAGGGATCAAGGTTAATGAAGCCCACCAGGGTTTGGGACATGGCCCGTCGATACACTAGATGGCGGTCGTCGCCAATGAGCGACCAAGCCCATCTAACAGCGAGCCTTCCCACCATAAGTCAGAGCCCGTCGTAACGGAGAACTACATCGTCGCCACTGAGCGACCCAACTCATCAGGAGATGTGATGACTCACTCGTTCACTCGTTCGTCGAGTCCTATTAAGGCGACGACCTTACTGGACTTGCAGCTCCAGGTCGTCTCTTCACTTAGCTTTCTCAACAAGCTTGATCCATATGCCATTTTGGGATAACGTCAGACCTACCACTGGGACATTCTGCACGTGCAATCATGAAACCAGTAATAGCGCCAAAAGGTGTTCAGGTTGACTTTCCATTATAAGGCAAACCACTTATCAGTGTCAGACGCAGCAGTGTCCTTACTTAGGCGGAGCAATCACATCGTGACACGTGTATGCCTAGGGAACAAAGTTGATCCAATGGTTGGCCACCACCCAATCTAATGGCTCAGATGAAAACCCTAATATAATTTCATCCACTATAAATATGGGAACAGAATCATGGACTAAGGTAATGCTATTTGGTATATTCACGTAAACACACGCACTCACCATATTATTTTCACCATCTTCCAGTCCATACACTGATTCTCACGCCGGAGGGCCTTGCCGGAAGAGCCCCGACGCAGTTCACAATTATTTCTTGTGTTATGCAGATCCCAAGTCAGCTCAATCATTCGCTGGACAATGATAGCTGATCCCAAACGCATTCTTGCATCATCAATTTCTTACACAGAGCATTAGGCATTGGTAACCAATCCCACCTCATGGATTATAATTTCAGGGCAAATATACCCCCATTAAAAAATAAATTAGACGGGACTGAACGGAGGCCTTTTCAGTTAACAGCCGTGAATCTTCTTCCATTACTATTCTCGTTGACGATTTGTGTGAGATTTTCAGAGTTCAGTTCATCTTCATAATTTCCTTTTTCATAATGTCAAACCCAAATCAGATTATGTCCTCTCTCTGTTCGACAACTCATAGGCTTCTTGATTCCTAATGATTTTGTATGATTTTTTGTTACTAGGTGACTACTGATTTCTATGGGTGTACATAATTTTGGAATAGACGTAGTATTTTTTATAAAATTTAATGACAAAAATGTATATTGCTATCTATTTTTTATCATATTGTTTTACAATTATATAATGAGTTACAAAAAAAAATTAAAAAAAATTGGTAACAATCATTTAGAAAAAAAATCATTTTGGGTCGGAGAAATATAAAGTAAGTTAGGGGTATAGTTGGAAAATTAATAATAGTAGGATATTAATCCTGAACCTATCAAACAATAAAATAATTGTGAAAACGGAATTATTAATACCTTGGATTAATAATGAGGGAATTAATAATTCCTTTAATAATAATACTCATTATTCTTATCCGGCTACCAAACGAGGACTTAGAGTACAACATCTCACACTCGATCAAAAATGGGAGTATCTCTCTTAGCATATCACATTCTCGAAGTATGTCAAATACTTATCTCTTCATACAGGAAATGAGGTCTGCGACTGACGAGAAAAAAATAAAAGGGTAGAAGTGTTATATCAAATACCATCTACCAACATCACACGTCCTCGTTAGTACAAAAACTCATCTATGCCCCATACATTATGATTACATTAATTCAAACACCCTTAACCCCTTATAAGCAGTGTTTAAACCGCAATCAGTTTACGTGCTCAAAATCAACATGTGTTCAATATTGTCGTCCGTACATTGAGTCACTAAACATAAATGTATATCATAATTATCTTTCTTAGATTCTCATGTCAATTATCATTAGATTAATAGCTTTCCCAGCAATGCTTCGAGTAGGCCTACTATAAGTGCAAAGCTCTTTGGGCGACATGCCAAATTAGCGTTATTAATATTTAGATCTCATAGTTTTAAGTTACAAAGGGAATAAGTGTGATCACATATTAATCACTAGAACTCACACAACGACGAAGAGGGATGATTCAATCACTTTCAAGTCGCTTTATAGTCACATACAGTATGCTATGTATGATACGGTAGAACTCGCACTCGTATGGGCATGCCTTACTCAAACATTGTACGAATCTTGGTCTACATGCCCGTATAGCATCTAACTTGAGTACTCAAAAGCAGTCACTCTTCTAGTGCCTCTTAAGGGTCTTACATTCATAATTTTCACAAGGACATTAGCAGTTGCGAACCATAAAACATCGAATTGACCCATATATAAAGTAAGACTCATCTTAACTGCATGTTAAGACGATATATGATAATGTCATTTGTATACCCCCTTAATAACAAGTGTCAAATACATTATTATCTTATCTTGCTCGCTCGCATAATGACAAGGCGAATTACCCGTGTGAGAGGGTCAATTCAAATCCTTTAGACATCTTTTTAATTAAAATGTATACCACATAATAATTACATTTCATATACATGATAAAAAATGAAATAACATGCATTAAATTTAAACGATAATAAAAATAATAATGTTACAAATGTAATTAAAAATAATAACTCGAATCCTACATGCCCTTGGACCCTACACAAAGATAAAAAAGTCTCTCTGAAAAGAATCTTAATCATAGGGTATGTCATCAAATTATTAGTAGGATTATATTTTAGAACTAAATTCACTCTTGCAACTAATAAACTAGTGAAACGACATCTAATCTAAATGTGATTGGTTACGATGCTTAAGATCCCTTTTGAATCTCTAATTAGTCAAACACACAATTAATGACTATTCGACCATTCACATTTTGTTTATCATCTAGATGTTACAAAAATCTTTATCGACCATATAGTTTCCTGATTATTAGGGATTACATTCAAATACCTTTTGCTTAACCGAGAAACACTACAACAAATATGCCTTTTCCCGACACTTTAAAAATGCCGAAAATGTTGAAAAAGTGTTGAAAAAGCTTTTTTCGGCACTTCTGAAAGTGCCGAAAAAAGTGGTGTCAGCAATACTTTACGGCACTTTTAAAGTGCCGAAAAATTCATGGCACCTATAAAGTGCCACTAATTTCCTGCACTTACTTAAGTGAGCAAATATTTTTCAATAAGGGCATATATTAAAATTAGGCGGCACTTTTCAAAAAGTGCAGGAAAATATGGGACAATTACAAAAAAGTGTCAGATGTTAGTGACACTTTTCAATAAATGCCAAAATTTAGCGACACTTTTCAGTAACTGTCGAAAATTTAGCGGCACTTATATCAAACTGCCGGGAATTCCCAGCACTTTTCCTAAAGTGTCGAAAATTTCCCGGCACTTTTAATAAAGTGCCGGGAATTCGCGGCATTTTTCAAAAAGCGCCGGAAATTTTGCGGCACTTTCATAGAAATGCCGAAAATTAGCGGCACTTTTAATAAAGTGCCGGAAATTTGCGGCATTTTCCAAAAACGCCGGAAATTTAGCGGTACTTTCGTTGAAATGCCGGAAATTAGCGGCACAAAGTAAAGTGCCGGAAAAAGGCATATTTGTTGTAGTGAAATAACTACTTCATGTGAGGAATGTATCTTTTAAGTAGATTTGCGCATATCTACACATCATACCTAATATATATCAGTGTAACTTCTTATGTTAAGATTCCCACCTTTGAAAAAAAATTCATTAGACTTTTAGTACCACATAGGTAGCCAACAACCTTTATAACCACCAATCCATTAGTAGGACAAATGTCATATTGGAAACGATCTATTATCCCTATAGCAAAACAAAAATTAGGTCGAGTAAGCAAAAATAGGAAATATCATACGACTAACCACATTTGCATATAGAGCTCTAGTCATCATTCTTTTATCATATTTATTCTTTATGTTAGTGTTACACCAGTGTTGTCTCCTGTGTTGCTACACTAGTGTTGTCACTGGTGTTGCCTCATGTGTTGTCGTCGTGTTGACAATTTAAAATGAGGATAGTTACTACATGTTTTTCATAATTACAAAGTGATAGTTAATTGTTTTCATGTCTGATATTGTTAGTACCCGGTCCGAAAAAAGGAATTTTAAATATTTTGGACTGGTTGGATTAAGGTTTCTTTGCGTTTGATTCCCGAGTTTTATGTATATTTGATATGGTTTGAGTACAGGGACTGAAGCGCAATTCGGGAAAATTTGGGACTAAACTGGCATTTGGAAGCTTTCGGACCAAATTGGAATTTATTGGGACTAAACTGGCCATCCACTCATCAGTGCGCTTCGGCTGCACGGTGGGAGCCTAAAACCTAACCCTTGCGTCACCCACTTTTCTAGGAATACACTCCATATGACCGGTTGGTTTGACTAGCTTTTTTATGTAGACAATTAATAAGGTCTTTATGTTAAGTCACCACGAACCAATGATAAGTCAAGATCTATCGAGAGATTAAGAGCACTAAAAAAATTGATTTCCTTTCAAAGGACGTGCTATGTGAGGACGAATGATATATTGTTAAAGAATCTTGGCCTATCATTGGTCTGTAGTACTTCCCATAAACATCATATTAAATGTCTATATGAGACGGTTAGTCGTTAGGATCCACCACTTTAGGACATTTAGTTAGTTGCGAAAAAGGGGTATCCCTTCCAACCAAGAGTAGGTTCTATAAAAATGGAAGGCTTTTTTGTAAATAAAATGCTTAACTATCCCTCATTTCTAGGACCCTCCGAGGTCCACTCTTCATTTCTAGGACCCTCCGAGATCCGCTCTTCATTTCTAGGACCCTCCGAGGTCCGCTCTTCAGTTCTAGGACCCTCCGAGATCCGCTCTTCATTTCTAGGACCCTCCGAGGTCCGCTCTTCATTTCTAGGACCCTCCGAGGTCCGCTCTTCATTTCTAGGACCCTCCGAGGTCCGCTCCTCATTTCTAGGACCCTCCGAGGTCCGCTCCTCATTTCTAGGACCCTCCGAGGTCCGCTCCTCATTTCTAGGACCCTCCGAGGTCCGCTCCTCATTTCTAGGACCCTCCGAGGTCCGCTCCTCACTTCTAGGACCCTCCGAGGTCCGCTCCTCACTTCTAGGACCCTCCGAGGTCCGCTCCTCATTTCTAGGACCCTCCGAGGTCCGCTCCTCATTTCTAGGACCCTCCGAGGTCCACTCTTCATTTCTAGGACCCTCCGAGGTCCGCCAAGGTCCGCTCCTCATTTCTAGGACCGTCCGAGGTCCACTCCTCATTTCTAGGACCCTCCGAGGTCCGCTCCTCATTTCTAGGACCCTCCGAGGTCCGCTCCTCATTTCTAGGACCCTCTGAGGTCCGCTCCTCATTTCTAGGACCCTCCGAGGTCCACTCCTCATTTCTAGGACCCTCCGAGGTCCGCTCCTCATTTCTAGGACCCTCCGAGGTCCGCTCTTCATTTCTAGGACCCTCCGAGGTCCGCTCTTCATTTCTAGGACCCTCCGAGGTCCGCTCTTCATTTCTAGGACCCTTCGAGGTCCACTCCTCATTTCTAGGACCCTTCGAGGTCCACTCCTCATTTCTGGGACCCTTCGAGGTCCGCTCCTCATTTCTGGGACCCTCCGAGGTCCACTCCTCATTTCTAGGACCCTCCGAGGTCCGCTCCTCATTTCTAGGACCCTCCGAGGTCCACCCTCCATTTCTAGGACCCTCCGAGGTCCGCTTTTTTACTTCTTGGACCCTTCAAGGTCCACACCCTCTACTGCGGACCGCCCTAGGTCCAGTCTCTCTATCTTGGACCGTTCAAGGTCCACTCTTTGACCCTTCGTGGTGCTCTTCCTATACTATGTCCACTCTCCCAATCTTGGACCATTCAAGGTCCACTTCTCATATCCTGGACCGTTCAAGGTCCGCTTCTCTTCTCTTGGACCATTCAAGGTCCACTTCTCATATCTTGAACCGTTCAAGGTCCGCTCCTCTTCTCTTGGACCCTTCAAGGTTCACTTCTCATATCTTGGACCGTTCAAGGTCCGCTCTTTTTCTCTTGGACCCTTCAAGGTCCACTCCTCAATTTAGGACCCTTCGAGGTCCACTCTCTCTATCCAGGACCATTAAAGGTCCACCCTTCCACCTGAGACTCCTCGAGGTCCACCCCTCGTCTCTTGGACCATCCATGGTCCACTCCTCTACCTTAGACCCCCATGATCCTTCAGGTTAGGACCCTTCAAGGTTCTGCCTCTCATCCATAGTCTGCTCCCTTAGTCCTAAAACCATCCATAGTTTAGATCCCTTACCTCTAGCACCCTTCAGCCAAAGACCCACCTAGGTCAAGCCTCCCTCGACCAAACCACCATCTAGGACCTTCTAAGCCAAACCAAGACCAATTCTCATCCAAGTCCGATTAGCTCGTCTAGACCACCCTCACTTGTATTTGACCAAGGATCGAGTCATCTTCCTCTTCCTCTTTTACATTCATCCTCTCTCTTTCTTTAAACTTAACCCTGGTTGTATCATCAATCAGGGCCCCCTCGAACTACGGTGACCTGAGACTCGTATCTTAAATGGTAAGGGTTACGTAGGCAACTTCAGCCCGGTCAAAACTCAAAATTGTGGAGGTCAAATATTTTCTCAAGGATGCCTTAAGATTAATTATGAATCTAATTCAACTCATTGGTTTGACTCCGCCATATGTTCTGCTGCATTCCACATCATGTCTCTGGAGAAAAGCGTTGAAGCCCTCAAAGAAGTCTCAAACATGAGGTTGGGAGTGATCAACCTCCTCAAAGACATGCATGAAATTGAGCAGCATCATTTGTCCTTCATCCAAGAATACTTGAGAAGAGTTCCTCCTCCTGTTCAATTCCAGGGTCCCTACCATTCGCATGCTTATGGTTCCCCTTATGATCCTACACATCAGAATTTCTCATTCAGGATGCTTGCTGTGGCCACCAACCAACTAAAGGCATCAATACCCGAGAAGAAGATCAACAAGGAACATTTTGATGACTTAGGAATGCCTGTGGGTGAGTTCTTCGACATTTTGGTGGGAAAGAATTTGATCAAGCCGCTCGAGAACTACAAGCCTATTAACCCAAGGGAAGACTTAGATACATCCAAGTTTTGCAGATACCACAAGTACGCTGGGCATACCACTGACAAATGTGTACAACTGAAACGCTCAATTCAAAGATTGATCAACCAAGGGAAGACCCAAGGCCTCATTGATGAAGGAACCCTCGCCCTCCAAGGGAAGATTTAGATTCATTCAGTCTTGTAGGTTCTAGTATGTCTTTCTTATGTCCATTTTGGGCATTGATATGTAATGTCCACTTTGAACTAGTTATTTCAACAATAAAAAAAGGTCTTTCTTTCTTTTCTCTCTAGACTTGAGACATAATCTCGCATTACTTTCAAGAAGATTGTTTTATTTATAATTATCACTTGGTTGCTAATCTCACTGATAAACTCACCGGCTAATAAAGTAAACAATGAATGAATGCTTTGATTGGAGTAAACAACTCACCGTTCCTTCTTCATATACACCATCCCTATACACCCTTCTCTCATACACTCTCTCCATACTCCACCATATACTTTTCATACACTCCTTGTACATACCCGTTATACCGTCTCAAACATACACTTCCCCAAATACACTCTCTCCCACTTAAACATCCTTTTCATATGATCATTTATTTTAAACCCCCATTTGACCTCCTTTCCATATGATCAAGATAAGCAAAGACCGTTGTTGCTCATCATCAGAAATAGCTGCTCACGCCACTGCAATTTAAAGAAGATGCAAGAAGTTGTTCCTATCCTTCACAAGTGCTGCATGAATATCAACTTGGGGCTCACCAACCCCCCAATCTCGCGTCTCCTCTGATTTTCCATTCGATCGATAAGCTTTCATTGAATATGCTCACATATCTTTCTTATGGTCCGAATATATTCTGCCTTACTTAATAAGTCGGTTAAATGAGTTTGCATTTATTTTAAATACTCTTTTGAGAATGCTATCCAGTAGCAATTGAAGCTTAAACCTCTCACCATAGGAAGCCATAACCTTATCCTCACTAAATAATACCCTTTCATTTCAAGATCGACAAGTTTTGAAACCCTAAGGAAGAAGCCCATACTAGGGGCTCCCTCGACTCACAAAGGAAGTAATCACCTCCAAGCTCAAAAAAGGCGGAATGTGAAAGAAATTCAGACTAGGAGCTCCCCTGACTCACAAAAGAAGGGACCACCTCCAAGCCCAAGAGGGAAAAGGTAAAACCATCCTAAGGCATACACTAGGGGCTATCGCGAGCAAACAAATCCGAAGGCTTTTCTCGATAAGAGGGTGTTAAAAAAAAAAAAAAAAAAACTTCATCACCCCGAAGTGAACCTCCTTCTCAAACGTTGTAAAAACGAGATATCGAGTGAAGGTCCTATCGTGATCAAGTTACCTGCTGAATCACAACAAACTCGCGAGAAGAAGCAACAAAAATTCCCTCTTGGACAAATCCCGTAAACCAATTCCAAAGTCCATCCTCTCACTTTTAGAGGATTCCATCACCACCCTTGACCTTATCAAAATCAAAGTTAACCTCACTCTTAGAGGTTAAGAAGCAAAGAACAAGAAAATCCCTTCACCTTAGAAATTCCAAACACATCCCTCAAGCCAACCTCTCAGCAAATGGCGCCAGCCGACCTCTCACTTTAAGAGGACATGTTAAGCATCATCCAATGGTCGATCGCAACCCAAAGACCAGCTACAACCGCTACCGGATGGCATTCTCAAAAGATTATTTAAAAGAAATGCGTATTCAAATTTTTGAGTCACTTGTTATCCTACGTGAGCATATTACATATTCTCTCAAAAGTTTGGGAACTCGTCCTATTCTTGAAATTCGTTCATTCGACTCCTCAAACACCGTCTCGCAAAGTCTCACTGGGGCTTCGCATCCGTGCCTCTCGCCGGCACTCCGGTAAAAGCAAGGAGACACGCGCTGTGACTACTCCTCGGCTTGCGAGAACAAATGAACAAAGAATCTTCACTTGAAGGAATGAAAAAATCTTTGGGTTATAATCAGTCAATTCCCACCTTTTCTTCCACCCCAATCTTTTTCTATTTTTCATTCTTTCCCATGAAGGAGATCAATGCAACGGCAGCCCGCACCACAATTACCACCGAACAGTAGCAAAGCAAGCAACAACGGAACATCCTTCTCCTTCTAAAGACAAGCCAGATTTCACCTTCAAATCAAAACATTCATTTGTTTACCTATATAATTGGAATTTGATAAACCAATCAGTGAGGTCCATTCACGAGCAATCAAGATATAATGCTGAATAAAATAATTCTTCAAATGTCTCGACAAGTCTTCTTTTTCTACATCATAGGAAAATAGAGCCAAACACTGTCTTTCTGTCAAGCAGGGGCTTCCATACACTTTTCCACACCTTGTGATGCTTATACTCTCCCAAAAGAGTCAGACCCAAAAAGCGAGAGTGTCATACACGAATTCGGGATCCATTCCCACCTTCGAAAAATGTGCCCCTGCACATATACGTTTCCGATTCTCGTCCAGCGACTGATTGACCATTGTTCGAAACGAGGGGTCGCCCCGTGGCCGCAAGATGACTCTGTCTGCAAATAGGGATGCATTGAATCTCTCCAAGCTGGGACTTTTGTTAAGCTGTCCTCTCAGGTTTTCTCTGCATCATCAACTGGGGCTTCGCCATTCCCCTCAGGTTTGCTCTGCATCATCAACTGGGGCTTCGCCATTCCCTTCAGGTTTGCTTTGCATCATCAACTGGGGCTTCGCCATTCATCATCAACTGGGACTTCGCCAAGGTCACTTCATCAAACATTGGGGCTCCCCTCAACAAAAATGGGTCGACTATGTGCTCTAACAAAAATCGGAGCTCCAATGAAGTCATATCTAGCATGAAGGGCATCTCTTGTCATCAAGATCAGCATGTGGCAAACTCTTTGAGTTAGTTAGAAGCATGATTAATCATAAGGCCTCTTTATCAAATAAACATGCTTTCAAAATACTGTCCTCCTTGGTACCTTATTTACAAAAATCACTCTTTGGTCTCCACAAATTTTCAAACTCTTCAAATCTATCAAAAATGTATCTCTGTGACTCTCAAGATGACTCGGCCCTTATCTCTGGACATCAAACTTACCTAATCCCACCTTCTATCATCGACACTTACTCGGCCTCGCCTAGTTTAAACCAATAACCTTTCAGCTCAAACTGCCTTGTTTAGACATACCGCAAATGTAAAACCCTAGCCTCAAGCCTAGGTGACAAATACCTCTCTAAACCCTAGCCTCAAGCCTAGGTGACAAATACCCTTCTAAACCCTAGCCTCAAGCCTAGGTAACAAAAATCTTTCTAAACCCTAGCCTCAAGCAAGCCTAGGTGACAAATACCTCTCTAAACCCTAGCCTCAAGCCTAGGTGACAAATACCTTTCTAAACCCTAGCCTTAAGCCTAGGTGACAAATATCTTTCTAAACCCTAGCCTCAAGCCTAGGTGACAAATACCTCTCTAAACCCTAGCCTTAAGCCTAGGTGACAAATGCCTCTCTAAAACCCTAGCCTTAAGCCTAGGAGACAAGACTCCTCTCTAAGCCTTAGCAATGATTATCCCAATCTTTTAATCGCTTGGTTCTTCGGCTCGGGAAGCCATAATAATCCCAATCAATTCACACAACTATTCTTCATCAATAAACAGTAGCCTAAGTCCTTTGGCAGCTACAGTTTCCCGCATTTTAGA
Organism: Adenophora triphylla var. japonica; assembly: GCA_022495995.1. Classification (NCBI taxonomy): domain Eukaryota; kingdom Viridiplantae; phylum Streptophyta; class Magnoliopsida; order Asterales; family Campanulaceae; genus Adenophora; species Adenophora triphylla. Next base: position 57,783 of record JAFEMH010001567.1, read on the forward strand.
GGTCTATCCTCCATTTCAAGGGTCCGTCCCGCATCTTCAAATGGTCCGTCCCGTACCTTCAAAGGGTCCATCCCGCATTTCAGAGGTCTACCCTCCATTTCAAGGGTCCGTCCCGCATCTTCAAAGGGTCCGTCCCGCAGAAGTCAAAATTATCAAATCTTTGGGTGACTCCCCGGACAGTCAAATCTTTGGGTGACTCCCCGGACAGTCAAATCTTTGGGTGACTCCCCGTACAGTCAAATCTTTGGGTGACTCCCCGGACAGTCAAATCTTTGGGTGACTCCCCGGACAGTCAAATCTTTGGGTGACTCCCGGACGATCAAATCTTTGGGTGACTCCGGACGATCAAATCTTTGGGTGACTCCCGGACAAGTTAAATCTTTGGGTGACTCCCGTACAGTCAAATCTTTGGGTGACTCCCGTACTGTCAAATCTTTGGGTGACTCCCGGACAATCAAATCTTTGGGTGACTCCCGGACAATCAAATCTTTGGGTGACTCCCCGGACAGTCAAATCTTTGGGTGACTCCCCGGACAGTCAAATCTTTGGGTGACTCCCCGTACAGTCAAATCTTTGGGTGACTCCCCGGACAGTCAAATCTTTGGGTGACTCCCCGGACAGTCAAATCTTTTGGTGACTCCCGTGCAGTCACGTATCCTTGACGCTGCACGTCCGCCACTCTTGGGTACTAAACGCCCACGTTTTCGAACTACGACTTGGCTTGATTCCTCTTGGGATACGTAGGTAGCCCGACGTGGGTCCAGCCACTTGACCTACCTGGTCATCTTCCATTTGCGACTCAGCTCGAGTCCAAACCTCTCATCCCCAAGGTCATTTTCCTTACCTCCTGAAATCCCTTTTTTTAGGACGGATCCTATTTTTTATCGTCGACCCTACTTGTCTTACAAGAAGCGTCGCCGAGGGGCTACTGTTAGTACCCGGTCCGAAAAAAGGAATTTTAAATATTTTGGACTGGTTGGATTAAGGTTTCTTTGCGTTTGATTCCCGAGTTTTATGTATATTTGATATGGTTTGAGTACAGGGACTGAAGCGCAATTCGGGAAAATTTGGGACTAAACTGGCATTTGGAAGCTTTCGGACCAAATTGGAATTTATTGGAAATTTAAGGACTAAACGGGAAATATGGAAATTTTGGACGAATTTGATATATAAAAATTCCTGGGATTAAATGAAAAATAAAATCCTAAAGAGCGAATTGCAAAAGAAGTCATTAAAGTGGCCAAAATGCAACGAGAAGATCGCGGGACGAAACGAATAACTAATTATACAATTGTTGCAAATTGGCTGGCCAGGCCAAACCAATTCATGGCCGAGCAAAGGGGATGGTGGCCGGCCATACCAGGCCATTTGGGGCCAAGGCTTGAGCATTTAGGGCCGGCTGGGCAATTTGGGCCAAAATAACAAATGGCCGATCGGCCTTTTGTTATTTTCCCACATCAGTTCCGTACCTCTTCCTCCCCAATTCTTTTCACTATATAAACCCCACTCCGCCTCACACTTTGAACACAGAATTATTCTACGGAAAACTCAAGACAAAACTTGAGGTTTCCTCCATAGAAAACTTGAGACTAAACTCGAGTTTTCTAAGTCTAAATATTTTCTCAACACAATTTCATACGAGAGAAGCGAGACTACACTTGCTTTACCCTTAGTTCTTCTTTTTCCTCTCGAATCGCCAGGATTCGACCCCAAAGTCTTGCTACAATTGGTAAGACTCTCTTTTTAATATTCTTGTTCTTTATTATTATTATTATTGTCTTTATTATTTATTGCATGCTTAGTATATTTTAATTACTTTATTTCTTGCTTATATCATATATGCTAGATTTAGGGTTGTTTTAATATATTTAATTGTGCATAGCCGAGGATGATCTAAGGTTTCGCCCAAAGAAACCCAATGGATCTAGGAACTATTTCTTTCCTTCCACCTTAGTTATAATTATCCCATGATCAACAATCCCCCAAGGATGAACGTTGATTAGTGCACCTTCCGAGGGCCTAACTCAAAGGTTCTAGGGTGTGATCATCAATTAATTCTTTCTCTCCCCTCCTCCTTATGCATGATCCCGTTTCTTCTATCTATTCCTGTAAACACCGCACACAACCAACACCCCACATGCTAGAAAGACCGATCCGTCGGGCAATAGGAGTGATAGCGTTTCTTCTTCTGTTGTAACTTGACCCCCGAACCCAATTACATGTTTAGCCTTTTTTCAAAGCTTTGGGCTATATCAAAGTGGCGTGGCGACTCTCAAAATTAAACTAATATTTTAATATGGTTTAAATCGAGTGTCACTAAATGAATATCCTATTTCGGTCCGACTTTTTATAATTATTTATTTTCAAACTTCCGAATGCGCGTTGCATCGGGACGGGGTATTCACAGATATTAGTTTGTTGGAAACGTGGTTGAACAGATTATGATGGTTGTTCAAGGCGTGACAAATATGTTAGAAAAGGAAGTTACACATAAATCCTCATTTATGTGTAAAAGTGGAGACCAAGTAAATATTGTTAGAGGCTTATCTAAATAGAGGGACTGAAGATGATGAGTACAAGGCTGAAGAAGCTTGGATGTACAAGGGGAAGATATAGAAATATGCCCCTGTACTTAGGTCAAGGATGCAGATATGCCCTTATACAAGTTAATTGTCATATTAACCCTTTTACTTACGAAAAATGTGTGGAAATTTGGACACCCTTAGATTTCCGTCCAAAAATTAACGGAATGGCTGATTAGGCGTCCTAGTAGGCATGTGAAATATACAACATGGAAAATAATTGCCCAACTGGAATTTTCTGACTATGATTAACTCAAAACTACATCGTTTTAGCTCAACTTATTTACAGTTAACACCCCTTGGTAGAATGTGAAATATTTTTAAATCATACCCACTATTTCCATCAAACCACCACTGGGTCCCCCTTCTCTATCAATCAACTGGTTACGTCTCCTGCACAACCTAGAACCATCACCACCAAGATAATACCCAACATTCCCACCAAACCGACCATCAGGCTTGTGAAATGGTACCAACCGAAACAACAACATCAAACAAATTCAAAAGTTACACACGTACAATCAAACGCAAACACACACACACACAATCACATTCAAAATCACACACACACAAAATTGCAGATGGATCGATGGAAGAGTGAATTTTGTGTCCGTTTGGGAATTTTGATACACAAGCTCTAACCTTTCCCCAAAATTCTTGAAACTGGGTACATATTTTGATTTTCAAACCCATAAGATCAGATAGATTGAGGGTCCATTTGAAAATTTTGGGGCAGAGGAGGGATATGAGCTCAAGTTTTGAGTAAACTGGGTACTCCCTTTCTCTCCCTTTGTCTCTCTCTTTCCCCTCACACCTTTGAATTAGAAGAGAAATGAGTGAATTTTGATCTAATTTAGTTTGATCTGATTTTGAATTGTGGGTTTTCTTGTATGTGATAGTCGGAGGATGGGTTATATATAAATGGAATGTTGTTGTAGTGGTATAGGTCTGGAGTGGGGTGGAAGTAGGCGGGATGGAGAGGGAGTACAGGAAGAGGTGGAAGTAGGAGGGATGGAGGGGGAGGGGTGGTGGTCGGAGGTAGAAGATGGTGGTTATGAAAATTTAAGAGCTAAAAAAGGTTGTGTGGGGATGAATTTTAGAAGGTTTTTTATTATTATTAATCTTTGAGATTTTTTTTTGCCTGTTATATTTATGAATGTATTTTTATTTATTGTTTTGTTTGTATTTTTTATAAAAGATAACCAAAAGTGTAGATTACTTCATCTTAATGGGGATATATGATGGGTATATTTGGAATTTACTTGTAAATATTTCACATTCTATCCCTTCATTTATGAGGGGTGTTACTTGTAAATAAATCTTTTAATTTTATTCTATTATTACGTATCAAAACGATGTAGTTTTGAGTCATCATATTAAGCAAATTCCACTTGGGCAATTTTTTGCTACGCTGTATATTTCACATGCCAACTAGGAAGCATACTCAACCATTTCGTTAATTTTTGGACGGAAATCTTAAGTGTCCAAATTTCCACACATTTTCTTAATTACAGGGGTTAATATGACAATTAACTTGTATATCAGCATAGCTGCATACTTTACCCAAGTACAAGAGCATATTTCCATATTTTCCCGATGTACAAGCAATGAAGCAAGGAAAAACCAAGTCTCCGTATAAACATGGAAGGTGGAGCTAAAAGTGGAAAGATGGTTCCACTTCTTTCACATGGCTGAAATCTGTGAGATTAAGTAGCCACCAAGGCTATCAAGCCTATATAAAGGTTGTTGCGATGAAGATAAAAAAAAAACACCAAGAAATATAGCTTTTAGATTTAGACCATTGTTGCTAAGGATGTTACAACACCTTCCCCAACACAATCCAGTTTGTTGAAGACTAAATTGGTGTAGTCTTTTGATTGTAACTGGAGTGTTGTTTCTTTTTAGGTTCTTGTACCTACCAAATTTTGTATCCTTATTTTCCTTAGAGGATAGGAGTTGTTCTAGACTTTGTAATTAACATATAAATCTAGTGAAAGTCTATTTTTAGCCATGAGGCTCTCACAAGTTATGATTATATAACTTGTGAAAATTATCTATTTGTGTCATTTTTTTCGCTGTGTTAATTATTTTGATTATTTTTAAAGTTGTTATTTTTACATGTTGTGTTCAGTATTGCCTAACACTCGGGACAACACTGTGTTTTCTAAAACTATCCAAGGCCATTGACACTTTCAATTGGTATCAAAGTCGGCACTTGATTACACTAAGTGTTCGGTCCTTGTTGTCATGGATTTAGACCTTTCTAATCCAACTCTAGGAAGACTTTCTGCTCTTAATGCATATTTTAAAACTCTCTTGCTGCATCAAATTAATTGATGTTTGTGTGAATGTGGTGCCCAAAATCTTTTTTTTGTGTTTCATTTGGATTCACTTGAGTTTGAAAACATCCGGTTTAATTTGAAAAACGGAGTCGCCACGCCATTTTGATTTCCTCAAAACTTTGAAAAAAAGGAATAAGGGTTCGGAGGTTAAGTTACCCCTTGGGAAGAACGGATCGTCGTTCACCCAAGGTGCCTTGCCGAAGCAAGTCTCCCAAGATTCCATTTTTCGTGCTTGCTTGCGTGCTTTCTTGTGTGCATGTGTTGAAAAGAGGGGGGGGGGAATGTTCCAAGTTGTCTTCCGGGCGTATAAACCATTTAGTTGGTTATCGCTCGGGATTCCTTGGATTTTTATGTGTTCGGGACTTTGATCCCGTCCTCATCTTGGACTTGTGATCATCGCTATTTGACCTTGGGTCTTGCGTGATCGAGATAGGGACACCGCTTTAGAGTCCAAGGATGAGGTTCTTTAGAAAGGAGTATCCTTAGCCCATCAATCCTACATCTTGAGACGATTGAACTTATATAGGGACTATTATGCTCGTCTCAAGTGATGATCGGAGATATAGGGTTCAAGGTTTATCCCTTTCTAAAGAGATTGTGGCACCTTTAATGGAAGAAACGATGTAAAGATAGGATCTTTACACCGGTCCGCTCCAAAGGATGCATCAAATACCAAAGGGGACTAGGGGAAGCATGTTTAGGATAAAAATGACATTTTTAATGAAAAGATGACATTTTAAGTGCAAAGGATGCTATTTGATGTTAAATAAATGATCTTTAATGCAAAGGATGCAACCTTTGTATGAAAAAAAGATTTTAGGTGCAAAGGATGCACCTTTAATGTAAAGAAAACATTTTTAAGTGCAAAGGATGCAACTTTATGTATGAAAATGGCATATTAAGTGCAAAGGATGCAACTTTTAATGTAAAAATAAGGCTTTAAATGCAAAGACTACATTTTTAATGCAAAGGATGCAACTTTATGTAAAAAAATGTTATTTTGAGAGCAAAGGATGCTACTTTTCACATCACCATGTGAGAGATCCACCCTAGAACAAGCCTTTTTCAAGGTCTTATTTGTTCATCCTTGGGTGGGATCCTCCATGGATCCTATGTGATAGGGGGATAGGGGGTAAGGTGATTTACATGCTTAAAGAAAGGATCTTTAATGACAATAGCAAATACCAAACAAGTATATAATGATATGGAGAGCAATGAGCAATATATCACATAAATACAAGGTATATTTCAAGAAAAAAGGGGTGAGAGGTTACCAATGGTGGTGTCCCTCTTTCTCCTTGGAGTTTTCCTAGGGAAGGACCAACTTTGGAAGGCTTTAAAGAGGAGGGAGGTGGTTTTTTGACACTCTCAGCTCACTGGAATCTCGTAGTGGTATTTTGGCAGAGTTTCAATGCCAAAAACTGTATATGAAAATGGGTTGAGGAGGTCTCTATTTATAGGCAGTCTGGTGACAGCTAATGAAGCCGTGCGGCTTGGAGTTCTAGCCTAATGCAGCCGTGCGGCATTATCCATTATGACTCAGCACCTTTCTAGAATCATGCAAGGTGGCCTTTCTAGAAAGGTTTTTATACAAAAGGAAAACGTGGATTTTTAATTCCAAGTAATTCCTTCACCCCTCGAAAGGTTCGGAACAGTTCCAGAATTGCTCCTGAACTTTAGGAAAGTCCGGGGAATTGCCGGAAAACTTAACCGGAAGGCATGAGCCAGATTTGGGTACTTACAGAAGCCCCTCGGCAATGTCACTTGCAGGGCGAGTGGGGTTGTCGATAGAAAAGGATCCGATCTGGCGAATGTCGAGATGGATTGGGTGACCAAGGTGGTCGAGTGGCTGAACCTTAGGAAGGCTACCTACGTATCCCGAGTGGGAATCAAGTCATAATCATAGTTCGAAATCCACTGGGGAAAGGGAATGTCATATGTGACAAATTGGCTGAACCTAAAGTAGGCTACCTACGTATCCCGAAGGAATCAAGCTAGGCCGTAGTTCAGAATAAGATCCACTGGGGAATAGCGAAGAGAAACTGGTCTCTTGCTGGAGAGATAGAAGGGAAAGTGACCTAGGAGGTTAAGTGACCGATCCTACTGGGGATATGCTAGAAGTGACCGATGCGGTCAGATATCTAGACCTCTATGGGGGGCTTCTTCACCACTGAGGAGTGACGAAGGAACAGGGTGACCAAAGTGGTCGGATGGCTGGACCTTTTATGAAAGGCTCATGCACCACTAAGGAGTGAGGCATGAAAAGGGTGACCAATGTGGTCGGATGGCTGGACCTTTATGAAAGGCTACCTACGTATCCCGGAGGAATCAAGCCTTGGTCGTAGTTCAAGCATCACTAGATAGATAGGAACGATGTCTAGGATCCTTGAGGTTTTTGACAATTAATGGAGGTTGTCACCTGATTGACAATTAATGGAGGTTGTCACCTGAAGAAGCTTATGTCACTATCGAGTAGATAGAGGCAGCTATAGCTAGAAAACTTGAGCGTACTTCTCAATCTGTGATAGAGGTAGCTTAAGTTTGGAGAACTTGAGCGTACTTCACTATCTGTGATAGAGGTAGCTTAAGTTTGGAGAACTTGAGCGTACTTCTCAATCTGTGATAGAGGTAGCTTAAGTTTGAAGAACTTGAGCGTACTTCTCAATCCGTGATAGAGGTAGCTTAAGTTTGGAGAGCTTGAGCATACTTCTCAATCCGTGATAGAGGTAGCTTAAGTTTGGAGAACTTGAGCGTACTTCTCAATCTGTGATAGAGGTAGCTTAAGTTTGGAGAACTTGAGCGTACTTCTCAATCCGTGATAGAGGTAGCTTAAGTTTGGAGAACTTGAGCGTACTTCTCAATCTGTGATAGAGGTAGCTAAAGTTTTTGACAATTCGGAGGATGTCGCCCAGCGTTATTCCGTTATAACGAAAGTAACGGAGGCGACTCGGGAGGAAAGTTAAATCTTCTTGGAGATAACGAATATATTTGGGAAACAGCATTACTCTAGTTAAGAAATAACGGGAGTTATATGCCCAAGTGGAAAGTCCAGGGGCAAAGATGTAATTTCTGCTCAGAGAAAATGAGGCCGCCCGGCAAGAGATGGAGGAAAAAGAAGCCGCCCGGCTTCAATCTTGATTTCACCAGATTGTTTAAACAGATTTAAAAACGGGCAAAGCGCCATTGTTGTGGCTTCCGCCGAGGAGAGGAGAGAGAGAAATTTTCAAATTTCTTCGATTCCCTACCTTCTAGTGCTCGAAATGGATCAAGAGGGTAACATTGTACCCCGACAAGCGCGAAGAGTCTTGTCACAAGCCGCGAGGATGAGGCGAAGGGAGCTCGTTCGAACCGAGCAAAAATACGATTTCAATACGCCTCCTTCCGAGCTTTATCCGAGCAAGAGGGAGCACAAGTCCATGAAACCTCAATCTATTGGGGTAAGCATTCTTGACTTTCTTGATTTTGACAATTTTGATTGAATTTTGGATTGATTTAGGGTTTGACCCGAATTTTAGGAATTTTTTGAATTTTTCTAGGATTTTTATTGATGATTTTGGAATTTTGATGATTAACCTATGAGGTTAAAAGAATAAATGAACATGCATGTGCAATTTATTTGAAAAATAATGAGAATGACCCATTTTTTGAAAATAAAGTAAGAAAAATAATGTCCAAAATGCGACGGAGTTCTTGCATGTGTTAGAACTAGGTCAACTTCTGATCATAGATGAGAAAACGGGATTTTGGACGATGAAAAGGATTCATGCATGCCATTTTTTGAAAAATTAATGCTTATGTGCAAAGAATTTTGAAAATCAGAATTTTGTGCTTAGGAGAGCGATGTGCTTGACACGATGTGTTTCAAATGATGAAAGACACGTTTTCTAGGCAAAAGATGCTAGAAATCTTTTATGACTGCTTTTCTTTGAAAATATGTGCACTTTTGAATATATGCATGCTTTTGAAATGAGATGAAGGACTGACACGCTTTCTTTTGTGCTTTCCTACAGGAGAGCAAATCAAGGGGACCTTCTGAGGTGGCGGTGAAGCTATGGCATAGGATGCTCGACTTTGAGAAGAATGGGGTGAACCCCAAGCAGCTAGTGAGGGCTACCGGCCTGGATTTGTTCGTTGAGGCTATCGGCAGAGGCATTCATGTAACCTCCAAGAGCAAGGGCTTGACCCAGACCCTTTCGGAGTTCTGGTGGGACACCACCCACAGCTTTCATCTCAGCTGGGGAGAGCTTACAGTGACTCTGGCCGACTTTACTGCTATTACTGGCCTGCAGTTCTACGGGAGGCCTGTGACTTGGAGGGACCATATCACGGCTGAGGAGTTCAGAGCTCTGGTTGGGTTTGACCTTAGTCCTAAGGGGCTCGAGATGGATACGAGGAATGTTGAGGTGGCAGTCCTGAACTGCATGCAGGGATTTGCCGCCAATGAGGTGACTGCCCACCAGCTTGCGAGAGCTTTTCTGTGGTTGATGCTGTCAGTCACCATCTTTGCCAACTCTGGGACTTTGGCTATGTTGTGCCTTCTGGACTCCTTGGAGGATATGGATGAGATTGGGACGGTCTCTTGGGGTGAGGCCAGATTGGCTGAGCTTTATTTCTCTTTGGATTTGTACAGCCGGAACAAGGCTGCCTCTATGGACTGCTTCTCTTTTGCTCTTGAGGTATTCTCACCTTCTTTCCTTTCTCTTTTCCTTTCTGTCCTTGAGACTTTCTATAAGAGAAATGACCTTTCTATGTTTTGAACATGCAGGTCTGGTTTTTTGAGGTGATCGGGTTCTTTCCCTGGAACCAACAGAGCGATCCTACCATCTTCCCTGCTATGATTCGCTGGAGGGGCGAGGCTAGGTACAAGTTCACCCGGAAGACCCGGATCACCTTTGATTACAAGATGGTGAAGCCCGTCCTTAATAAGGATGGTGATGATGGGGTGGACTTTTATCCTTGGGGAAGGTATCCGGAGGTGCTGCTAGGGGATGCTGTGGAGGCGACTAGGCAGAGGAGGTGGTTGACGGGCCTGACATATGATGTCATTTATCTGGGGGACCGTTTTTCTAGGCAGCATGGCCATGTCCCTCCTTTGGATGCCATTACTCCTCACGATCCTCCAGCACGGATGCTACAGCCCAGGGATTGGTCGGCGGATGATATTGCTAGGTATCAGGCAGGTGTGGCGGCTGAGGAGTATTTTGACTTGGCTACCCCGTATGCTACCTTCGTGGAGCAGCGGCTGAGGATGCCACAGAAGCTAGTGAAGCTAGCTATTGCCCAGGGGTACGGGGAAGCTGAGCCTACTGACCCGCCGATGCCTCCTGCTCACCTTTCTTATGTGGTCAACGGGGTGCCAAGGAGGTTTATGATACCTGTCCCTGACACGAGGGAGCTCCAGTACACTTTGCCGCCTGACAGCACTATAAGCATCTCTAGGGTCTTTTCCCTTTTTCAGATTTCTTTGCTTTCTGCAATTCCGAGATTTTTCTGAGATTTTCTTCTCTTTTCTCAGGTTCCAGCTCGTACTTATGACGGCTTGGTGAGGCAGAACAGGGGATGGAAGGATGTGTGCCGGTCCCTCGTGAAGAAGCTGGCTTGCGCTTCAAAGGCTGCAGTGAACATGCAAGAGCCCGTGCGCAAAAGAAGGCACGTCGGGAGCGCGGCATCCACCTCATCAGCCTCAGAGTACTCTTCTAGTGCCATGCCTCGGGAATAGGGACCTAACACCGGCATCCTGGAGCAGCTAGCCGAGTACGAGCATGTAAATGTCCACCTTTCTGACATGAGTGACAGTGAGGATTTGATGAGAGACCCTAGCTTCTACGAGCTGAGTAGCGATGACGAGGAGTCGGAAGCCTAGGAGGGCCTTAGGGTCGATCTAGTAGGAAGGAAACAAACAATGAACAGTTTTATGCACATTTTGTTTATTTTTTTGCTTTATTTGGGCGCCGATGGGGCGAAAACAATGTATTACTGTTTTATTTGCTTTTCTGATTTATGCTTTATAAATTTGCATATTACTTGAGCATCGGGGCAGTTTTTTTCTTGGAATTGGGGCTGAAATTGGGCCAAAATGATTTGTGATGACACATAACTGCATGGATGATATTTGGATGTGTTTTAGGACAGGTTTCATTGAGAAAGTGGGGTGAAAACTCCCTTTGGGCAGCAACATGGGTTGCTGCAGATTTTTTTCTGCAGAGAGCAAATGAGGCCGTGCGGTCTGGACCTGAGGGCAAATGAAGCCGTGCGGCTAATAGTTCTTTCTGGACTGGTTTTTTTCAAAATAAAACCAAGGCTTGGCCATTTCATTTCATTTTCACTCTAGACTTGTCCCAATTGATCCCAGAGCCTATTTCTGACCGAAAGACATCAACTTTGATCCTCTTGCAATGGAGAAACCCGTCAGATTACAAAAGAGGAAAAGAGACCGTTTTCTGTCCGATCTTCAATCTTGGGTGAGACATAACTTTCAATCTCACAAGGGGCTGTTCGATACTACCTTCAAGATCAAATCTTTATGGCATTTGAAGGATCTCCCGCCCGATTGGGACCTTTTGAGGGCAGCAGCAAAGTTTTGGGATGTCCGGAGACATGTTTACTGCTTTTCCTACAATGAGATTGTCCCAACCTATGAAGACTTCTGAGCCTTGATTGGGGGTCCAGAAATTGAGGCTATATCGATTCCTCTGATCAAAGACGTGCCGGTGGCGGCAAAGTTGGCATCTTTTCTGCAAATATCTCTGGGAGAGGCTGAGGGAATGATGATAGCTCCGGACAGGATTGACCTTTCTGATATCCCGGGCAGGTTTGGGTCTCCGGATGCGTTGATGACCGCTGTGGCTATGGATGCCTTTATCCTCTGTGTGTTCTCATCTCTGTTCACTGCTGAGTCCGTGGGGATCTGTCACGGTGGCCTCTTGGACATGGTTAGGGATTGTAGGGCTGGGAAAGACATTGTCCCACTGGTTTTGGGTGAGACCCTACATGGCATCGACAGGATGGCTAGAGGAGACCATTTTATGAGGTCTGGGAGCCCGACTGTGTTGACTTTATGGCTGCAGGAGAGGCTTGGGGCTTTGCCAGGGGCTTTGCCGACTCAGTGCCCTTGGGTGATTTCTCGGAGAGGTTCGCCTAGGCAGCAGGACTGGGAGCTGATGATGGCTAGGTTATCCACTTCAGACATTCGCTGGTGGGTACCTCACTGGAGGTTGCAAACTCGGAGGACATTTCAGGAGTCCTATGTAGTGAGGGTTCCAGGGTTTTCTTGGTCATCCTTCTACGTACCCTGCTTGGTATCCAGGCAATTCGGGGCCTTACAGGAGTCGTTGGGCGATTGGGAGGACATCCGTACCATGGGGGGTGGTGTCTTTAGACATGAGGGATCCATCCAGCTTCTCATTCTTCTCGAGGGCCTGGACATATACTGCTTTCCCACCCAGGGCCATTCTCAAGAGCCGGAAGAGTACCATCTTGACTACGACCTACTTGGATTGATATGAGAGGGAAATGGGAGCGACTCAGGTCATTTTGGGAGAGAGATGTCAGGCTTTATTGGGGGTTGACTGCGACTCGAGTAGGACTCTGAGGGAGACTGAAGCTAAGGAGAGTCGCCATAACCAGTCGGGTGGCCTTATCAAAGACATGGAGTCTCGATATGAGAGGCTTTCTGAAGTCGCTCCCTTGACTGAGGCTCAGAGGGAGGAAGTGCGGACTCGTGCCAGGGTTGAGAGGGCACTTATTGACACAGGTTTGATGGAGGCTCCAGTGAGGATACCGGAGATCGGGATGAGGGAGACCGACATCATAGAGAAGAAGAGAAAGAACACTCGACGAGGTCGAGGTAAAGGGAAGAAGACCAAAGAAGACTCAGTGAATGACAGCTGATAAATCTTTTCTTAGGATTCCCTTATTGCTATTTTGCAAACACAGTAGTTTATTAGACATTTTATTGTATTTTAGATCTTTGTAGCAGGTTAGCAGAGTCAAGAGTAGACCGTGCTTGAACTCATCAAGAAGTCTTTTAACTTGTAATTAACAAAGATATGATCTTAGAAATTAATCAAGACACATTTCATGGAAATTTCAGATGTCTTATTGATTGCTTAGGACCCGTTTTATGAAAACTGGATTGCCCTTTATTATTTATTGTTTAGACCGAACCATATATGGCTGCCTACGTTCCCCTTTTACAAGAAAGACTAAGGGGCTCAGGTCTTCGTAGTTCATTCTGGTGAATTATCGGGATTAGGTCTTTTGGCCTCTTTTTTTTTCTATTTTTTTTCTGTGCAGCCCTGTTTTTTGCCTAGACCACCCTTTTTTGGGTTTTTAGCCTAGCTGGGCATTACTCTTTTTGCACTAAGATTTTTTTCTCTTTTCTTCTTTTTTTCTTTCTTTTTTTTTATGTGCAACCCTGTTTTTTGCCTAGACCGCCCATTTTGGGTTTTTCAGCCTAGCTGGGTGTTACTCTTTTTGCACTAAGATTTTTTTCTTTTTTCTCTTTTTTTTTTATTTCTCTTTTCTTTTTTTTTTTCAGACATGGTACCTTCGGAGCTTATCGCCGTTGACTGGGTGGACAAAGGGATTGCCGTCCAGGTCTGCAAGCTTCATGGCTCCTCCCGATAGTATCTTCTGCACCACATACGGGCCGATCCAAACGGGTTCCCACTTTCCTGGGGTTGTCTACGGTAGGGGCTTTACTTTCGAACCAAGTCACCTTCTTTGATGTCACTGGCCTTGACTTTTTTGTCAAATGCTCTGGCCATTCGCCTCTGGTAGGCTCGGGTGTGTTCCATGGCCTTGAGCCTTCTTTCGTCGAGCAGGGCCAACTCATCATGCCAGCTACGTAGCCATTCTACTTCGTTGACACTGTTTTCCAGGAGGACCCTTAGTGACGGGATTTCCAACTCCACTGGTAACGCTGCTTCCATCCCGTAGGTTAGGGCAAAGGGAGTTTCTCCCGTAGCTGTTCTGACAGATGTTCTGTAGCCCCAGAGTGCTAGGTGCAGCTTCTCAGGCCAATCACGACCACGGGTGACCATTTTTCGGATGATCCGCTTGAGCGTCTTATTGGCAGCTTCCACGGCTCCGTTAGTCTGAGGTATGTACGGGGATGATTTGTGGCGAGTGATTCTGAATTCTGACAGCAATCTATCGCAGTCTCCTTCAAAGTGTGACCCATTATCAGAAATGATCTCATTGGGCACCTCGTATCTGCACATTATGTTTTCTTTGACAAACTGGGCCACCTTCTTGGAAGTGAGGACCTTGTAGGACTTGGCCTCTACCCACTTGGTGAAGTAGTCGACTGCCACTAACACGAATTCATGCCCATTGCTTCCTGCCGGGGCTATTTTCCCTATCACGTCAATACCCCAAGTTGCGAACGGCCAAGGAGTCATCATGCAGTACAGGTCATGAGGCGGGAGATGGTTGAGGTTGGCAAACCGTTGGCATTTGTCGAACGCTCGGACATGCTGGACACAGTCTGTCTCCATGGAAATCCAATAGTAACCCATTCTGAGGATCACTTGCATCAGGGCTCTAGCATTCATATGAGGACCGCAGGGACCGTTGTGGACTTCGGTCATCAATTCTCTGGCCCTTTCTTGGGTGACACACAGGAGGAGTGGTCCCTGGTACCGCTTCTTGTACAGGTCGCCTCCTAAAATGACATAATGGGAGGCCAACCTTTTCAGGGCTTGCAAGCTCTTGGCTTTGATGCCTTCTTTCAGTTTACCTTCTTCATCTCTAAAGGCTGACTCTCCATCTTTAAGGAACTGGTAAATCTGATTGTACCAGGGTTCCTTGACAGGCTAGGGTCCCAAGTCTACTTCACAACAGAAAGCCGGAGCTTCTCTTCTACCCACTCTGAAGGGTTTTATAGGAGACATACTTTTAACTTGGTCTTTAAGATTAGAAATTTCAGACCTCATTACAATTTTTTCCGTATTGAACTGAGAAATTTCATCATGTGCTAAAGCTAAGGCTTTCTTAACATTATGGAAATTTTGGATCATCATTTCAGCTTCCTTGAACATCCTTTCATGTTCCATGGGGGAAACCTCTTCCACCACCTTTTTCAAAATTTTCTTCTTTGAAATTATTTTTGAAGGTGTGGCATCTTTAGAAGGAAAAATAGGACGTGAGTAAGAACTATTACCAATTTTTACACTAGGAGTTAGTTGCAAGTCATTATCCAATTTAAATTTGGAAATCCTTTGAGGAACTACTTCATCCTCCATATCCAGCGACTCAACTGACTCAGTATCTGAATCATCGAAAGCGTCTGCAACTAAGCTGAAATTAACCTCTTCGGTTTTATCATCACTTCCTTCATCAGAATCCGTTTCAATCCAAGTTGCTAACTCCTTTGAGTTCTCTTCTTCTTCAGCAACCATTCCCTTGCGACGAGAAAATTTCGCAGGAGAGGTTTTCTTTTTCATATATTCGAATCTAGGTTGTGGACACTCAGATGCAAAGTGACCAGGTTTTCTACAGTTGTAGCAAACTAGATCATTCTTTTTCTTTGTATCAGCAGCCTTGGAAAAAGTTGCTGGAGATTTGCCTTTTGAAAATGATTTTGTGAAGGGTTTTGAAGATTTTCTAAATTTTTGAAATCTTTTCACAAACATGGCAAAATTATCATCATCCATTTCGATGAGTGATGAGGTTGATATGGAAGAATCAGCGGATTGATTTGATGTGGTTGGTTTCTCCTTATGTTCCACTACGGACATGGAAAGTGATTTGGTTTTCCCTTCAACCTCTTCAATATGATCTAATTTAAGCTCATAGACTCTAAGGTTTGCACACAAGTTACTTAACGTCCAAGTATTCAAAACTTTTGAGTCCTCAAAAGATGTGGCTTTATTGACCCATCTCGAACCTAAAGCATCTAGAAAAGCCATATTGACTTCTTTATCAGTTAAAGTTTTGCCTAGAGATCTGCAAGAATTAACAACCTCAACATAGCGATCGTAGGTCTGGCGCAAGGTTTCATTGGATTTTCTGCTGAAGTTGTTGTAAGATCTTTGAACAGCATATCTTTTATTCTCCTTGCAAAGATCGTCACCTTCGAGGTAGCTCTCTATGGCATCCCACATCTGCTTTGCGGTTTTTGAATACATCACCTTTTGAAGGGTTGATACGGGCAGGGTTCCAGAAATGATGAACCTCGCTTTGCTGTCCAAAGCAGCTAATCTCTTTTCTTCATCAGATCACTCAGATTTGGGCTTTTGGACTTTTGGAAATTTAGCACCGGTGGTTGGATTGGTGTTGGCCTTCATGGGAATGAACGGGCCATTTGTCATGCACTCCACCAGCATTTCGTCAATGGTCTCCAAATGGATTAGCATTCAGACTTTCCAGATGTCGAAGTGGTCTTCGTCCAAAAGAGAAATGTGTGAATAGTTAACCGTTGTCATGGTTTTAGAATTTGCCATAGCAAATCGACACACAAGCTGTTAAGCTTGAAAATAGTGGTTTTATAAATATGTTTACTTTGATACCACTTGTTGATCCCAAAGGTGGCAACAAGGGAGAAAAATAGCTAGAGGGAGGGTGAATAGTTGTTACAATTTTTTTGCCCTCTTTTGAAAAACCAAACCTCTTGCTTACAAACCGCTTGCAGTGTGCTATAAACCGCAAGTGGTATTGCAAAGTGCACAGCGAAATTACAGAGTAAAATGGTGCGATTTATGAGGTGCGGTTTTGTAAGCGGTTTTCAGTGCGGTTTACAAAACTTAAGTGATGTTTTGACAAAGTTGACTTCAAACACAATTCACAATAATAGATAACTGAGAATAAGATCAAACAGAGATAAAGATAAATAATTAGCAAAGTACAGTAAGTAAATATGCAGAAATGAAGAACACAATATTTGGAGTGGTTCAATCGTAAATGATCTACATCCACTACCAAGATGGTTAGTCTTGGATTTCTAAGAGTTAGATTTTATATAGAGTATGAGAGATTACAAAGTAAAAAGAGTAATACTCAGATCTAAAATATATTCTATGAAGATCAAATCCTAGACTATAACCGGTGTATCTCAAGTGAATAATCTAAGTGATTAATCAAGTGAGGTGTGTGTGTGTGTTTGACAAGATCAAGGCTCTTTGAATCTATATGATATAGAGCACAATGATTCTTGATGGTGTTAAAGGCTTGATTTATGGGCTGAGAAATATGTCTTGAAGGAAGAAAATAAAGATTCAAAGGTCTGAATATTTTCTGGGCAGAGCTTCAATCTTCTTATGAACACACTGAAATTTCAATTTCTCAAGCAATCTTCAAGTGTTGAAGATTAGAGGTATTTATACCCAAGCACCAAGAAACTAGCCGTTATGATACAGTTGTTGAAGTACTGTACTGGTGCAATCTGATTGGTCCACAAATCCACTTTTGTCATTTAATACAACAGTTGCAGATAAAGCTGATCAGACCTCAGCTTCAATTAAGGTATGAAGGACATCTGTCACCTTTTCAAGATCCTTGCAGATCTTGTCTGACACTTAGTCACGTGACAAGATTTGGTGGTTGATTTTTGATATTGATGACATGGATTCCAACAGTCATAAGTGGTTCACTTCAAGTCTTCAATCATTGGATGCGGTCTGGTGTGAATGCGGTTTAGTCAGTGCGGTTTCACCAGATGAGGTTTCATAGTTCTGTCTAGATATTGGAACAACACTGCAGTTTGCTAGTGCGGTTTCACTACTGCGGTTTGCACTAGATCTTCAAGATGCGGTTTCAGATAGAGAATTCCACAGAGCAATTTGCTGGAGCGGTTTGCTTATGCGGTTTTGATGGTGCGGTCTAAAACCTTGACTATGGTTTTGCAGAATTGCAAAACCTCTTATCTTGAAACCTCTTGTCCAATGAGTCTTGTGGCAGTCTTCAAGCCTAATAAAACCTATTCTATAAAATGGACTTATACTAAAAAATTGAAGTCTAAGCTTCATTACATATGGTCCTAAAGTCCTTAAAATAGAGATGAGGTTATGATATCAATCAAATCTAAGCTAAATTTAGGAGGGTTAAAGTATGCATACCCAACACAGGCACATAGAATACATTACATAGAATCAACGTGCGTACACTCCGCAATGGAAGTCAACACAAGTCAACTTCTTTGATTCTATGATAATGTAGTTTTTCCATGGAAAGACTCTTCTAGTACCCTCAAGAACACAAAAATGATCTACAAATCCTACTTGAACACTCACCATTTGTTCAATTGAGATTAAGTCTACTATTCACTTTAGGAGAGATTAAACATCAATACACGAGAACAAACATAATTGGAGAGTTTTAGGATGTTATGATATTTTCTTTAACTCAAGACAAATCTGAGTGAATCGATTCGTGATATCATAAGTGTAAAAATTGCTGCTTAGATACATTCATTTATTCTTATGTTACTTAATGATCTTTTATCTTTTATAATTGTCTCCTGCATTCCGGCCCACATTACTTATGCAAACCTCTAAGGGAGATAACATAAAAGTATAAGGTATGCACTCGTTGCAAAACTTTGTTCATCATGCTCATAAAACATCTAGTAAAAGTTCAAATGTAGTTGGTATGAGTCAGAACGAAAACTATCTTAAGTTACTCCACAAGTCTAGTAGTCAATGAATGACCGCTTTACACTTATTGCTTATTAGATAAGGCATCACATAGAAATTTAATTCATGAGTCATTCCCAACATCTAATGAAGTTGTTCATCAATGAATATTTCTTATATTTCGTTAAGTATTTAAACTTTATCACGCATGGTACCAAACCGTGTAGAATATGTATTGAATAACAAACTAACTTGATCATTATTACACATTTCCAAGTTATTTAGGCAAATCATAAACTTCCTATTAAATTAGATTGATTTACATGTTGCTCAATAGTCAATACAATTAAGCATGCACATCAATCTTTGTTAACCTATACCAAACATGTCTGCACATGATGATTGTATTGGGTAGGGTACTATTACCCAATAATAAATTAAGTTATCAGAGCTTCCAGATTATCAATTATTCTACCTCGTATAATAAGAGAATAATTTCCTAGATACTTCTATTTATAGGTACTGTTTCACTATTTACAAGTTACATAAGGTGACAATAATCATACATAATAATTCACATTTTGTTCTAAAAACTCAACCCAAAAAATATAATCTCATTCAAACATGACGAGAAGGAAAATCCGCAAGTCTCGTAATCAAGCCTCGCGAATGAAAAAGGTTAAAATATTTCTTAATTGATCTATGAACAAAAGAAAATAAGATAAATTAATTTATCAAGTGAGTTCACTTTCAAATAATTCCAGCATATTTGGAAAAAAAAATCATTGGGTCTCGTATAGTCCCGATATTATTTTCATACTAAATAATGTTTAAAACACCTCAAAATGTATTTATATAAAATCAAGTAATTATTTCAGATTACTAAAAAATCTCAAAATTTTGTTCTAAAAACTCAACCCAAAAAATATAATCTCATTCAAACATGACGAGAAGGAAAATCCGCAAGTCTCGTAATCAAGCCTCGCGAATGAAAAAGGTTAAAATATTTCTTAATTGATCTATGAACAAAAGAAAATAAGATAAATTAATTTATCAAGTGAGTTCACTTTCAAATAATTCCAGCATATTTGGAAAAAAAAATCATTGGGTCTCGTATAGTCCCGATATTATTTTCATACTAAATAATGTTTAAAACACCTCAAAATGGATTTATATAAAATCAAGTAATTATTTCAGATTACTAAAAAATCTCAAAATTTTGTTCTAAAAACTCAACCCAAAAAATATAATCTCATTCAAACATGACGAGAAGGAAAATCCGCAAGTCTCGTAATCAAGCCTCGCGAATGAAAAAGGTTAAAATATTTCTTAATTGATCTATGAACAAAAGAAAATAAGATAAATTAATTTATCAAGTGAGTTCACTTTCAAATAATTCCAGCATATTTGGAAAAAAAAATCATTGGGTCTCGTATAGTCCCGATATTATTTTCATACTAAATAATGTTTAAAACACCTCAAAATGGATTTATATAAAATCAAGTAATTATTTCAGATTACTAAAAAATCTCAAAAAATCACATCAGTGTAAATTCAAGTAATTAATCTCCAGAAAAAAAAATCGTAATTTTTTGATAAATATTTCACAGTCTGAAAATTAAAATACTCTTAAAAGTACATTGAAAAATCGTGAAAACATATTTCTGATCACCAAAAAACTATACAAATATTTATATTGCTGCAAAATAATATTAAAAAATTAAAATAAAATTTTCAAATTTTCAGTCGTATATTATTTTTAATGAATTTATTACTAATAAAAACGTTAAAAAATTGCAGAAAACGTATTTCTGCTCAAAATTAAATTTATCTGAGGCCACTATTGAACTCAAAATGGCCAAAGCAAGGTTCACTCGCTAGAGGTGTCAACCAACGGAGGCCGGAGGTTGGCAGTCAATGCCAGTCAAGATATGATGAAACCAGTCAAAACTGCTTAATGTCCAAAAACACCGGATCTAAATTTCCAACAAACGTGTTTTGCAAGCCATACTTTAACATGCGATATCTCGCTCGTTTTAACTCCAAATCAAGCAAATAAATAGGCTATGCATAAATTTCACAGAATAGAACAAAAATTATGTCGACATATTTCATCAAATCTGATTCTATAAATGTCAAAAACGACCTCAAACTTTCGAAAAAATCGCAATTTTTGAAATTTCAATTTGCAATAATTCAAGATCTAATTAACCAAATTCAACGATTTCAAATATGTTTTTTACACATTAATAGATATGCAAGCATATATGGATCACAAAAAAAGGATAAAATTGGGTCATCAAATTATCAAACCCACTTGGTCCGATTTTCGAACAAAAACCCAAAAAAGGAAAATCATGCAATTCAACTCATTCAATGGAGAGAATAAACATATTGGCTCTAATACCAATGAAGGACTAATAACAATAGTGAGTACAATTTAATACTTCATTAGAGATTAGTCAAAATTGCACTTTGCGGAAGACTTTCTACTTGTGCTACGAACCCACGAACTTGTGCCTACAATCACCATACTTTCCTCGCCGAGACGAAAATCATGCAATTCAACTCATTAAATGGCAAGAATAAACATATATGGTACATTAATATCTATATTTTAGTCTACAAAAGCCTAAAATATATATTTAGATGAGAGCACAAAGTTATTGTCCCATATGAATTGTATCTCATCATCTTATCCAACAACTAGTCTTATCCCATATTTGAAAGTAACATTATTGGACTAAAATACTTAGAGTCCAACACTTTTAAACAAGCTTTGGTAAAAAACCCGGAAAAATTTGTATTTTTTCCAGTGATTAGAGAAAACATGTTTTAAAATGCAAATTTGTAAATAAGTGAAACTTCGTACGCAGTGACATTTGTAAATAAGTGAAACTTCATGCGCGCTGAGTCTATGGCCAACAAACCTTCTGGATATCAAGCTCAAAAAGTTCTGGTTAACAATATTAAAGCCTTTTGAATATGAATTAACAAGCATATTTGAACAAGATCATCCAAAAAACCGTTTGAATATCAAGCTCAAAAGATTCTGGATAACAATATTAAAGTCTTCTAAATATGAATTAACAAGTATATTTGAACATGGTTATGACCAAAAAATCTTCTGAATATCAACATTAAAGGTTTCTGGATATCAATATTAAAGTCTACTAGATATGAATTAAAAAACACATTTGAACAAGGTCAAGGCAAGCAAACCTTTTAGATATCAATGTTAGAAGGTTTGTAAATAAGTGAAACTTCGTGCGCTGGGTCCATGGACAAACAAATCTTATGGTGGACAAAATTGACTGACGATGGACGGTGTCATCCCGTCTCTTATTTTGAGCCGAGGAGCGTGAAGTCCCCCTCTTCAACTTTACTAGAGCCTGGGGATCAAGGATTTCCTCCTCCTTTTTCTAATCTGCTCCTCGATTAAGTCTGCAAAAACGAGGAAGATAAGTCGATTAATACAAATGACGAGGAAGGTAACATAACAAAGCAAAAATTTATGCAAGTATAAAGGACGGGATGGTTGAAAAATTACAGCAGACTACACCGTACTTGGCCAAACACCTGTCCTTGTAAAGCTTGCATATGTCATAATCAGAACGAAAAATGAAACCGGGATGCACCCTCCAATCTTGAAATATGTTCCCCCTCACAACTGGAACCATAGGCACTAGGCCGTCCAAGGGGTCTGGCATGATACCGGCCTGAACATAATACCTCTGATCGGTCTCTAGAGTGGACCAACACAGAGTTCCTACCTTGAAAAATTGCCTTAGCCTCCCAATCAGCTTCCCACTCCACTCAGGCCTCCATACCTGCTCGGGCACACTGGGGTACTTCGAGGGAGAGTCAAACTCCTAACCTTGTCGGCTTTCCACTCTAATGACGTGGTTATTCCACCTGAAAACCTTGCTCGACATAGGGTACATAAGTTTTGGTTGGTTTGGATCACTCCTTATCACCACAAGCTTTGTATCCTCCTTATAACTTACGATGTAGAAATAATGAAACGCAAACTGACAAGTGTAAGTACGCCAATCCAATTCGCAACCCTTTTTTAGGTGCATTTTAATCTGATAAAATTGCATTAGGGGGGCATTTTGGTAAATCCCCGGTCCATTCCGAGACTTTCGAAAATATTTCATAAGTTTCTTGCGAAGGAAGTACTTTTCAGTACTTTGCTCATGATAAAGGACCTACAAGGAATAAACCAGTTTTGGACCTTTTGGGTATTAACCTGGAATGTTCCAGAACCAGGTTTTGGCGCCAGAAATGATTGGTGACATGTTGTGACACGCGACAACTCGAGCCATGAAAAGTGGTCGCAAGAGGTCGTATGACACATTGTGCCCATCATCTGCAACTATAAATAGAGCCCTGCACCTCTCATTTCAGCATCCCTTTTCCATTCCCTAAAGTCACTCTGCCAAAATACGCCCAGAATACCTCCCTCTCTCCCAAAACACAACACAATACCAACCAATTCCTCCCAATTCAACCTCCTTCATACATAATTCACCCATCTACTTCCATACTACACACACCACTGAAGATTCAAGACCAGAAGCTCCTCCTGTGCTTGAATCCACATCCTACAGCTGATTAGAAGGCCATTATACCTGACTTGGTGCAGTGGTGGTGGATCTACAGGGTAACAATTCCCTTCCCCTTTATCTCTATCATACTTTGTTCATTACACAATTTCCATTCCTCCACTTGATAATCAAGCTCCATCCGCTTCTGATTATCAAGTGGCAATTGCCATCTCTCTGTTTAACCTGTTTTGCTTGTTATTTTTCATGTTCATGATGTGATTCCGTTGGATTTATAACTTGTTCATCAAGGGAGTGTGGATCTCCCCATGTCCACACCCCCTTGGTCAATCTGTTGCTGATTCATATTATTCTGAGTTGTTTTGGTGTAATATTTGGGTCTGAATCTTTCTCTGTTGTTTCTGATTTTGAATTGTAAGGTTCCTGCAGATGGGTGACCTGTGTCGCGCGACACAATTGGACATGTGGAGTCCTATGTCACGCGACACAAGTATCCCTCTACAGAGACCATCTTTTCATTTGTAAGTTGTTCATCTGGTGCACTTGTTATTCAAAACAGAGTGTGGATCCTCAATATCCACACTCATTTGAAGTTATTTTTGTTGATCTCTGTGTTCAATCTATGTTGTAATATAGCCTTGTGATCATCTGATGTTGCTGCAGTGTGAGTCTTGTAAAGCCTCACAAGGTGGACATTGGTGTCATGCGACACAATTGACCCTATTAGGTCCTGTGTCACGCGATACAAGTGACCCCTTTATAGAAGGCTCATTTCAATTGTAATCTGTTCAGCCTATTTGTAATATGGGATGTGGCCTCCCATGGTCAATGGCTCACAAGTGGTAATGTTCCCCTTTGAGAAATAAAACAAAGCACTTCCGTGCATTTTATACATATTTTGTCACATACATTTCGCACACACTTTTGAATGTTTTAAATATTGAACATAGAAAGACTCGTCTACAGATGAGGCGTGTTGGGTGAACTCTCGGTTCTTCCCAACACGTAACCTGACCCCCGAACCCAAATTCTCTTTTCAAAAGGTTTTCAATGTTTCCTTTAAAACGGCGTGGCGACTCCTAAAATTTTATTATTTTTTGGCGAGCTTACACTCAGTGGAGACTCCTCTGGGGATGTGAAACCTGTTTTCAAAAGTGGGTCAAACTTTCGTGCTTGTTCAACATCTTCCTCATTTATTTGTGTGTGCATTGTGGGTGACATTATATGTGTATAAATGCATTTAGTGCTTTGCTTTATTCCCTCCCCTTCCTTGCTTCCTCTGTGTTGTGCTGTTGCTTAGGGTTGAGCTATTGCATTGAGCTTGGAGGCTGGGGCTAGTTCTATTTCTTTTCAGATTCTGGATATATGGTCCCTTCTGTCACGCGACAGAACTGGCCCAATCAGTCCTGTGTAGTGCGACAGAAGTGGTCATTTTGCAGGTGCTGAACTCTGGTGCAGGTTGTGATTGTGGGGCAGTCCCCCATGATCAAGTTATGATCATTTTGCTTATTGTACTCTGTGGGGGGTTTTGGCGTGTGTGTGTTATTTTCATCTTTTATCACCCCGTTTCAAATAAAGAAAAATAAAAAATAAAATAAAAAAATCATTTTCATAAATAAAGGAACATAGTCATCCGCACACTACGTCACGTAGATCTAGAACCCTCGGGTGCGATTGACGGCATCGCGGACGGCCAAGTAATTCGCCTACGCTTGAGAGCCTGAAATCAAACATATCCCCTTAGTGCATTATAGGTGGATCCACACTTTTAAAACTTACCCAACGGTTGGTTTTGACACAACATTTTCAAAAATACACTAAAATGAATTGTTTCAGAATTTTTAATAGACTTTCGTACCTATTCCGAAATCTATCACGTATGGGCATGTTTCCATTGCAACATGGTTTCATGAAAGGACATATCGTCCCCATGACATGTTCCAACGAGAGATCATGTCATTTTGTCAACGTGCACCGACGAGAGGTCATGCCGAATTTTTCCTTGAATTTCTTCGGAAATACCCGTTATGCTGCCCAAATTTCTCCAGAAATTGGGATTGCTCGTCCGTCCCATAAATGCTTTGGTTTTATTTAGGTTTTATTGCCTATTATTAATTTTTAATCAATACATTTGGTGTATTTTTGGACGGTGTGTCCCTAGGTTCCCTCCTGAGGTTTAGATTGCGAGAATAAAGGCTTATCCTTTCCCAACCGTTCCTAGGACTTAAAAGACACTGATTTCTACTTGAATATAAATAAAATGTTGCATGAGTCCATCTCCTTTCCCATTCTTCCCTCTCCCGTACCATCTCAAGGTCCTTTCCTCTACCACCTTATCGACTCCTCTTCACCTACGCAGTTACAACAAGTTGGGTGTGTGCTCTCGTTCCTGGCGCTCATTGGCCCATATTCCCGAGGCAGAAGCAGTTCAAGTGTCCGAGCGGTTGTTTCTCTGATTCGGTATCTGAGATGTTTGGTGCCAAGAAAATTATGGCCCACCAGTCTGGAAGTTCATATCCCATGGGTCAGCAGAGTGCAAATGGTGTGTCCATCGAAAAGTTGCGATCTCCCTTTGAAGCCGCTTTTCCTCTCGAGCAGGAGGCCCGGTTGCTTGCTCAGATTGCTAAAGCTAAGGAGGACGACTTTTGAATAACAGAAAGTTTGAGAAGGGTCTTCACCCCATCGACGTCACCGATGCTCTTCCTTTCATCCGAAGTTGATGCAGTCAATCAGTCTTCGTAGGATCTAGAATGTCCCTTTCGGGCATCGAGTCTGTCAAGTCCAAGTTGGACCAGTTTTTGCTTTGCAATAATAAAAATCTTTGTTTCTCTTCTTGCTAGACTCGAGACACCATTAGCACACCCACATTACACTTGATTGAAATGTTTTTATTCTACATGATCACTTGCGCTGCTCGATTACTAATGCTTTGAAATGATTAATTTTTAAATTGATCGAATTGAGAAAATCTACTGACATCTTTTTCAAATTGGGGCTTGTCAACTCCCCATCTTGCATCTCATATGCTCACATCTCTTTCATCATATTCGTTGTTCATCGCTCAATGGATTTGCAGTAATCTTTCTCAGTTAAGTTTAAGAAAGCAATGAGGCCTTAATCTCGTTTAGATCATCCGGTATGAACTGCAGTTGAAACCTTTCACCCATAGGAAAGCCATTACCTCACCTTCACCAAATAATACCCCTTTCATTTCAAGATCGGCATGTTTGAAACCCGTTTAGCCATCTCCATAAGAAGAGGGACTATCCTTGAGGCTCCCATGATTCAAAGGAAGGTTGACCGTCTCCAAGCTCAAGAACGGCGGAATGCAGTGATCCATCCTGGGGACTAGCTGAAGTTCTCTCTCAAAAAACAAAATTGAAAAAAGAGAGAGAGGAATAAAAAAAATAAAAAAGAGAGCCTAGTCCCTAGCATTTCTCTCAAAAGAAAAAAGTCAAAGGATCTAGTCATTACTCAAAGGGAGTCTCAAAGCGAATAAAGAGACAGCACGGATGTCCCCTCACCATTACCTCTAACCAATTCCAAGCCATCCTCTCGTTTTTAGAGGATATTCCTATTACCCTTACCTTTAACCAAAGCCAAGATTGACCTCTCATTCTTAGAGGCAATAAAGATGCAATCACATATTTCCTCGCCATAGAAATCCTAAACACATCCCCGAAAGCCAACCTCTCATCTTTAGAAGTTCAGTCAGCAAAAAACCCAGCTGGCCTCTCATCTTAAGAGGTCATGACATCCCAAATCACCCGATGGCTAATCGAAGCCCTGAAACCCAGCTACAGTCCCTACCGAATAGTAGTTTCTTTCTAATATCTTTGAGATCTAAATCAGATTAATGCTTCATTGCTTGCTTAAATTGGAATCTAATCCATCTCAATTCAAGATCATCAATCTAAGATTGTGCAAATTCAATCCATTCATTTGGCACTTCATGTGAGCATATTTCATTTCTCTTCCGCAAACACTCGTCGTAGATGCCACACTGAGGCTTCACATCCGTGTCTTTTATGGATACTCCAAGGGGACATGTGCTTCAATGCCCCAGTTCTCAAAAGATCCTTGAATTTCAACATTCCTTCTCTTTCAATCGGGATAAGCCCGAACTACGGCGACCTGAGCTCCTCGCCAGGAGGGGAACGTAGGCAACCATAATTGGTCCGGTCGAAATCACAAACAAATCTCAGAAAATCCGGTCTCGTCAAGGGCCGTCCTCATACACAGATCCTCTTTCGGAGTTTGATTCTTGATATCAGTTGGTTTTCTCCTTGTGGTTAATCAAAATATTTGTTCATATCTGGATTAGTGTTTGAATAACCCGAACATCAATAAAGGGTTTTTAGCAGCCTTGTGATCATCACGAATAAGACAAGTTTTTAAGTGTCTTGACAAGTCTTCTCTTTCTACATCATAGGAAGATAGAGCCAAACACTGTCTTTCTGTCAGCAGGGGCTTCCATACAGTTTTCCACACATTGTTGTGCTTATACTCTCTCAAAAGAGTCAAACCCAAAAGCGAGTGTGTCACAAAATTGGGATTTATTCCTACCTTTCGAAAGATGCGCCCCTGCACGTAAACATTTCTGAGTCTTGTCCATTGACTGATTAGTTATATTTTGAAATGATGGGTTGCCTCCTTGGCCACAAGATAACTCTGTCTGCAATAAGGTTGTTTTGAATCTCTCCAAGTTGGGCTTTGCTAAGCTATTCTCTCGGGCTCTCCTTACCAGATTTCCCTCCGGGTTTGCTTTGAATTATTAAGTGAGGCTTCGCCATGGTCACCTCTTCAAAATCTGGGGCTTCGCCTAGTCATCTCTTCGAAGCCGGGGTATTCTCTGCACTATCTATGATGCTTGTTGTTCTTATCAATCACCGGCTCAAATGCTGCCATTTGCATTCCAGGGTACTCCCCGACTTGCCTAAGTTGCGCCATGTCATCCATACATTCCTCAAATCACCACTCATACACCTCATGGGAGAGGGTTCAACCCATACATCATCATATATACACATTCATCCCGTCATAAATCCATCGTAGCATAATTGCTACATACACATCTGCTCGTCAAGCCATACAAAATCCTCATCTCCATTTTCATCCCCAGTCGAGGTGGACTCGTGCAATGAAAGATTAATAATGCATAAGCAAAATTTCAAATCAAGTGAATAAAATGCAAATTGCCTAGAGTGTGTGTTTCTCTTTGCCCCCCCCCCCACAGGGTACAATAATCAAATGATCACAATCTGATCATGGGGATTGCTCCTCAAATCACAATCTGGACAAAGATTTCAAATCCTGCAGGTGGCATATTCCGCCTTTATCATCGTCAATCGATTCCCGTCATCTTCAGACTTACCGGCATACATGCGAAAGAGAGCTTGTTGCGCCCAGTCTCAAGTAATAAGGCTCGTCGGTCTCGGCGACATCAAGCACATTCGTCGCACGACGAGTCATCATGAAACTTGTTTCTTTAATGAACAGTTCATGAAGCTCGTTCCGCTAGCGAATCATTTCCAAAGCTCGTTCGACTGACGACGTTACCATCAACTGTCCACACGGCGAGTTATCGACAAAGCTTCCGTTACACGCGTAGTGCTCTATCAACATTTCTCGTAGACGAGATCGGAGGTTCACCCCAGCCCATTCTCGTGTTGAATTGGCGGATCATCTCCAGCTTTAGCAGTCTTAGACATTGGAAAATCTTCGCGAGAGCCCATTCTCATGGACGGAAATCATCATCAGCCCATTCTCAGTGTTAGGCGGATGCTCTATGGCCCGTTCCCGTGTTGGACGCGCCTTCATCATCAGCTCGTCTTCCTAGCGAGGATCATCATAAATTGCCCGTGTTGGACGCGCAGCCAATGTCATTGCCCGTGTTGGATAAGGTTTCACCGTCCTCCTGTGCTTTGATGAGTACAGCCGCGATCGTCAATTGTCAGAGTGTTGGACGGTGGATTATAATCGGACCCTCAGGCAACCGCAAGTTTCATCGTAAAAAGTGGTATAAGACCTCGGCGTGCCGCAATCATCGGCAATTCATCAGCAAATTCCGGTGGCCTAAGACCCTCCAGGTAGCCCGCAGATCATCGTAGGCGACAAGCCAGCCTATGTTAGACCCTCAGAGCGGCTCTGACCCTCCACGATCAATATCACGTGTTGGACGGAAGTTTCAGCATCGGTCCTCCCATGGCGGCTACGGAGATTCTTAAGCAAATTTCCGTGCTGGATGACGGTACAAAGCCATCATCATCATTTTCAAATATTTAAGATCATCATCATGTCTGCGTATTCTCGAAAATCATCATCAATTCCCCGCCCAGGTTAAACGCTCCTCGCCTGGCTACGGGTTCGAGACGCCTCAGCGGAGTCTTATCGCGGATTCGGACGCCGCGTGTTGGACGGAGAGTTTCTTCATCACTTAGGGTTCGAGCGCCTCCAGAACGGTCTTCATCAAGGAACCCAGTTCCGACGGACGCCTCACTAACAGTCTTTCCATAGGGTTCGAACGCCTCCAGCAGATTATCAAAATTCCGTAGTTGGGCGGAAGACGTCATCCTCAAATGCAGAGTCTTCCCGCCGAAGATCATCCCGGGACGCCTCTGCTTGATCTTCCTTAGGGTTCGGAGCGCCTCTATGATCTTTCATCGGGTTGGACGAAGTTTGCCTCATCACACATTCTTTCATTGGGTTGAGACCTTCTAACAATCTTTCATTGGAGTTCGGGCAACAAAGGTACCTCCCAGCCTGATTTCTTCCTTTAGGGTTCGGAACGCCCCCAGCAGTCTCATTTAGATTCGAGACACCTCGAATAGTGAACTCGGCGACGGCAGTTCCCTCCTAGGGATACGTAGGAATCCTTTCTCCAAAGGTCCAGCCATCCAATCTCACCAATCATCGTCCAGCCATCCGCCATATCCCCAATCGCTCATTGGGATTGGGTCTTCTCTTATTGACAACCTCACTTCTTCCATAAGTGACGTTTCTGAGGGGCTCTGTAAGTACGCCAATCCAATTCGCGACCCTTTTTTAGGTGCATTTTAATCTGATAAAATTGCATTAGGGGGCATTTTGGTAAATTCCCAGTCCATTCAGAGACTTCCGAAAATATTTCATAAGTTTCTTGCGAAGGAAGTACTTTTCAGTACTTTGCTCATGCTAAAGGACCTACAAGGAATAAACCAGTTTTGGACCTTTTGCGTATTAACCTGGAATGTTCCAGAACCAGATTTTGGCGCCAGAAACAGTTGGTGACATGTTGTGTCACGCGACAACTCGAGCCATGAAAAGTGGTCGCAGGAGGTTGTACGACACATTGTGCCCATCATCTGCAACTATAAATAGAGCCCTGCTCCTCTCATTTCCACATCCCTTTTCTATTCCTTAAAGTCACTCTGCCAAAATATGCCCAGAATACCTCCCTCTCTCCCAAAACACAACACAATACCAACCAATCCTCCCAATTCATCCTCCTTCATACATAATTCACCCATCTACTTCCATACTACACACACCACTGAAGATCCAAGACCAGAAGCTCCTCCTGTTCTTGAATCCACATCCTGCAACTGATTAGAAGGCCATTGTACCTGACTTGGTGCAGTGGTGGTGGATCTACAAGGGTAACAATTCCCTTCCCCTTCATCTCTATCATACTTTGTTCATTACACAATTTCCTTTCCTCCACTTGATAATCAAGCTCCATCCGCTTCTGATTATCAAGTGGCAATCGCCATCTCTCTGTTTAACCTGTTTTGCTTGTTATTGTTCATGTTCATAATGTGATTCCATTGGATTTATAACTTGTTCATCAAGGGAGTGTGGATCTCCCCATGTCCACACCCCCTTGGTCAATCTGTTGCTGATTCGTATTATTCTGAGTTGTTTTGGTGTAATATTTGGGTCTGAATCGATCTCTGTTGTTTTTGATTTTGAATTGTAAGGTTCCTGCAGATGGGTGACCTGTGTCACGCGACACAATTGGACATGTGGAGTCCTGTGTCACGCGACACAAGTATCCCTCTACAGAGACCATCTTTTCATTTGTAAGTTGTTCATATGGTGCACTTGTCATTCAAAACAGAGTGTGGATCCTCAATATCCACACTCATTTGAAGTGATTTGTGTTGATCTCTGTGTTCAATCTATGTTGTAATGTAGCCTTGTGATCATCTGATGTTGCTGCAGTGTGAGTCTTGTAAAGCCTCTGCAAGGTGGACATTGGTGTCATGCGACACAAGTGACCCCTTTACAGAAGGCTCATTTCAATTGTAATATGTTCAGCCTCTTTGTAATATGGGATGTGGCCTCCCATGGTCAATGGCTCACAAGTTGTAATGTTCCCCTTTGAGCAATAAAACAAAGCACTTTCGTGCATTTTATACATATTTTGTCACACACATTTCTCACACACTTTTGAATGTTTTGAATATTGAACATAGAAAGACTCGTCTACGGATGAGGCGTGTTGGGTGAACTCTCGGTTCTTCCCAACACGTAACCTGACCCCCGAACCCAAATTCTCTTTTCAAAAGGTTTTCAATGTTTCCTATAAAAGGGCGTGGCGACTCCTAAAATTTTATTATTTTTCGGCGAGCGTACATTCAACAAGGCTCAAAGCCTAAGCTACAACAAAGAGCAATGAAGCCGGTGAGGAACCTCATGGCATTGGCACCTAACATAGTCGGGACAGCTTGCATATCCTTTGAGAATTCACAGATAAAGGGGTCTAAGGGAAGATGGAGGCCCAGTTGGAACTGCTTATAAAAGAAATGGACGTGGTTCAGACTATAGTAAAAGTCATTCAAGGCTTTCTCGTTCTTGAATGGGGCACCGGGGAAGTAACTAAGTCGGTATTCCTCCCTAGAAACCCCATACCTATAATGAAGTTCTTCTATCATGGGTTCCACGGCTCTAATGGGTTTGGGCCTAGGGGTATAAATCCTACTCCGGCCTGATCTACCCCGTCTCTACCTCGGCCTTCAGATTGGGCACCCTCGGCAAAAGAATCTACGATCCTCCCTGAAGTCGAGGGACCAGCAGGACGAGCAGCACCACTTCCTCTTCCAGTCATAGTTGCACAAATGAAATAACAAGGGTCAAAACTTGACCAAGGAAAAGTGAAGGACGAGGATGAGTAAGGGTATCCTCCCCGTACTTTTGACCCTCTCTCCTCCCGAGTCAAGACGTTGTTGACTTGAACTTGGTTTTGAAAATCTTGAGTTTGACTTGTTTTGACTTGTATGCCCTTAGGTCCGTTTTGCTTTTTGATTGGTGGGTTCCACGTGCCCTATAGGACCTCTGTCGGGATTGTCCGTCCCGGAGGTGCAATACAGGTGGAATACAGGGGGTCTATAGACGTAGTGATGGAATCCACTAGTCCAGGAATAGTATAGAATGCGAAAAAGAAGGTGTCCCCCTTTTCCAACCATTCTTAGGATTAATAAAAATTGTTTTTATTTAAAATTTTTTAAATAAGGCATATAGTGAGTCCGTCCCGAACCTATCCTCTCCCGTACCTAAAACAGTTCTCTCCCTCTTTCAGCGAGCAAGTATTGGGTCAGAGTTCCGGGTATCAGTTTCTCTCCAATCAATGATTCATTTCCAGCAGTCTCAGAAATGGCAGATTCGCAAGTTTCAGCAGGCTTGAGTCAGAATGTGGGCATGGATCCAGCTCAGGGTCAGAATGTCAGTCAAGGTTTGGGGCCGGATCAAGTTCAGAATGTGGGGCTGAACGTCGGTTTGAATGCCCCGCTAGTGGTGGTCATGGTATGGGTCCTCATATGACACCCCCCAGAAGTCCATTTGTTAATCCTCACCCAGGTTTCAACTTCTCTCAGGAGGCTTCTCTCCGTGCTGCTCTTGAAGCCTCTCGTGCTCGTGAGGAGGCCGGTTGGGCTCGTTATATTGAAGTGATGTGTATGGAAGGGATTGCGGTAATCCGTTGCCCCGATGGGACGTACGAAGAAGTTAGGGAGGAGCCCGATGTTACTATCATCGGCACTGGTTTTGTTCCCCCGTCCTCACCTAGGCAAGGCTATCACAATGTGCCCCCGCCAATCTCTTATGGTGTGCCTAGCTCCTTTCCGATGCCGACTTATGGGAATGTGTCGAGACCACCCCCCATCCCAGTGTCTACTTATGGCGGGCAATACGGATTGAGAGGCGAGTCAAGCTCCTTCCCGAAGGTTAGCACTCAGGACCAGTTTGTGTTTTCTCCTCAGAATCAGTATGGGCAAAATCAGCATAGTGGTGTCAGCCAAGATCAGTTTGGGTTTGCTCAGAATCAGTTTGGGTCGGCTCAGAATCAGTACGGGTTCCAAGGTCAGGGTCAGTATAGCAGCGCAAGTCAGCCGCTCAACCCAACCTTTGGTGGTCAGTTTGTTGCTCCTCATGATCATTCCAATCAGCAGCAGAGCGGTCACTATCGTGTGTCAGGGGGCCAGATTTGCCAGGACAGTATCCCGCAGTATCTTCCGTCCCAGCTCCAAAGCTTTCCTCTACCAGTAGCGCAACCGCAGTTCAACGGGTATGATGCTTTTGGAGTAAAGATCCCAGGTCCAAATTAGTTTTATGCAGGTGCTCCAGTGTCATTGCCACCAGCCGCTTTGCCCTTTAATCCGTCAGTTTCTCAGTTTGCAATCCCTCCTTTTGTGACGCCTGTTCAGGCGAGTGGTCCTGCTCCGTCATTGTCACCGGCCGCTATGCCCTTTAATCCGTCAGCTTCTCAGTGTGCAGTTCCTCCTCCTGTGGCGTCTGTTCAGGCGAGTGGTCCTGTTCCGTCCTCCATGGTAGCTCCAACCGTAGGGCAACCCCCATCTTTCGAGGTTTCGAGTTTGAAAGAAGAGTTGAAGTATGTGAAAGAACAGTTGCACAAGATGACTTTTGGGTCAAGCGTGGTCAATTCTATAGAGCTCAAGGACTCTAAGGCCCTCTCGAAGAACTTTAAGATGCCCCCTATAGCTAAGTTTGAAGGCTCCACATGCCCTAAAACTCACATGAATAGCTCTATCATGTCTATGGGTGCCAAAGGGGCCACCGAGGAGATGCTAGCCCTCTACTTTCATTTGTCTCTCGATGATTCTCCTTTGAGATGGTTTCTAGGCCTTAAGCCGGAAGCGAGGGCTAAGTGGTCCCAGATCAGTGATGCTTTTTTGGAGAAGTACAAGGGAAGTGTCGAGTGGTACACCACTCGTAGTGATTTGATCGGCACCATCCAGAGGCATGAAGAGTCCGTAACAGATTTCTATAAGGGGTGGAACAAGAAGCTAAATGAGTTGATTCATCCAATTCCCCTATCCGATGAGAAGGCCATCTTCCTTTTATGTGTCAAGCCAGCTGTTAGGGAAGCCATTGGGCGTGGGTATTACCCGAATCTGCGAGAAATGGTGAGTGCGGGGGCCGAAAGCGAGAATGCTACCTATTCCATCATTCCAACTCCTGTCCATAGTAATGCTCTAGCTCCTCGCTACCGAGTTCCAAGCTCTACCCCTATTGCTTCAAAGGGTAAGGAAACTGCTGTCTCTAACACCGTCAACTACATTCAAGGGGAGAAGGGTCAGTTATCCTGCCGTGGTGGAGGAAGACCTCAGCGAAAGAAATTTGATGATTTGGGGATGCCAATTGAAGAGGTATTTGATGGTTTGATGAGGACAGGAATGATCAAGCCTTTGGAGAACTATCCTACTCCTAACGTTCCAGGATTGGATCACAGTTTGAAGTGCCGTTACCACCAGTGCTCGGGCCATACCACCAACAATTGCTTTACACTCAAGAAGACCATTCAGAGTTTAATCGACCAGCGCAAGATTGAGAAGCCGAACGTCGTTAACAATCCTCTTCCCAACAACAACAACAGGGTCAACATGATCGAGTTTGAGAAGAATGAGTTTGTCAATGTCATAGAGTTTGGTGAGTAAGTTTGTGATGAGAGTAAGCTTGTTATAGGTGAGGCTAGTCTCAATGAGGGCATGAATGAATTTGAGGCAGTTGTGCCTGTGAACAATGATGTAACCAATGTTGATGGTGAAGTTAATGCTTATTTCTATTATATGTTGTCTTGGGATGATATTCGAGCCGCAGCAAAATTGGCAAATGATGTCCAGCATGATAGTATTTCCCCCGATTCTCGATCTACTCCCCTCACTTGGGAAGAGATTAAGTGCGCCGCTAATTCAAGCTCGGCGATCACTGTTAATCAATTGAGACAGGCGGCTTGGACGTATGCTATGCAGGGACCTCCGTTAAGTTGGTCCGAGTTAAAGGCGGTCGGTGTGGGTCACGACAAGGACCAGGAGGGTGAAGTCAATTTGCTTACCAGGTCGGGTAAAATGTTGGGGACCGATGTTGTCGGGTCATCAGGAAAAGACATAGAAGCGGCCGTTCTGGAAGTTAAAGCCAATAAAGGTCCGTACGCCAAAGGGGCAGTTAAGGAGGATGTGACAGTGGATGATCCGATTCTCGCACAGTTAAAGCGTTCGCAAGCCAACATTTCTCTCTGGTCCCTCTTGACTTCTTCTTATCCTCACAAGTTGAAGTTGGAGGAAGCCCTATCCAAGACAATGGTGTCTGTGAACTCCACCCCTGACGAAGCGTGCCAATTGATAGGCACTGCCCAGTATGGAAATATCATCACCTTTATGGAATTGGATTTGCCAAAGTTTGGAGCCAGCCACAACGAGTCATTGCACATCACTGTTCAGTTAGATGGACGTCGGCTTCCCCATTTGATGGTAGACAACAGCTCGGCTATGAATGTATTACTTGCCAGAATGATGAGTTTGCTGGACATTAAGGCCACCGATTTAAAACCATCCAATCAGACTATAAAGGCGTATGACTCCATGTCTAGGAAGGTTTTGAGTGTGATACCATTGACTCTGTGGTTCGTCAAGAAGCCCATGGTAGTTGAGTTCCAGGTAATCGACATTCCGGTCACTTTCTCTGCTTTGCTAGGAAGGCTGTGGCTGCATCAATTCGAAGGGGTCGCTTCAACCCTGCATCAGTGTGTCAAGTTTGTCCAAGACGGCGAGTTAACCATCATTTATGGGGACAACATTACTATTGAAGGCACCAATAATGAGGGGAGGCCGGTAATGGAGATTAAGCATGACGAAGCCAATTTAATGTTGAGTGGTTTCAGGGTCGAGAGCCCAAAAGCCCATATCTGTACGATGTCTTAACAACCTCCTCTGATAGGATTCCTCCAGTTATGGTGATGATGAGGCGCATGAATTATATTCTGGAGCTTGGTCTGGGTAGGCATCAGCAAGGTACCCACCGGTTTGAGGAGCTAAAGCCGAAGAAAGATAGGAAAGGTTTGGGATATGTTGAGATGACCCCCAAGGATAAATAGGCTGACAGGATCAAAGCCGCAGAGAAGAGAAAGGCTAGCGCTGCTGGAGAGCCCTATGTCAAACCGAATCTCCGTCCTTACCACCCCTCCTTGGAGAAGTACTTTGTTAGAGAGAAGGGTGATGATTTTGTGTGCCCCAAATTTCAGTTCGAGAAGATGAAGGATCTTACCTTGAAGGACAACCCTGTCAAGAAGTTTATTGTCAACAAGCCTAATGTCCCAGGGGCTGTCACCACTTTTGAAAGCCAGTATCATTTCTGGGGGAGACCTGATTTCACTGATCAGTTCAGGAATTTGTCTATGGTTGAGCCTATAATTGGGGAAGTCAATGAAGCTACTGAGTTCGATGTGGGTGAAGATGTCACAGCCTTGTTTGAGGAGACAGAATTATCGAAAACTGCTGGGGCTGACCCGTTGACTGAAGAACCATTGATCGATTTATGCGAGGAGGCACCACTGGCAGTTGGGGCTGTAGCTAAGGATCCTTTTGGTGTGATTGACCTGTTGACTGGGGATGATTATGTACCTGTGATTGATCTTCTGACTGGGGATGATTACGTATCAGTGATCGAGTTTGATGGGGGCAAAGAGATTGATCTGCGTACCTTCGTCAGCACTTCAGAGATGTCGCTCCGGAATTGGACTTCTTTCAAGGGACCGATTGCTAGCCGGGAAGTTATCATCAAGAAGCTCGGGCTGACCCCCCGTCCTGGTGTGTCTGAGTCTAAATTTGTCCCTGTAGTCTTGAGTCAGTCCTCAGAGTCTCTTGTTATCGAGTTTGAGTCTCTAGATAGGTCTGATACTCTCACGGCTGATGATCATCGCCGTGTCCTTAACTCTGTTTTCCCTTTTGCTCTGAATAAAATGGTTGACCTTTATGGGTATCCCTTAATTGCCACCTTAACGAATGATAAGTTAACTTAAGCAAGTCTTAATGATTTAAAAGTGGTTAATAATGATTCATTTGAAGAGGACACAGACTTTTTAGATGAAAACTTTTTAAATGATAATCTACAGCAGGTTTTTGAGCGAGAGGACAATCGGGCCCAAGCTGTCGATGAAGGATTGACCACGGTGAATTTGGGAACTACTGAAGAACCCAAAGAGACACAAATTGGCAGTTTTTTCACTGGGGAAGAGCGGGAAGCCCTCATTGATTTGCTCAAGGAGTACGTGGACGTGTTTGCCTGGTCCTATAAGGACATGCCTGGGTTGGATACTTCGACCGTTGAGCACCGAATCCCCCTAGACCCGGATGCCAAGCCTGTCAAGCAGAAGATTCGCCGGATTAAGCCAGAATGGTCTCTCCAGGTTAAAGAGGAAATAGAGAAGCTGGTCAGGGTGGGTTTCATTAGAGTGGTCGAGTACCCGAAGTGGTTGGCTAACATAGTGACGGTGACCAAGTCGAATGGCAAAGTCAGGGTTTGTGTAGACTTCAGGGACCTAAATAAGGCTAGCCCGAAGGATGAATTTCCCTTCCCCAATATCGATCTGTTGGTGGATACTACTGCCAGGTACGAAGTCAAATCATTTGTGGATGGCTTTGCGGGTTACAATCATATTAAGGTGGCTGAGGAGGACCAGGAAAAGACTGCCTTTACCAGCCCATGGGGAACCTTTTTTAAAACGGTTATGCCCTTTCGTTTGAAGAATGCCGACGCCACTTA
Source organism: Adenophora triphylla var. japonica (assembly GCA_022495995.1). Taxonomy (NCBI): domain Eukaryota; kingdom Viridiplantae; phylum Streptophyta; class Magnoliopsida; order Asterales; family Campanulaceae; genus Adenophora; species Adenophora triphylla. The sequence goes on from JAFEMH010001567.1 coordinate 95,885, forward strand.
TCAGCGAGCAGTCACTGCGCTTTTTCATGATATGATCCATAAGGAGATCGAGGTTTATGTTGATGATATGATTATCCATTCTAAGGGATCAGATGGTCAACACTTGGTCGACTTGAGGAAGTTCTTTAACCGGCTGCGGGAGCATGACATGAGATTGAACCCGGCAAAATGTACTTTTGGCGTGGTCTGAGGAAAGGTTTTGGGATATATGGTCACGGAGCGGGGAATTGAGGCCGATCCGAGAAATATTAAGGCCATCATGGAAATGAAGCCACCAAAGATAGTCACGGAGGTGAAGGCTTTCATGGGCCGTCTCCAATATATCAGCCGATTCATCCATCAGTTGACCTCTATTTGTGAGCCAATTTTTAAGCTACTCAAGAGGAATCAGGAAGTTGAATGGAATGAGGAGTGTCAGATCGCCTTTGAGACAATCAAAGCTTACTTGGTCCATCCCCCAATCCTTTGTCCCCCACATAAGGACAAGCCCTTGTTGCTATATTTGATGGTTACAGATATGGCTGTCGGAGCCATGCTGGCGCAAGAGAAGCCAGATTCAAAAGTGGAGAATGCCATCTACTTCATCAGCCGAAGCTTCAGGGCAGTGAGTTGAACTATTCGGCTTTAGAGAAAACCTGTGCAGCTTTGGTATGGGTGGTCGGCAAATTGAGACATTATCTGTTGGCGCATACGGTGTATCTAGTGTCAAAGATGGACCCCATCAAGTGCCTATTTGATAAGCCTTCTCTGTCATCGAGGCTTGCGAAGTGGTCCTTCTTCTTAGCCGAGTTTGATATCAAATTTGTGACCCGTAAGGCAATCAAAGGTCAAGCTTTGTTAGATCATTTGGCAGATTTTCCAAGCTCATAGGCACGCGGACTCGAACCCCAGTTTCCGAATGATGGGATTTTCATGGTAGAGAGTACAGACCGTTGGCAATTTTTTTTCGATGGTGCCGCCAATAAGAGGGGCAATGGTATCGATATGGTGTTGGTTGACCCAAAATATGTGCACACCCCCATTGCTATCAAGTTGAATTTCCCGGCTACTAATAACGCCGCGGAATATGAAGCTTGCATAGTCGGCCTCGAGGCAGCTTTGGAGAGAAATGTCGAAGAGTTGGAGGTATATGGAGACTCCTAACTAATCATCAATCAGGTGTCCAATAAGTGGAGAACCGTGGACCACTTACAATTGTACTATGCTTATATGGAGGATTTGATCAACCAATTTAAGAAGGTCACGTTCCATTATCTGCCTCGGGATAAGAACAGGTTCGCAGATGCCTTGGCCACCTTACCCACTTTAGTAGAGATTCCGGAGGGAAAGTCAGTAAAGCCATTCAGAATTGGGAGGCGTGAGAACCCTACCTACTGTTGTCAGATTGAACTGGAAAAGGTCGATGATTTGTGGTACAGCCAGATTTTCCAGTATCTCAAACATGGCGAAGCCTCGTTCCCGACAGATGAGGATGGTAAGCTGAGAGAGGGTCTTCGCGCCAAAAGCCTGCAAGCTTTGAAGAGGTTGTCTGCGCAATATGTTATTTTGGGGGATGACTTATGGAAGAAAAGACACCAAGGACCACTGTTGCTCTATATCAGCAAGTCCAAAGCCAAAAAGGTAATGGAGGAAGTCCATGGTGGTGCATGTGGACCACACATGAACGCCCGAGCTTTGATGTTCAGCATACTCAGGATGGGCTATTATTGGATCTCCATAGAGACTGACTGTATTCAGTTTGTGCAGACTTGCGATAAGTGCCAGCGGTTCTCCAATCTCAACCATATCCCCCCCGTGATCTCTATTGTATGAGCACTCCTTGGCCATTCGCGACTTGGGGGATCGATGTTATTGGGAAGATAACTCCTGTCGGTAGTAATGGGCACGAATTTGTGTTGGTCACCGTTGATTATTTCACCAAATGGGTTGAAGCGGCGTCCTACAAGGTCCTCAACTCCAAAAGGGTGGCCCGTTTTATAAAGGAGAACATTTTGTGCCGGTATGGGGTTCCAAATGGGATTATTTCCGACAATGGGTCACATTTCGAGGGAGACACCGATAGACTGCTCGTAAAATTCAGGATCAAGCGACATAAGTCATCCCCGTACCGCCCTCAAACCAATGGTGTTGTCGAGGCCGCGAACAAGAACCTAGAGAGGATCATCCGGAAAATGGCCGAACAGAACCGGGATTGGCCTGAGAAGCTTCATTTGGCATTATGGGGCTACCGTACTTCAGTGAGAACAGCCACTGGTGAAACCCCGTTCGCTTTGACATATGGGATGGATTCCGTCTTGCCCATTGAGTTAGAGATACCCTCTCTTCGGGTTCTGCTAGAAAATGAGGTCAATGATGTAGACTGGCTTCAAAGTCGGCATGACGAATTGGCTCTTCTTGATGAATGGAGACTCAAGGCAATGGAGCACATCCGGGCTTATCAGAAGCGCATGGCTAGGGATTTTGACAAGTAGGTGCATCCCCGTGACATTAAGGTGGGTGATTTGGTCTTAAAGGAGAAGCCACCGAACCAATTCAGTCCGTTGGGCAAGTGGGCGCCAGTTTGGGTTGGCCCGTATTTGGTGAAGGAAATTTTTTCTGGTGGAGCAATGAGGTTGACAGATTTGGATGGTAACCCCTTCATGCACCCGGTAAACGGCGACGAGCTACGCCGCTATTATGTTTGAATCGAGTCTTCCCCTCTCTAAAAATAATAATAATAATAATAAAAGTGCGAAAATAATGTACCCAGACGAGACTAAAAACCTCTCAAAAGGCAGTCCGTGCAAAACAAAGGGCGCGCTCGGTGCTAAAGAATATACCCAGCTAGACTGAAAACCCTAAAAACGGGTGGTCTAGGTAAAAAACAGGGTTGCACCACTTGTCTCCCTTCTATCTTTCCCTTTTTTAAACACAAAGTTGATTGAATCGAACTACGGAGACCTGAGCCCCTTAGTCCTCCTTTTGTAAAGGGGGAACGTAGGCAGCCGCTTGCGGTTCGGTCTAAAAATCATCAAAATTACCAAATCCTGTCAACAGTTATATTTGTAAATACCAAGATGTGTCTTGATTAAGTTCTGAAGTAATTTCAACTTTCACTACATTAATACATTCTTTGATGAGTTCAAGCACGATCTACTCTCGACTCATTAACTTAAGCAAAAGTACATCTTTTAAAAAGTACGTCTAGTCTGTCTGTGTCGGCAATAAGGGATACAATGACCGGTCACCTAATCCTAGTCACTCGTTCCCACTCCCGAACTAGCACTCTTCTTCTTCCTCTTCCTTGGTCCTCGGGAGGTCTTTGGCCTAGCTATCTCAAACAGGTCTGTCCTCGGGAGGTCTTTGGCCTAGCTATCTCAAACAGGTCTGTCTCTCGTCGTCCCGGCCCAGGAATGCTACGAGCCGGTGAGTCAACCAATCCGGCAACTCTCAGTGCCGCCTGGGCAGCCCTCTCCTCTCTCTAAGCTGTCCTTCGGGCCATAACCTCAGGGTCATCCCTCATATTGTCCCTCCTCTCCATGAGTCTCTCATAATCCGCTGTCGGATCGTCGGTCACGTTGTCTGGGTCAGTCAGCGCCTCAGCATCCCGTAACTCCCGGCTAGTCTGATCCCCTCCTCGGGTCTCCTGGCAATATGCCTCAATGGCATGCTGAACCGGCCCCATCTGCTCCCCGTACCAAATGAGATATAAGGTGGATAGATAGGTGATGCCCCGGGTCTGCCGTATCAGTGTGCGAGCGGGAAAGACTACTCCTGAAAAGGCCCTAGCAAAGAACCTGATAGTCTGGCCATCAGTCATGTCAAGAGGGATGGCATCTCGGGCGATCTGCTCTCTGAATCTATCAATAACCTACTGTGGGTACCCATACTGCCTCAGAACAAGTGATGGGATGCTAAATGATGAAAAATGCAGTCCCGGCAGCCTCACAACAACAGAATCATCCTGTCTATCGCTCATGGTCTCGAGCCTCCATCCGGGAACCCAATACTGAATATCCGTGGTGGTGTACCTTGTCAATCGCCTCTGCCAGCTCTCCTACGAAGCCTCTCGAGCCACCCGCCTCTGCTGTGTAACCCAAGGTGCTGCAGTCTGCCCTGCGGGTAATGGGGAGATAAGCCCCAAGCGCTCAAAAAGCCACAGTGATAAGATACTGGGGCTGCCGCGTCCCATATATAGTGACCCTCCATCCAGTCGGTCTATCCCGCGGTATGTCTCCGCCAGCAGAATGGGTACTATGTCTCTCTCTCCCTGCCCGGGCTGAACCTCAGTCAGAATAGTACCTCGATGACCCTGCATCTGCCTGACAATCCCTGGCAGTAAACCGGAGCGTACCCCATCATACTCACAGAAGAAGTATAGAGAGATCATGATCAGCATGAAAATGTCCATGGTCGTGGATATGTCAAACAGCTCTGGACGTGATACAGTTAGCCGGGCTACCTGGGCCAAGTCAATGAAAGACAGGTCGAGAATCAGTTCAGATACCTGCTCTATGGGCAAACCCAAGAAATCGGCCAGCTGCTCAGTCAAGGGTCGTGGGTCTCGAGGGAAGACTGCATCTCTAAGCTCAGATCCCCCGGTCAATGCGCGGAACTCTTCAATGGTGGGTGTGAGGTCGTTGTATGAGAGGGTAAAGACATGCCTCTCGCGGTCCCAATATCTAGCCGCGGCCCGGAGAAGATTCCAATCGACCGCCCATTCCTTTAGTGCCCAAAGGCACCTCATCCCATACCTTTGGTCAATAACCCTCCGATTGTTGCTGTGATGGTGGCGGGTTAGATTGATGAGATCGGAGTGAAATTGTCCCTCTTTGGTTTTGGATCTCTCATTGTAATGCTCCATTTTAGGCCAAATGTTGGATCTTGGGGCTGATTTTGGGGTGAAAGATCAATTTTCAGGCTGTTGTGACTGCTGGAAAGTGTTATTTGTGAGTCTGCCTTTTTATAAATGCTGGGGCTTGCTGCCCAAGAAATCCTGTTAATTGGACCTCCCATGTCGTACGACAGGGGCTTTCCCTTGATGTCCTGTGTCGTCCGACATAGGATTCCACACCAGATGACCTGTGTCGTCCGACACAGGGCTCCCCATCAGTCCTGTGTCATACGACATGGGAAGTCCCATCAGACACCAGCAGTTGCTGCAACTGCAGCAGTCCCTCAGTGACCCAACGCTTGCTCAAAACCTGTCCAAACCTGTTCAAAAGCATCCAAAACAGTATATATACACTCCCCCTTACTCACCAAATGCATGGGAGAGGATTTGGCACACCCAATACACCCACAGATACATAAACATCACCCAATACATACAAAATCACAAAAAACACCCCACCACAGCAAATGCCATCATTTTTTGCCTTTCCTGGGATGAACTTATGCATATAGACTAATAAGCCTAAATACCATTAAGCAAATACCTTTAGTTGTTAAAATACAAAATGCAAAAAAAATAATTGTTTTACAATCCAAAAGCAATACAATAATGCATGCATTGTTCTTCTCTCTCTCTATCCCTAAGAGTCCTAAAGCATGACAAAAGGGGACTGCCATGATCACTCCAACTCGGAGTCGTCACCAGAATCCTCCCCGCTCTCCTCAGAGCCGCTATCCTCCTGGTCGTCGCCTCCACTCTCCTCAGAGCCACTCTGCTCCTAGCCATCACTGTCGCTCTCCTGTTCCTCATGGATCTCACCAACAGTGTCATCGTCCTCCTCATCTAGAGCCCAAGGCTGGGGCTCGCCGTAATATCCGTGCCACTGGGTGTGAATACTCCGTCCCGATGCAACGCGCATTCGAAAGTTTAAAATAAATAATTATGTAATGTCGGATCGAAATGGGATATTCATTAAGTGACACTCGATTTAAACCATATTAAAAAATATTAGTTTAACTTTTGAGAGTCGCCACGCCACTTTGATATAGCCCAAAGCATTGAAAAAAGGCTAAACATGTGATTGGGTTCGGGGGTCAAGTTACAACAAAAGAAGAAATGTTATCACTCCTATTGCCTGACGGATCGGAAGGTGCACTAATCAATGTTCATCCTTGGGGAATTGTTGATCATGGGATGATTATTATTTAAGGAGGAAAGAAAGAAATAGTTCCTAGATCCATTGGGTTTCTCGGAGAAACCTTAGATCATTCTCGGCTATGCATACTTAAATATATTAAAACAATCCTAAATCTAGCATGTAGGCATAATTAGAACATATTAAGCATGCAAATAAACAACAATAATAATAAAGGGGGGAATAAAAGACTTACCAATTGTAGCAAGGCTTTGGGATTCGAATCTAGCAAGATTCGAGGAATGTTGAGAGATGTACGGAAGGGAGAATCAAGTATAGTCTTGACTTCTCCGTGGAAAAATGTGTTGTGTGATGGAACAAATCAAGTTTAGTCTTGATTTCTCCGTTGAATATTATGTGTTTTCTATTGGGAACGTGTGCACGTATTTATAGTGCTTCGGGGAATGGGCTGGACTTAAAGAAAGGGTCGATCGGCCCTCTTTTGGATAAGGGTCGATCGGCACTTATTTTAAGTAAAGTTTATCCTAAATAAAAGGGTCGATCGGCACTATGATGAAGGGTCGATCGAACTAAATAGAGAAGAGTCGATCGGCACTTCCTCAGGCGTACTTTCCACGTAAACTGCTGACGGCGGAGGAATAAGAATGAAAAGATTAATTTAGGGTTTTGTCAACCAAACTGGTCCAAGATATTTAAAATACCTTTTTTAGGACCGGGTACTAACAGTAGCCCCTCGGCGACGCTTCTTGTAAGACAAGTGGGGTCGACGATAAAAATAGGATCCGTCCTGAAAAAAGGGATTTCAGGAGGTGAGACGATGAGCTTGCGGATGTGAGGTTTGGATTCGAGCTGAGTCGCAAATGAAAGGTGACCAGGTAGGTCGAGCGGCTGAACCCTTGTCGGGCTACCTACATATCCCAAGAGGAATCAAGCTAAATCGTAGTTCGAAATACAGCTGGGGATAGAAATGAATGGGCATTAGTACCCTGAAGAATGGAGGACGTGTAGTGTCAAGGATACATGACTGCACGGGAGTCACCAAAGGATTTGACTGTTCGGGGAGCCACCCAAAGATTTGACTGTCCGGGGAGTCACCCAAAGATTTGACTGTCCGGGGAATCACCCAAAGATTTGACTGTTCGGGGAGTCACCCAAAGATTTGACTGTACGGGGAGTCACCCAAAGATTTGACTGTACGGGGAGTCACCCAAAGATTTGACTGTACGAAGATTTGACTGTACGGGGAGTCACCCAAAGATTTGACTCCGTCCGGGAGTCACCCAAAGATTTGATCGTCCGGGGAGTCACCCAAAGATTTGACTCGGGGAGTCACCCAAAGATTTGACTGTATGGGAGTCACCCAAAGATTTGACTGTCCTGGGAGTCACCCAAAGATTTGACCGTACGGGGAGTCACCCAAAGATTTGATCAGACGGGAGTCACCCAAAGATTTCGAAGTCAGATTTGGGAGTCACCCAAAGATTTGACTGTCCGGGAGTCACCCAAAGATTTGATCGTCCGGGAGTCACCCAAAGATTTAACTACGGGAGTCTCGGGGGAGTCACCCAAAGATTTGATCGTACGGGAGTCACCCAAAGATTTGACAGTCCGGGGAGTCACCCAAAGATTTGACTGTACGGGAGTCACCCAAAGATTTGACCGTACGGGAGTCACCCAAAGATTTGATCGTCTCGGGAGTCACCCAAAAGTGCTCCAAAGATTTGATTTTGGGAGTCACCAAAGATTTGACCCGTACTGTGAGTCATCCAAAGATTTGATCGTCGGAGTCACCCAAAGATTTGATCGTACGGGAGTCACCCAAAGATTTGACTGTATGGGAGTCACCCAAAGATTTGATCAGTATGGGAGTCACCCAAAGATTTGACCGTACGGGAGTTACCCAAAGATTTGGTATGCGGGGAGTCACCCAAAGATTTGACTGTACGGGAGTCACCCAAAGATTTGACTGTACGGGAGTCACCCTAAGATTTGACTCGTACGGGAGTCACCCAAAGATTTGACCGTACGGAGTCACCCAAAGATTTGACTGTACAGGGAGTCACCCAAAGATTTGACTGTCCGGGGAGTCACCCAAAGATTTGACTGTACGGGGAGTCTCCGGGGAGTCACCCAAAGATTTGACTGTACGGGGAGTCACCCAAAGATTTGACTGTCCGGGGAGTCACCCAAAGATTTGACTGCACGGGGAGTCACCCAAAGATTTGACTGTACGGGGGAGTCACCCAAAGATTTGACTGTCCGGGGAGTCACCCAAAGATTTGACTGTACGGGGAGTCACCCAAAGATTTGACTGTCCGGGGAGTCACCCAAATATTTGACTGTACGGGGAGTCACCCAAATATTTGACTGTACGGGGAGTCACCCAAAGATTTGACTGTCCGGGGAGTCACCCAAAGATTTGTGAGAGTATGACTATGTGGGAGTTACCCGAAAAATAATAAAAAGATAGATTATAAGTAACTTCAACTTTCATCACATTAATACATTCATTGATGAGTTCAAGCACGGTTTACTCTCGACTCATTAACATTAGCAAAAATAATATCTTTTAAAAGGTACATCTAAATTGTCTGTGTCAGCAATAAGGGATACAAGGATAGGTCACCTAATCCTAGTCGCTCGTTCCCACTCCCGAACTAGCACCCTTCTTCTTCCTCTTCCTCGGTCCTCGGGAGGTCTTTGGCTTAGCTATCCCAAACATTTCTGTCTCCCGTCGCCCCGGCTCGAGAATAATACGAGTCGGTGAGTCAACCAATCCGGCAGCTCTCAGCGCCGCCTGGGCAGCTCTCTCCTCTCTCAGAGCTGCCCTCTGAGCCATAACTTCAGGGTCATCCCTCATCTTGGCTCTCCTCTCTATGAGTCTCTCAAAATCCGCTGCCGGATCGTCGGTCACGTTGTCAGGGTCAGCCTGTGCCTCAGCATCACGTAGCTCCAGGCTAGATTGGTCTCCTCCTCGGATCCCTCGGCAGTATGCCTCAATGGTGTCTTTGAATCGTCCCATCTGCTCCCTGTACTAAATAAGATACAAGGTGGACAGATATGTGATTCCCCGGGTCTTCCGTATCAGTGTGTGAGCGGGAAAAGCTGCTCCTGAAAAGGCCCTGGCAAAGAACCTGAGAGTCTGGACATCAGTCATGTCAAGAGGAACGGTATCCCGGGCCCTCTGCTCTCTGAACCCATCAACAGCCTGCTGTGGGTATCCATACTGCCTCTGGACAAGCAAGGGAATGCTAAATGATGAGAAGCGCAATCCCGGCAGCCTCACTATAACAGAGTCATCCTGCCTGCCGCTCATGGTCTCAAGCCTCCATCCAGGAACCCAGTACTGGATATCAGTGGTAGTATACCTGGCCAGTCGCCTCTGCCAACCTTCCTGTGAAGCCTCCGGAGCCACTCGCCTCTGCTGCGTGACCCAAGGTGCTGCAGTCTGCCCTACAGGTAATGGGGAGATGAGTCTCAATCGCTCAAAGAGCCACAATGACAAGAGACTGGGGCTGCCACGTCCCATATGCAATGACCCTCTAGCCAGTCGGTCCATCCCATGATAGGTCTCCGCCAGCAAAAGGGGAACTATGTCTCTCTCTCCCTGCCCGGGTCGAATATCAGCCAATGTGGTGCCTCGAGAACCCCGCATCTGTCTAACGACTCCCAGCAGTAAACCAGAGCATACCCCGTCGTACTCACAAAAGCAGTACAGGGAGATCATAATCAACATAAAAATGTCCATGGCTGTGGACGAGTCAAACAGCTCCGGATGCGATACAGCCAATCGGGCTATCTGGGCCAAGTCAACAAAGGACATGTCAAGAATCAGATCAGTCACCTGCTCGGTGTGAAATCCCAAGAAATCGGCCAACTGCTCAGTCAAAGGTCGTGGATCACAGGGAAAGACCGCATCTCTAAGCTCAGCTCCCTCAGTCAGTGCCCGGAACTCCTCAATGGTGGGTGTGAGATCATTATACGAGAGGGTAAAGACATGCCTCTCGCAATCCCAGTACTTGGATGCAGCCCGGAGAAGGTTCCAATCAACCGCCCACTCCTTTAATGCCCAGATGCATCTCAACCCATATCGTTGGTCGATAACCCTACTATTATTGCTACGATGATGGTGGGTCAAATTTACGAGATCGGAATGGAATTGATGCTCTTTGGTCTTAGATCTGTCATCATAATGTTCCATTTTGAGCCAAAGATCGAATCGTGGGGCTAATTTTGAGGTGGAAGGCAAATTTAAAGCCTGCTGTAACTGCTGGAATGAGTGGTTTACGAATCTGCCTTTTATAAAGTGCTGGGGCTTGCTGACCAAGAAACCTGTCTCCCAGACTCTCCCTGTCGCACGACATGGAGGTTCCATGAAGTCCTGTGTCGGACGACATGGAGAGTTTCATCAGGAACACCAGCAGCTGCAACTGCAGCAACCTCAAGCAACCCAATGCTTGCTCAGAAAACCACCCAAACCTGTCCAAGACACCAAAAAATCACACATAAACACTCCCCCTCGCTCATCAAGCCCACGGGAGAGGATTCGGCACATCCGACACCCCCACAGACGCATAAATGTCACCCAATGCATACAAAAATCGCAAAAAACACCCAATCACACCAAAAGCCACCATTTTGTGCCTTTCTTGGGACGAACTCGTGCATATAAGCTAACAAATGCATAAATAAACAAATGTTTAGTTGTAAAAGTACAAAAGCAATAAAATATTTGTTTTACAATCCAAAAGAACAAAAAACAGTGCATGCATTTCTTCTCTCCCCTAAAAGAGTCAAAGCATGGCAAAAGGGGATCGCAGCTGATCACTCCTGCTCAGAATCGTCCTCCTCAACCTCCTCAGAGTTGTCATCATCCTGGGCGCTGCCCACCTCCTCCTCGGAGCCGCTCTGCTCCTGGCCATCGTCGCCACCCTCCGGCACCTCATAGATCTCGCCGTCTGAACCATCATCCTCGTACTGCGCCCAAGGCTGGGGCTCGGCATAATACCCGTGCCACTCGGGCACGATGGTGAAAGGGGGCTGATAAGGATCCTCCTCGCCGTCATCATCAGCATCAGGCTGGGGCTGTCGACTCGAACCGCCCGTCTGTAAGCCAGAAGGAGCCAAAGTCGGTCTGGGCCTCTTCTTCGGAGGCACGACATCACCTGGCTGGGAGCTGCATCTCCCCTTCCAATGCTCCGTGCTCCTCTGAAATTGGCGCAGCATCTTCACAGCACCGGTGAGCGCCTTCGCCACCACCCTGAACGTCTTGGCTGGAACCTGTTCAATGAAAACAGAAAAGGCGGTCAGAAGCAATCAATGTAAACAGTAAAAGCAGTAAAAAGCTTGAACAAAGCAGAGAAGAAGAGATTGCTCACAGAAGTAGTCCCGCGGGGCAGCCGCAGATGTGGATGAGTCTCAGACATGTCAAATGAGGAGCGGCGAATACTACCCCCAGCCTCATACTCAAAAAATCGGGGAGGTGCCGGTATCTGCATCCCCGCTGCTCTCCTGGCAGCCAAAACCTGAGGAGTCACCAATCGGGTGAAGACAAACTGGGCATAGTCCCCACCATCAGAAAACCCGGCAGCATCAATGCCGGTCCGCAGCCGCTCCAAGTCAGGCAAGGCCCGGATATGCCATATCCCCACAGGAGGATCATGAGGGACGCGAGCGGCAGCGCCATGACCATGCTGCCTGCAAACTCTCTCCCCCAAATACAGGGCATCTCCCTCCAGGCCAATCAATAGCCTCCTCGTCCTGGTCACCAGGGCAGCAGCACCAACTACATCCTCGCCATATCTCCCGTGCCAAGGGAACAGCCTCAAACCAGCAGGGGTACCCCTCAAAGCAATTATGGTGTCATGGTAACAGGCCGTCTTACGGGGCTTCGCCCCGTCTACTCTCCAGCTCTCCCTCGCTCCAAAAGACCAACGGTGAATAGCAGGGAACAAATCTGCCGCAATCCTCTCAGGCACAATCCAGGCATAGCAGCCAAACACCTCGTAAGCCCACACCTGAAATCAAAAGACAGAAAGCTTTCAGTGTGCAGCAACAGTAAAAGAATGATGACAGAAAAGTCAAATGCGGTGTTCAAGTTGCGAAAAGCAAAAGGCATACCTCCAGCACAGTCTGATAAAAATCCAAAGAGGTCACACTGCCTCTGCTCACCTCATCCAGGCCTCTATACACCTGGGCCAAACCAGCCTCTCCCCATGAGAAAGTGGACACCTGGCTCCAATATCTAAGTGGCTCCAGCAGAAGGGTCAATGCCGTCATAGAGGCATTACAGAATAGGGTATCAGAAAACCCGGCCCAAACAAAGGCTCTAGCCAACTGCTCAGCCGTAACAGTAGCAGCATCCTCAGCGAAAAGACGGCACTGATAAGTCAAAGCAGAGTGCAAGTCAGCCAAAGGAACCCCATTGCCCTTCAGGCGAAGGGTCAGTCCAGTCAAATCCCTAATGGCGTCCGTGCTCAGCACACCAGGGTCCTCAGAAAAGATGGGCCTGTCCGTAAACTGCAGACCGGTGATAGCAGTGAAGTCATAAGGGGTAATGGTCGACTCCCCCCAGGATAGATGAAAAGTGTGGATAGAGTCCCACCAGAACTGTCTAAAAGCCCGCACCAGCTCCACGCTCCTCGACGTGTCCCCAAAAGCTCCAACAGCAGTGAAGAATGGTCCAAGACCAGCAGCAAAGACCAGTCCCTTGGGACTACCCGGCAAGTCAGAAGAGCCAGGAAGAAGACCCCAGATGGTCGCAATCGCCTCAGGGGACCCCTTGGTCCGCAAAGTCTGCAGGTAAGCACAGCACAGGTATCAAAAAACCATACTCATAACAATAGGTGCATTCATGTGCATTTTCAAAAAAAAAAAAATCACCAAATTCTTTCAAAAGAATAAAAACAAAAAAAGAAAAATCTTTTCAAAAGAAATGCACTTCATGCCAAGCATGTAATTCCTCTTTGGGTGCGATTTCCCCCAAAATTCTATCTCGAGCCCTAGAAATTCAATTTTCGAAAAGAAAAGAGTCGATGATTTAGAATGCTTACCCCCTTCTGCTCCATAGTGGAAGTATGAAAGTCGAGACCCGGGTAAAGCCCATGTCCCTCAGGGAATTTCTTCCGTTTGTTCCAATCTACAAGCTTTCTTCTCTCGGACAATACTTGTTGAACATTCCTTCTCGATTCGGCTCGCGGAGGCATTGTCAAATTCTTGATTTGAATCAAAATAGGAGGAAGAATTTTTCAAAAATTTTCCCTCTTTCTCCCCCTAAGCTCGGCGGCACACTGCTTGTTGAGGGTCTGTCTTACGACCAACTGTTTTAATTAAAACAACCTAGGAACCTCCCCATGTCGGACGACATCCATTGTCCAGAAGGGTGATTTTCCCCTTTTGCCCCTAATCAATTCTGTCAGCCTATCTTGGCTGCCCATCATCAAAATTCATCAATTAATTTGGGTTCAAATGCCCACCTCTCTCGGTCATCAAAGATCCATGGCCCGGAATGGCCATAAACTACCCGGTCCGGAAAATCGTACAGTTTCCAACACAGAAAAGTAGCCCGAAATGGCTTTAAACTACCTGTTCTGGAAAGACCGTACAGATTTTCCACACAGTAAAAATCCACGGGTGACTTCCCAAAGAAAAATAGTCAAATTCGCGGGTGACTCCCAAAGAAAAAAGTCAAATCATCGGGGTGACTCCCCACCAAAAACAGTCAAATTCGCGGGTGACTTCCCAAAGAAAAATAGTTAAATTCGCGGGTGACTCCCAAAGAAAAAAAGTCAAATCATCGGGTGACTCCCCACCAAAAACGATCGGAAATTCGCGGGTGACTTCCCAAAGAAAAATAGTCAAATTCGCGGGTGACTCCCAAAGAAAAAAGTCAAATCTTCGGGGTGACTCCCCTTGGAACAGTCAATATCAGGGTACAAACGCCCATCTTCGGGGTGACTCCCCACCAAAAACAGTCAAATTCGCGGGTGACTCCCAAAGAAAAAAGTCAAATCTTCGGGGTGACTCCCCTTGGAACAGTCAATATCAGGGTACAAGCGCCCATCTTCGGGGTGACTCCCCACCAAAAATAATCAAATTCGCGGGTGACTCCCAAAGAAAAAAGTCAAATCTTCGGGGTGACTCCCCTTGGAACAGTCAATATCAGGGTACAAGCGCCCATCTTCGGGGTGACTCCCCACCAAAAACAGTCAAATTCGCGGGTGACTCCCAAAGAAAAAAGTCAAATCTTCAGGGTGACTCCCCTTGGAACAGTCAACATCAGGGTACAAATGCCCATCTTCGGGGTGACTCCCCACCAAAAACAGTCAAATTCGCGGGTGACTCCCAAAGAAAAAAGTCAAATCTTCGGGGTGACTCCCCTTGGAACAGTCAATTTCGAGTACAAACGCCCATCTTCGGGGTGACTCCCCTTGGAACAGTCAATATCGGGTACAAACGCCCATCTTCGGGGTGACTCCCCTTGGAACAGTCACTTTCGGGTACAAAAACTCGTAGCCTTTCATCTGGCACCCCATCTTAACGAACTACGATTTGGCTTGATTCCCCCACGGGATACGTAGGAATCCTCCCCACAGAAGGTCCAGCCACTCGACCATCTTGGTCACCTCTTTTCCTCGCCGTTCGTGTCCGGCTCGGGATTCTCATTGTGTCGACGACCCCACTTCCCATGGAAGTGACGTCGTCGAGGGGCTCTGTGAGTACCCCGATCCGAACTCATGTTTTGGATCCACTTTAATTGATTTTTGGGCTTATATAATTGCTAAAATACAATATTAAGTCCAAATATCCCACAAGACATCCAACCCATTGGGCCTGCCAGGCATTCGGCCCAATATGTCAAAAAGGTGTACGCTGTCGTCCGACATGGAAATACACTAAGGCGGTTTAACTGCCCCTGTCGGACGACATAGGCCTTCCCATCAGCCTGCCTATAAATACAAGGCATGGCTGATCATTTTGAGAGGACTTGAAGAGAGGATTTGGGGAGGATCAGTATAATAGAGGGAAACTCTGCCCAAAAAGAGTCTCTCTCTCTCTCACACACACACACACACTCACCTCCCTCCTCATACACACACACACTTCAAGGTCAAGATCCAAAGAAGCTTCCTTTGTTGGTGTGTAGAAGGGGTGGACACCATACTAATGGTGATCTCACCTTGTGGACTATAATAGGTAGCCACTAAACCCTTCTCCCTCTTTAAATAGCCTTTTAATACATTCATACTACCTTGCATGCATACTTGCTTTAATATTATGTAAAAATCGGGATTTTTGCATGATAAAGGTGGTGGAGAAGTGAATCTTCAATATTCACTTCTCCCCACCTCAGATCTGGACATTTGGTCACATTAGGATCAATAAAATTTGAATCTTTATGCATTTGCATCGAGTTAGGAGGTGATGGCTACTTCAAAGTGGCCATAAACATGTGATTTATCACATTTGGCCACTAAAGCCATGTGATCCTCCCATTATACTCATATAATAGTGTTATATTACTGTTTACAGTTCATAAAGTTGCTTGGTTTGCTTTGGAACAAAAGGGGAAATCAAACGACCAAGGGCACGAAATGGCCTACCCTTGTCGGACGACACAGACTCTCAAGAGATCCCGTGTCATACGATATGGGGATCCCGTAAGGCCGCAAAGCTGTTCTTGGACTTCAGATCTGTCGTGATTGATCCCCCTTTGTAACTTGAAGCTTGCCTAAGCAACTGTGGCTCATAAGCCACTATTTGGGTGCCTAAGATATGTTTGGGTGCGATTTATTGGAGGCGGTTTGCCATATGACATGAATAACTTCGGATGTTCTATATCATATGACATCCGTATCATTCAAAGTCTATCGTGACTTTACTCACTCCCGTCAATCCCAAACTAGGCTTAGACCTTCAAATAGTGTCTCCAATGAGTCAAATAAATGTCATTGCAGTTCCAGAATAGCTTGGTCATCGTAAAAGACAATCTGACCATGAGGCATCATGTCGTGCGACACCCTCTTTCTGAGAGGTCCTGTGTCGGACGACATCAGAGCTCTCTGGGCAGATTGTCTTACCTTTCTGCCTTGTTATGAAAATCATGATAATATGTAAAGGGTGTGGCCCCCTGTCATGGCTCACAAGTTGTATCCAGCTTATACATTATCAATGAAAAATGCCAAATTTGCATGCCTTGCTCATCGACACATATTGCACACACACTTTGAATGTCCAAAATTATCCAATGTTGATTGAAAGTCTCGAAAGAGGCATGTTGGGTGAACTCTCTAGTTCTTCCCAAACACGTAACCAGACTCCCGAACCCAAAATACTCTTAAAAATAGGTTTTTCAATGTTTTCCTTTAAAAATGGCGTGGCGACTCCCAAAACCGAAGTTTTCAAAAAATTATCATATCATTACAACACAAAAACTCCTTTTAAAAAGGAAAAATGATATTTGATAAATTTCTTTCGGGCGAGCGTTCATTCATGAAGATCATTAAGGTTCCTAGGTTACAAAAAGGGTGAAGTTGATACATTGAGTTCAAAGATCTCAAGGATGATCATCTTAATGACCACCTTAGAAATCCACTCTAAAGTTGATACACCCTTAACCTAAAATTAATTTCATACATAAATCTTTATTTCAAGTTAAATCTCCCCATCCCAAGTAAATGAAGTGCTTCAAGTCCTAATGTACCCTAAGGATGGCTTGACATAGTAGATCACCACTAATCATGTTTAGTGATCACTTATCAAAGCCTAAGGAAATGGGGACAAGCATGGATGCAAATCCCAAAAATGTTTTTTCACTTATCATTTTCTCGGTGCCAACTTCAGCTACGATCTCTGTAACTCCGGTTACATTCTGGAATTTACAGAATCAGACTGGAAAGCTGCCAAAATGGAAAATTACTGTCCTATCCGCACGGACAGGAATGATTATCGCTCTGATCCGCACGGACATCAATGTAAAAGACAGACATCTTGTTTTTCAATCATTCTTCACTCACAGAAACACATTATTTTGATAAATTTCAGTCCAGTCAGTCAAAACTTTTATTTCCAGAAAACTCCTTTTTGCAAAACATACACACACACACACACAAATGGTTTTAAGCTAGGAAGACTCGTTTTACGAGGCATTCCGGGTGAACCCTAACGTTCTTCCCGGAGTGTAACGTGACCTCCGAACCCAAATCTCTAATTTCGGGCATTTTTCAAAGTTTTGGCCCTTAAAATAAAAATGGCGTGGCGACTCCCG
This sequence comes from Adenophora triphylla var. japonica, assembly GCA_022495995.1. Lineage (NCBI taxonomy): Eukaryota > Viridiplantae > Streptophyta > Magnoliopsida > Asterales > Campanulaceae > Adenophora > Adenophora triphylla. The sequence goes on from JAFEMH010001567.1 coordinate 113,180, forward strand.
TTTGATTTTTTCAAAAAACGTAAAAAATCGGGCATCATCATCACAAGCCCCGTCAAAGAAAAGCTGCCATCGGTTCTCAGGCTCAACTACTAAGATACCTTCATCCGAAAATTGGGGTTCAGGCCCTCGGTCCTCATTGCTAGGGAAGTTTACCAGATGGTCTGACATCGCTTGACCCTTGATTGCCTTTCTCATCACATAGTTGATGTCATACTCAGTCAGGAAGAACAACCACTTTGCTAGACGCATCGAAAGGGAAGGCTTGTCGAAGATGTACTTGATGGGGTCCATATTCGAGACCAAGTTCACAGAGTGGGCCTGCATATAATGCCTCAGCTTACCAATTACCCAGATCTGTCCTGCACAAGTCTTTTTGCACGCTGAGTAATTAAGCTCACTCCCTTGCAACTTCCGACTGACAAAGTAAATGGCGTTCTCTACCCGAGAGTCCTTCTTTTCCTGAGCCAGCATAGCCCCAACTGCCGTATCAGTGACAGTGAGATAGAGCAGAAGAGGTTTCTGTCCATGTGGGGGGCATAGCACCGGGGGATATACTAGGTACGCCTTGATTTGGTCAAAGGCATCCTGGCATTCACCATTCCATTCTGTGTCCACATTTTTCTTCATGAGCTTGAAGATGGGCTTGCACATGGTAGTCAGCTGGTTGACAAAACGGCTGATGTACTGTAACTTGCCCATAAAGCTTTTGACCTCTGTCTGAGTTCGAGGCAGCCTCATGTCCATAATGGCTTTGATCTTTCGAGGATCGGCTTCAATGCCTCGTTCTGTGACCATATACCCAAGCACTTTTCCCCTTGTCACTCCAAAGGTGCATTTTGCAGGGTTCAGTCTCATGGAATGTTGCCTTAACCTTTCAAAGAACTTTTGCATGTCTACAAAGTGTTGTCCATCCACACCTTTGGAATGGATTATCATGTCATCGACATAGACCTCAATTTCTTTGTGGATCATATCGTGAAAGAGTGCAGTCGCTACCCTTTGATACGTGCCCCGGCATTCTTAAGCCCGAAAGGCATCACAGTATAGCAGTATGTCCCCCACGGTGTGGTGAAGGCTGTCTTTTCTTGGTCCTCCTCGGCCATCTTGATCTGGTTTTAGCCAGCAAATCCATCAACGAAGGATTTAACTTCATAGTTGGCGGTGGCGTCCACCAGAATGTCTATGTTTGGCAACGAATAGTCGTCTTTGGAACTGGCCTTGTTCAGATCCCGAAAATCTACACAGCAGCGCACCTTCCCATTGGCCTTAATCACAGTCACGATGTTTGATAACCATGTCGGGTATTCAATGACCCTGATGAATCCTACCCGTAGTAGCTTCTCAATCTCTTCTTTGACCTGTAAAGACCACTCTGGCTTAATATTTCTTAGCTTTTGTTTTACTAGCTTGGCATTTGGTGCCAGAGGGATCCTGTGCTCCACAATAGAGCTATCCAGCCCCAGCATGTCCTTATACGACCATGCGAACACGTCCATGTATTCTCTGAGCAGATTGACCAGTCTGTCCCATTCAGACCCTTGAAAGAAGTTCCCGATATGTGTCTCTTTAGGTTCCTCGACAGTACCCAAGTTAACACTTGTCAAAATCTCTTCGGCAGCTTGGGCCCGTTTTCCTCTTTATCGGTAACCTGCTTAAAGATTTCTTTAATGTATTATTCATTTAGTGTGTTTGCATCTTGTTCAAATGAATCATTATTAACTGTTGTTAAGTTATTAGTTAATTTATCATTTGTTAAGTTGGCAATAAGGGGGTACTCAGAAAGATCTATCATTTCATTCAAAGCGAAAGGGAAGATAACATTGGCTACATATTCATAATCTTCAGGCGTGAGGCCTTCAGATGACTCAGAGGACTGGAATTCGAAGACTCCTGACTCAAACGACTCTTGACCCTAGCAACTCTTGACCCTACACTACTTATTGACCGAAGTGTTTAACTGGGTTGGATAGGGGGTTACTCTTTGCTGCTGCTGCCTTGGGGAGAAGCAATCTTGTTGGCGGTCTTCAGAAAGCTGGAAATCTCAAACTGATCAAAAGCTTGTCCAGGATCATTTGTAGGTTGGTGCCTCGGGAAGATGGTGAGGGGATCCAGAGAGGCCTGGTGCAATCTCTCAGTAAGCTCATCTGTGACAACTGGACTCATTGATTGGAGGGTCTGATTCATCTTGTCGAGATACTGTTGGTAGGTCATCTTCTCTCTGCTGATTTTGATACCACAACTTTGTCTGTATACCCAACAGGAGGGTTGGCCTGGATGATACTGATAAAGTCTTCTTTGGGTGAAACTTTGATTCTGCCTTGATTAACCATATGTTCTATGGGGGTCCTATACTCTGCCTCCAGATCTTCTAGCTTCTTGTTGAACTTAACAATGGCCATGAATTCAGAGTTTTCTGCCTCCAGAGGATCAATGGCGACGGGATTGTTGGGTTGGATATTGTCTGGGCTGATCGGCTCCTTAGTGAGCTCCTTGGCGTAGCTGACATAATAGTCGAACTTGCTCTAGGGCTCTCCCAGAGTTCCTACACTCGTATCCCCTGCTTCGTACCACTCTTTCAGCTTTTGTTGCGTGGACTTCTTCTTCTTCTTCCTTGAGGGAGCATCTTCGTTAATCCAGTCTTGGTAAGCGTCTTCCAAACATCCGTCACAGTCACAAACGTCATACCAAATGTGGGGTCTGGGCTGAGCTGGGACGACCCCCCTCCAGGCATTTGGTTACCACCATTGTTCGCTACCACACCGGCCATTCTAAACCCTGGGTTGATAAAACTGACGGTTTTGATGAACTATCTCTGCACTGACAAGCTGCTGACCCGGTATTCTCACCCACTTCTTTCTCGCTGCGGGAAAGGGATAGGCAAGGTTTAGACTCTGGGGTAGGTGTTTAGGCTGAAGGCTCAAGTAATATGCAAATTAAGAATCTTCCAGTTTACTTAAAACAGTGTCTTTTATTTATTTCTATTTGGTTGGAAAAGGGGTTGCCCTTCTTTTTCGCAACTACTCTAGATCCTGGATCAGTGGGTTCCGTCACTACGTCTATAAGCCCTCGTTTTCCACCTGTATTTCGACCTCCCAGGGTGGATAGCCCCGGGCAAGGGTCCTATAGGGCATGCGGATCCCACCGACCGAGAGAAAAGAATGCTCCTAGGGTCTAGTGGATCATAGGAACTTTTAACGCACGAGCGATGCGTATTATAGTCAAAGCAATGCTGGGAAAGTCTCGTCTTTTAGCCTTAACGGAATTTTGGCAGATTTTTGCTTACGTGATAGACGTTTTGACTTTGGCATTGTCCAAGAAAATAATAGGCATGGGTCGGACGATAAAAGCCGAATGACACGGCGTCACATTGAGCGTCGTCGCATACTTCGCGCGAGTCAAAATCAAAGTCAATGCCGGTTCAAGATCTTGCCAATTTTTTCCTTGGCAGAATTTTGGCAGAGCTTCACTTGCTCGAAAGATCTTTTGATTTTGGCACAGACTCGGGCTTGACTCTTACGTATCCCGTGCGGGTCAAAGTCGAAGTCAATGCCGGAGTCAAGGTTCTGCCAATTTTTCCTTGGTGGAATTTCGACAGAGTTTCGCTTGCGCGAAAGATCTTGACTTTCGGTATGGGATAGGGTTTGACCTTTACGGGGGTATACAATGAGGTTATATGACACGGTCTAGATCAAAAACCAACCAAAAAATTCACGGTTTTAAAATGTGTGACAAGGACTAGTGCATTGGTCGACACTGGCTGCCATGGGGAGTTTGGGATGATTCCGTGTGCGCCCGGGAGCGTCATAACACTGTCCGTGACTGCAGCTGAACAACCATCCCGGATTAAAAGGACGTGCGTGCAAAGTGTACAGGATATATATGGTGCCCGTAGTGTGCGGCCTCCTAAAAATATTCCTTTTTGAGTTAAAATAGAGATTTTCAGAAATGTGTTTTAAAGGAATGTTTTTTGGGAAGGGGGAAAATGCAGCAAGTAAGCACGTAAATTTTCTGGAGCCCGGTCAGTTTGGAACTGAATAGCCCCAAGCTTCTAAAGCTGCCAGATTAACCTCAGAAAGTGTCTTGGTGGAACTGCCAAAAGAAGCCGCCCAACTATGATCCAGGCAGATCAAGTCGTGCGGCTGGATCAAGCAGTTTTCTAGGTTTCAAATTTTTTCATTTCTAGGCTGTTCCCTAAACATTTTGGGCACCTTTCAGCTTCATAATGCTCCCTGTTTATCACTTCAGAGTATGGACAACCTTAAGAAGAATGCAAAGGATGCATGAAAAAGAAGGAAAAAACGCGTAAGCACAAAAAATGGATCCGCGGCGGAAGGCTAACCCTCGTAAACGTTTCCAACGCTTCTTATGAAAAAAAGAAGTTTGGAAACATTTACTTTTCCCCGGCGGAGTCGCCAAACTGTGAATGTGGGCCCAAAATCGCGGAATTGTGAACCGTGTTTTGATTATAGGGTCACCGCTTCACCTCAGTTTGAAGACATCCAGTTTATTGAAAACGGAGTCGCCACGCCATTTTTATTTCCTCAAAACTCTGAAAAAAAGGAATAGGGTCCGGAGGTTAAGTTACTCATTGGGAAGAACGTTTGGCGTTCACCCAAGGAGCCTTGCCAAAGGCAAGTCTTCCTATATCCGATTTTTGTGCTTAAGTTTGTGCTCTCGTGTGTGTGTGTGTGTGATTTGAAAAGGAGATAGAATGTGCCAAGTTATCTTCCGGACGTATAAACCATTTGAGTTGGTTATTGCTCGGGATTCCTTGGATTTGATGTGTTCGGGATTTTGATCTCGTGCTCATCTTGGACTTATGATCATCATTAAATGACCTTTCTTTTACCCTCCCATTGGAATAATCGACCGTATTAGGCGTGAAAGCCTTGATGTGTCTTAAACCAACATTCTTCGGGACAAGGCCTTTATGTGATCGGGAGAGAGGGACACCTTTTTTATAGTCCAAGAATGAGACTCTTTAGAAAGGAAGAGCCTTTGCCCATCAATCCTACATCTTGAGACGATTTGAGCTTAGTAGGGACATTTATGCTCGTCTCAAGTGATGATCGAAGATGTAGGGGCCAAGGTTCGTTCGCTTCTAAAGGGACTTCGACTATGGCATCTTTAGTGGAGGAAACGATGTAAAGATGAGACCTTTACACCGATCCACCCCACGGGATGCTTCAAGTACCAAAGGGACTAAGGGGAGGGGTATAAAGATTGGATCTTTATACTCATCCTATGTCTTTCGTGCCTTAAGAAGGTCACTAGACAATCCTTGGAGAGTGATCCAACCATGAGGGATATGGGGGAGTTGCATTGGAAAGTAAAGATTACATTTTTATGAAAATAAGTGTAATGAACACTATGAGAACTAAGGCTATGAATGTAAAGGGAAGACCTTTGAGGCTTTTCTATGTCCTTTAAGAACCTTAGAAGGTGGACAATCCTTGAAAGCAAGGTCAAGGGAAGGGAATGACATTATAATAGTAAAGATGACATTTTTCATAGTAAAGATGACATTTTTATATAGTGAAAGGGAGATATTTCACATCATCATATGATGAATCCTCCCTAGAACAAGCCACTTGTGGGACCTTGTTCATCCTTGGGATGGATTCTTCATGAATCATATGTGATAGGGGAAAATGGGGGATATGATATCTACATGATAAAGATTGGATTTTTATGACAATATATCACATTTAACGACAAGAAATAGCAAAGCAAATAGCAAATAAACAATATGACAATATAATAAGGATATTTCAAGGAGAAAGGAAGGAGAGATTAGCAATGGTGGTTTTATCTATCTCCCTTGGGGTTTTCCTAATGTAGGAGTGGTTTTAGATAGGTTTTATGGAGGAGGGAGGTGATTTTTAGAGGGTTTTGGTTTCTGGAATTTCGAGTATTCAATTGCGCAGAGTAACAGTGCTCCAAATTGTCTTTTAAAATGAATAGAGGAGGCCTCTATTTATAGGCTGATTTGTGCTTCCTAAAGCCATGCGGCATTAACCTCTGGCTATTGAAGCCATGCGGCATTATCCTTTGGTGACTCAGCCTGCTTCTAGATCTATGCAAGGTGACACCTAGAAACTCCTTTCCAGCGAGGGACTACTTGGAATTTTAATTCCTAGCAAGTCCTTCCCCCCTTGGAAGGTTTGGGAAAGTTCCAGAATTGCCCCTGAACTTTAGGAAAGTTCAGGAAATTGTCGGGAAACTTAATCGAAAGGCATGAGCCAGATTTGGGTACTTACAGTATCGCATTTTCCGTTAGGTTCGGCCTGCATCTTATTCGTCCCCATTATCTCAGGTTAAGACACCTTCAAATGGTTTCCCCCAGGTATAGACGCCTTCAAATAGTCTCCCTCAGGTTAAGACACCTTCAAATGGTCTCCCCCAGGTATAGACGTCTTCGAATAGTCTCCCTCAGGTTTAGACGCCTACAAATAGTCTCCCCTAGGTTTAGACTCCTTCAAATAGTCTCTTCTTCGAACTACAATCAGGATTGATTCCCTCTTAGGGATACGTAGGAATCCTTTCTCAGAAAGGTCCAGCCATCCAACCACATCAATCATTTCCTTCATTTGCCATATCCCCAGCAGGTCCAGCCATTCGACCATTCTGGTCTATCTCCCATCTTTCGCTCGTCAAGCTTGGGATCCTTCTTATCGACAACCTCACTTCTTCCATAAGTGCCATTGCCGAGGGGCTTTGTGAGTACCCCAATCTAACTCACGACCATTTATAAGTGCCTTTTAATATAATAAAAGTGCACTAGGGGCATTTTGGTACATTCGCATCTCGATCCTACACTTTTGAGAGCCTTTCGTAAGTTTCTTGGGCTGGAAGGACCTTTAAGGCATTATCCAGTTTGGACCTATGGGGAATTATCCAGTTTGGATCTTTAAGGAATTAATCAAGGAAGGTTCCAGGCCAAACGGAAAATGAGCACATTATGTCGTGCGACACCATGAGCCATTTCCAGGCAGCTTTAAATCAAAATTTTCTCATTTCAATGGGAGGGAGCCTTCCAGACCTTTCTCTCTCTAGCTACCCAAAAGAACGCTCTCTCTCTCTCCAACCACGGTGATAACCATTTCTCTCACCTCAATTCTTCCCCAAATTGTCGACGCCTTCTTCCCCATTCCAGACCCTAAACCCGTTCACCGTCGCCGCTTCACCAACAATTTCCAATCACTACACCTACCATTTGCATCGGCGCCGCCACCAACAACGCCAAACTAAGAAGCGCCCATTCTTCCATTGCAAATTTGTCCAGATCCGGCCTCGTTTTGGTCATGTCCGGAATTCCTTCTCCGATTTCTCTGGTCCTCCCCGTCTCCCAATCAGAAGCTCGTTCGTGAACAAGACGTTCAGGGGCACATTCTTACGACCTCCGTCACCGTGAACGGTGGTGTCGCTGCCGCCACGCCAGTCTAGATAGCAGCGTTCTTCTTCATTTCTCCCGCTGTCAGGTTTCTCCCAATCTCTATTCTACGCACACACAAACACAGTATTCCACATTTTCATTACTGTCAATCCTCTTTCTTGTGTTTTACATTTGACCATTGAAATGTAGCAGCTGGAATGTGCATTTTGAACCCATTTATTTAGTTTCATACATCTTGGAATCGATGGCCCAGTAGTTGTTTGAAGAGATGTCCCATATTCTTATTGGCTTTTTTCCCTTTCGATTTTGGGTTGACCAGCTACATATTGGCCACGGACTGTTTGTTGAAATGCCCCAATCTGAACTCTCCTTCTATTTCTCTATTTTCATTACTTAGTGTAATTGTTATGTTTAATATGTTGTTCGGTCTAGAACCTGATTATATTTGTATTGCCATGCTTAGTCTGCAGTTTTTTTAGAATTTGATTGGATATGTTATGCTCTGATATCTAGATGTTCTGATTATGCATTTGTTTTCGTAATAATGCATGCTCTTGTTTAGTGATGATATGTGTTGTGCATTAAGGGCTAAAGTGAGTGTGGATCATTTCATATCCACATTCATCTGAGCATTGATCTCTCTGAGGTCGTAGGGACCTGTTTTCCATCTCTGTTAATCTCAATTGGCCATTCATGTCCTTTGTCTCCTCTATAATCCTGGCATTGTAAAATCTCTGCAGATTGGAAGGGTGTGTCCCGCGACACATTTGGCCATACCAGGTCCTGTGTTGTCCGACACACTGGGCCCATCTGCAGCAGGTTCATTTCAGTTGTAATCTATTCAATCTCATGTAGTCGAGATGTGGCCCCCTGCACCAAGTGGTTTACAAGTTGTTTTTTCTCAGTTTATCAATAAAGCAAAGCATTAATATGCATTTTATCACATATTTTGTCTCACACAATTTGCACACACTTATGAATGATTTTGGATGTTGAACATTGAAAGACTTGTCCGCGAGGCGTGTTGGGTGAACTTTCAGTTCTTCCCAACACGTAATCTGACCCCCGAACCCCATTCTCTGATTTCAAAAGGTTTTCAAAGTTTCCTTTAAAACGGCGTGGCGACTCTCATTAATTTTCTAAAAATCGGCGAGCATACATTCAACGGGTTATTAATAGTATAGTAAAGGCAAATGCGGGTCGATCCCACGAAGATAGGGTTTACTTTGAATAATACTTGCTTTTTATAATAATAATATAAAAAATAAGATTGGGAGAAAAATGGTTTTTGTTGAATAACTAGAACAATACAAACTATTCTAATTTAATTAAATTCTTATAAGATGAAGATATTCTCGGGATTAGGACTCGAACAATCATTTATTCATCAAATAGTCATGCCTTTGAATAAAAGTTTTCATCAAAATCAAGGATGGTACATTGAGCCTATACTAATTCTCACGGTCAAGCAAGTAATATTTGTATTCTTCACTAAGTATGCCCTATCACTCGATGGCCCATAAATTAGTAAGAATCCATTAAGTTTATAAAATCCACGTACTTTCCATTCAAGGAACATCTCTAGGCCATTGTTTTACTCTCGTGATTAATGAAACCTAGTTCACTTCATATGGTTCCATTAATCGAGATTCACGGCTAAGTACTTTTCTCAATAAACTGAAATCATACAAGTTGGATGTCTCCAAAATGTGAGTCTTTTAAGATTGATATGAAGAGAATTGTTAAGATGAAGAAAAGAGAGATAGTATGATTAAAAATGATGAACAAAAGTGCTGAGTTTCCAACCCCAAGAACTTGGGGGATTACTCACAAGCCATAGCAAAAACTACGAGTATTAAATGCAAATAAGACATTAATAAAAGTAGAGAAGAAAGATACTTATTTGTAACACTTGTAGAAAGAAAACAAATGCTGAGAATAAACTTCAATATATTATTGCTTCAATCTCCAAGAACGATTGATGAATCTTCGAGATATTTGTATTTGGATATAGTAAATGTAATGCTAGAGTATTTTGCTATCAATTCTAAGTATTTTCTGGTGTGTTCTGCATCTTTAAAACTGATTACAAGGGCCCTTTATATAGGCATTTAGGCTAAGAGTCGGATCTCTTCAAAAAGGCACCCTTTTGGTTGATCGGTAGGTGCTCGGCCGAGTCAAAGAGATGCTCCGCCGAGTAAGGCCTTCCAGCAGAACGCTTCCTTCTGATCCTCTCTGCTCGGCTGAGCATCAGCTGGCTTGGGCTGACTTCTTTAATTTTTCAGATTTGATCCTTCTACTTTCATAAGCTTCACTTTATGTCCCTTGTACTTCAAAGAATGAACCTAAGCCCCTTATACTTCAAAATATGTACCTATATCATGTAAAATTACATAAAAATACCAACCAAGCGTAAAATACGAAATATAAAATAAAAGAAGCTAAAATTAGATTAAATGATACTAAAATCTAAGTAAATTATGCAATTAAAATGCTATAAATGACTATAAAATAGTCATTTATCAACTCTCCCACACTTAATCCTTGCTTGTCCCTAAGCTAGTTTAAGATAAAAAAAAAAAAAAAGGTAAAAATGGAGAAGTACGCAAATAAAATAGAAAGACATATAGTAGATCCCTCGGAAAATAAATGCTACAAGCTTTATTGCCTTGGAAGATTGCTTTTTATCTGTTTACTCATTTCTTTTATAACTTAGAAAGAGTATTAGAAAGAGATTTTGGAATATATTTAGGGAGTAAATTTAAGACGATAAATCCTTATAGCATGAATAAAATTTGACTAAGCAAAGCCATAATGTAATTAAAAAAATGAATTTTTGGATCATAAGCTTGGCATAAAATAAAACTCACTCTTAGAGTATTTTGTGAATAAGAGTTTTATGCTTTAAATGTACAAATAAGATAATGATAGTTATTCACAATTCAAAAGTATTCACAGGACTCGACATGCACTTTGAATCACAAAAATGGGAGCGGAGGATGATAGTGGAAAATTGTCAAGGCTAATAATTTAAATAATTTTATACGTGGTAAAGTAATTTCTTGTTTTAGGTCGTCACACTCTATTAATGATTTGCTCATTCAGATTTTCGAGTGGACGATCTTACAATATGAATAAATACTAAGTTAAAAATTGATTAGCCTTGATTAGTGGAAATGAAAAGATGGATCTTTATGTGAAGGTTGTGATTCAAATGTGCATAACGGGTATGAAATACTTTTAAAAAGGAATAGAAACTGATGTCTTGAGGTGTACATTTGAAGAATAATTTTTCAAAATTCACAAATAAACGTATCCAAGTATTAAATGATCTGAAAGCTCTATTTAATCAAAACAATGTCCTTTGTAGCAAAAATTTTAAAATGATATATTAATTTAAGATTTTCCTTTTACCTTCTAAAATAATCCTAAACTCTTTTTCTAATAAATTTTCGAGTTATAGAAAATATGAATAAAATAAAAAAAGATAATATTTCAAAGCAATTTAGCAAGTAAATGAATAAATAACTTTAACATCATCGGGATTTTTTTTTATAATTATTTTTTGAAATCAAAACATGCTTTAAGTGCAACTAAGAAAGCATAAAAACATGAAAGAAAAAAAATTGAACTAAAATGCAACTAATGTAACTAAAACGAAAATGAAAAATCCTCCCCCACCCTTGAAACGAACATTGTCCTCAATATTTTAAGGACAAGATGTAAAAACTCAAGAATGTGGTGGGGAAAAGATTGTACTTACAGTGGTGGTGGTGGTGGTGGTGGTGGTGGTGGTGGTGGTGGTGGTGGTGGTGGCGGTGATGAAAAGTCCTCCCAATGCCTCCTTCCATAGTCATAGACGTAATCGACCCTTCCTTGGACATGTTGTATACGACCCTCAATTTGGTTGAGTTGTTGAAGAATTTGGGTATTTTGTTGGAGCAGTTTGGATTGTTGGATGGCTTATTGGTTCAATTGTTGATAAAAATTGGGTGGCATTTGGTTTGGGTTGAGGTGTATTAGTTGTTGTTGATCTTCCTCCTTTTCTTCTTCTTGCCCCAAATTATTTCCTTCATTCTCAACTTGACCCAAGGCACGAGGGAAGATCCAAGTGCCCGGTTGGCTAATTGCTACCACGGGGAGATTTGCATTGGGCAAATTGGTGTAAGGCGTTTTGTTCAACCCTCCCCCTACAAACCAAGTATAACCCCCTTGCTCAACTTTTGAGACCATATTCACTACCTTAAGGGTTGCTATATCTAGCACTTTTGACCCTCTAACCGGTATCCAAGCTTCTGGACCTTCCTCGGATAATTGGATACACACATAAATAGCAAGGAGTGTTATCATTCCTCCTATGTGTATATCTTCGGGAAAGCTAGGGGCAATGTGATCCCAAAGGCGATCAATTAACCATTTTCCCAAATTTATTTCTCTATATCCCGTGAAAAATGCCCATAATAAAAACAATTCATTTCTTTTTCTTGTTCCCTTGTCCTCTCTTGCAAAAATTGTGCAAGCATACATTATGTGGATATATCGGAGGACGGGGTGGATAATAAGGGATGCTTTGGATGTCTTAGGGAGAAACGGTGTATGGCCCGTAATCTGTCTCCAAAAGAGGTCTACATTGAATTGCGGAAGTGGTATATTTGGGATATTTCTAGGGGAAGGCCATCCAAGAATCTCATTGATTTCTTCAAGGTCGAGGGTGTAATGGTTGTTTAGAATTCGGAATCCTAATTGTATATCATCAAATTCTTCACCAGTTTCATTATCAACCAAAGTTCTTGATCTTTTTGGTAATTGTACTTAGAAACTCTAGAGTGAGGTTTTCGTAAGTTTTGGCGTCTGTTCGCAAGAATTCCTCACTACTCAGCCCTTGGTGCAAAGCCCAAATATTACCTTTGATTCCTAGGGCTCTCATTGTATCTGGGTCGGGAAATTGTGTGGGTTTTATATTCTTTCCACTGAGTTTAGTAAATCTTACAATCTCTGACTCAGTTTGGAAATTAATCCCCATTACATCAAGTGTTGGGGTCAACCTAGAACTAGATGTATCATCCATACGGGATCACTTAGGGGCCTTGGCTGTTGTCTTTCCTTTTCCCCTTCTATCCATTGTGAATCTTAAGAACAAATAGTAACAAAACCCAACAAAATTCTGAAAATATGAGAGAAAGATTGTGAGTTACCCGATTTTGATTACGAGAATTCCTTGAATCTGCCTTGAAACATTGTTTTCTCCCTAGATTGAAGCTTGAATATTCCAAAGAAACCAACTTGGCTTACCAATTTTGAACAATTTCGAAAAAATTGGATTTGGGAAAAAGAAACTAGGATTTTTGGAATTGGAGGAATTGGGGTGAAATTTTTTATTTTTGAGGTTGGAAGAGTGTTTGGGAGATGGAATTATGGTAGAGAAAGGTTGTTTGGCCAGATTTAATGGAAGATTTTGAGGTTTTATGATAGTAAGAGGCGGAGGTATTGAGGGTTTTTTAGAGAGGGAGGGAGCTAGGGAGGTGAAAAAGTGAGAGTAAAACCCAAAAGCCCCGTTTTGACCAAAAAAATGTCATTCTGATGCATCTTGCTCGGCCGAGCGTGACCATTGCCTCGGCCGAGCACAATGCTCCAGTTTGATATGGCTTTTGTTCTGGCTCGCTCGGCCGAGTCATGTGAGGTACTCGGCCGAGCACTTTCGGTTAAAATATTTTTTTTTACCTACAAAACAGAATAATAATAAATGATAACTTATAAAAAATATATTAAAGAAAAAATAATCCATCGGTTTATTATACCGATGATTCTTGTTTTAGGTCATAAGCTCGATTTATTATACCTATAGTAAAGGCAAATGCGGGTCGATCCCACGAAGATATGATTTACTTTGAATAATACATGCTTTTTATAATAATAATATAATATAAGATTGGGAGAAAATGGTTTTTGTTGAATAACTAGAACAATACAAACTACTCTAATTTAATTGAATTCTTATAAGATGAAGATATTCTTGGGATTGGGGCTCGAACAATCATTTATTAATCAAATAGTCATGCCTTGGAATAAGATTTTTCATCAAAATCAAGGATGGTACATTGAGCCTATACTACTTCTCACGGTCAAGCAAGTAATATTTGTATTCTTCACTAATTATGCCCTATCTCTCGATGGCCCATAAATTAGTAAGAATCCATTAAGTTTATAAAATCCACGTACTTTCCATTCAAGGAACATTCCTAGACCATTAATTTACTCTCGTGATTAATGAAACCTAGTTCACTTCATATGGTTCCGTTAATCGAGATTCACGGCTAAGTACTTCTCTCAATTAACTGAAATCATACAAGTTGGACGTCTCCAAAATGTAAGTCTTTTAAGATTGATATGAAGAGAATTGTTAAGATGAAGAGAAGAGAAGAGAGATAGCATAATTAAAAATGATGAACAAAAGTGTTGAGTTTCCAACCCCAAGAACTTGGGGGATTACTCACAAGCCATAGCAAAAACTACGAGTATTAAATGCAAATAAGACATAAATAAAAGTAAAGAAGAAAGATACTTAGTCTTAACACTTGTAGAAATAAAACAAAGGCTGAGAATAAACTTCAATATATTATTGCTTCAATCTTCAAGAACGATTGATGAATCTTCGAGAGATTTGTATGTGGATATAGTAAAATGTAATGCTAGAATATTTTGCTATCAATTCTAGGTATTTTCTGGTGTGTTCTGCATCTTTAAAACTGATTACAAGGGCCCTTTATATATATAGGCATTTAGGCTAAGAGTCAGATCTCTTCAAAAAGGCACCCTTTTGGCTGATTAGTAGGTGCTCATCCGAGTCAAAGAGATGCTTGGCTGAGCAAGGCCTTCCAGCAGAACGCTTCCTTCTGATCCTCTCTGCTCGGTCAAGCATCAGCGGGCTTGGGCTGACTTCTTCATTTTTTCAGATTTTATCCTTCTACTTTCATAAGCTTCACTTTATGTCTCTTGTACTTCAAAGAATGAAAAGAAAGGCTTAGCCGAGCTAGGAAGTCGGGGCCACTAAACGGTATAAAGCGATGTACGAACGTGGATGGGATCGAGCAAGGCCCAATGGATTGTGCCCAAAATATAATTCATACAAGTATCAAATACGACAAAGGGAGTGAATTTTTCCTACCTTTGCTCGTCATGCTTCCTCGTCATTCTCATAATGTCGACCTAGACATATCAGAGCGAATAATGATCGAGGCACAGCAAATATACATGCCGACGAGGTACAACTCTCATATGCCGAGCAAGGCACCCAACAAGGCCGACATATGCCTCATTTGAAAACGAGAAGCTCATACTCGGTTATCAACAAAAAGGAAATGGGCTTCCCCATCCTTATTTCTCTCTTACTCGGCGTCAATTCAGGTCGACCAAGCCATATATGACTAGGAACCCGCCTACAAGGCGCACATGTAGATTACTATTATCTAATCATAATTAAGTAATGACTGTGAACAGTTATAATTTCACTAGGATTATAATCACATCTCACACGCTTTCTTATTCAACAATGACTTTACAATGCTATGCCTATAAATACAAGCCATAATTATCATTATTTTGATAACAAACATCTTTTGACTCTAAACTTTTGTCAATTCATTTCTGTTTATAAACACAAATACTTACTTTTACGACGGAGGGTCTTCGGCGGTGGTTTACGTGTTTGTTCTTATTTTTCAGTCTATTCAATTATAATGGATACAATATATTCAATTATAATGGATACAATATGCCGCTGAATTTGCTATGATTCTAACGTTTTTTGAATATTCAGACTATTGCCTACTTCACCAAAATATTTATTAGAAAAGTTGGCATCCGTTTTGGTGGCACATTAACTAAGGAATGGACTTAATACGTTATAATTTGTGTGCACGTTAAGAAATGAGATTAAATACAATTGGGGACTGGAAACATAAAGCCTGTATTTTATTTTAATTATTTTATTTTTAGTTGCAATTATTGGTAACATAGTAGGATAATCTTTCCCTTTCTTTTTATTTGATTATTTTTTTTATTTTATAATATCCCATTGGATCATTCTTCTTCCCAACCAAATCAAGCTTTAATGCATATTTTTTGTCAAAAAAAAATTAAATAAAATAGAAATCTCATTTCACCAAATTTGAATGGTAAAAATAAGTTACTTTCCGAAATTTAAGTGAAATGGATGTGTTCATAATGCAAAAAACTTGTAAAAAACGCGTTTTTTTCAAAATTAGAAAAAAACGTGTTTTTATTAGAAGTCGTCGAAACGAGCTCTCTCACTACTCTCTCTCTCTCTAGACGGTTTCCTCTCTCTCTCTCTCTCTCTAAACGCAAATGGCGTCCTCACCACCACCACCAGTTTCCTCTCCCTAAATCGTCTTCCTCCTCCGGCAGTTATCAATCAATTTAACAATTTCCATATCCGATTTCCTCTCCCTAAATCGTCTTCCTCCTCCGGCAGTTATCAATCAGTTTAACAATTTCCATATCCGATTGAAATTCGAATTCCCTTACCTCCCCCACAGCGTAATTCCGTCTACCTGCAAGCAATTAACCATGGATTTATTCAAGCGATGTTTTCGAGGATCCAAGCAGAGGCGACCGAAAATGGAAATACTCCGGTGATGTTTTGGAGGAACCAAGCAGAAGCGATCCAATCTTCAGCACCATCTTCTCTCATTTCTTCATCATCAGTCGTCGATTTGTCAAGATGGAGAGCTTCCGAGCTCTGATTATCGTTGCCATGGCAATTCCGAACAGAGAAAAGTAAAGATTTTGGGGGATTAAGGTTTGTTGAGTGTGTACCAGTTTGTGATTTTAATGAGTACCAGTGTTGTGATTTAATGAGTACCAGTTTGTGATTTAATAAGTGTCAGTGCTCTAGTTTTCAAATGCCAGTTTATATATTGTGGAATGCCAGTACAATCTGTGGTGCAGAACAAATCAGTGCTTTTGCGTTTTGTGAATTTGAAAATGCCAGTGCACGTAATTTTGAATGCCAGTACATGTTTTTTGGAATGCCAGTCCACGTTTTTTTGAATGTCAGCAAAAATGATTACCAGTGTTTTGAGTGTCAGTGTATGTGTATTTGAGTGCCAGTGTACGTGATTTTGAATGCCAGTCCATGTTTTTTTGAATGCCAGTGCTTGTGTTTTTGAGAGCCAGCAAAAATATTAGTGTAACAAAGTGCCAGTGTTAGTGTAACAGAGTGCCAGTGTGAAGAGTGTCAGTTCATGTATATAAAAGTGCCCGTATAAAAGTGCCAGTGCCAGTTTAACAAAGTGCCAGTGCCAGTTTACACTGGCACTTTGTTAAATTGGTACTGACACTTTTTTCACTGGCATTTTGTGACACATGCACTGGCACTTTATCACACTGACAGTTTGTTAAACAGGCACTGGCATAAACGGGAAAACCCAAAACACGTTTTTCCTATGTGACAGAAAAAACGCGTTTTTCATAAGACCAACTCGTTCATAATAGACTAAAATTAGTAGTTATTTGTATAATTTTTATGTTTATTAGGGAATACTAATAGAAAGAAAAATATATTGCTCTTATTTAAATATTTAAAAAGTCAGAGTTGGTCTTACAAAAAAATATATTTTTTTCTAAGATTAGGAAAAACATGTTTTACACTGGCACTTAATAACACTAACACTGGCACTTTTTTACACTGACATTTTGTTAGACTAACACTGGCACTTAATATACATGCACTAGCACTTTTTTACACTGTCACTTTGTTACACTAACACTAGCACTTTGTTACACTAACACTGACACTTTTTACACTGGCACTTAATATACATGCACTGGCACTTTTTTACACTGGCACTTTGTTACACTAACTGGCACTTTGTTAACTGGCACTGACACTGACACTTTTTTACACTGGCACTTTGTTACACATGCACTGACACTTTGTTACACTTTGTTACACTGACACTGACACTTTTTTACACTGACACTTTGTTACACATGCACTGGCACTTTGTTACACTGGCACTGTTACTAACGAAAAAAAACAAAACACGTTTTTTCTAAACTTAAAAAAAAAATACATTTTTTGTAAGATTTTGACAAAAAGTCAAACAGAAAAATATTATAAGTCGGAGGAAGTTTCTGTTTATTAACGACTCACTTGTTGTCGCATGCATGCGAGAATTATTTATTAACGCGAATTCTGTATACAAATGGAATATATGACTTAGTATTAATGATATATTTTATCATAAACTATTGAATAATAATTTGTAATAATAAATAGTTTTATTTAAAAATATCGAATGTTGAACAATTAAAAAAAAAATCATTACCTAAATTCACAGTAGGAGATAATAATGTTGTATTATTTGCTACTGTTACATTATCTGTTCCTACAATGTCAAAAGAATGTTGAGAACGATTAATATATTTATTTTAGCTCTTTAAAATATATAGTTGACTAATAAATCAAACATATAACTTACCAGATATAAGACTGTTTTTCATTAATTCAACTTCAATTGCAGAACTGAATCCATCAACATCCAAATTTATCTTTGAAGATTCAAAAATAGAAGCAGCTACCTTTCTTGGTCTCCCGATTTTTCTTTTCTCATCGTCTTTTAAAATGATAGTAAAAAAATAAATATAAAAACATGCATTCTTATAATTTAATTTTATACACATGATATTAATGGATATGCTAAAATAATAATAAAGTAAATAATAAAATTACCATTAGAAATATCCGTCAAAGCTAATCGTTGAGAAGATCGTTGCGATAAATTAATGAAATCGTTGTCCACATCAGTAAGATGCATTTTTCTTTTCATAGATAATCTATACATTTGTATAATCTAAAAAAACTCAAATATTAATGAACATATATTTAGATAATGTTAATAATTTAACAACAGTCTAAAAATAAATAAAAATAAAATAACAAATCATATACTCCCTCCGTCCCAGCTCAGTGGAGACTACCCAAAATGGAAAGGAATCTTCACTATTCCCCCCCCCCACTCAGTCTCTCTCCAACTCCATCTACTCCATTTTTACACTCACAACACCAATCAAATCACTATTTCTCCCACTCATCATCTCTCCTATTTAATATATCCTACTCACAACACTTTCATTATTTCTTAATCGGTATGCCCAAATTTTTGGTCTCCACTGAGCTGGAACAGAGGGAGTATAATATATAAAAAAATAAGTTATAAATTTTATTTATTAAAAAAATTTAAGACGAAATTTTACATTGTATAAATATAACTTTTGCAAAAAATTAAAATAAAAATATAAAACATAAAAATGAAATAGTGGAATGGGATATTTGCTAACACTCCATTTAATCTAAATGATCAATTCACCAACTCCTTTGTATATCCCTTTCAAAACAGCCACTGCCACACTTACTGATCAAAATTGTCATTTTAATATGAAATTTGAATATTCAATTAAGCATGGAGGGAGTACATTTTAAAGCTAGCACTTCCCAGAGAACCTAGACATAAAATATGTACATACACCGTTGTATATCCACTTTTTTGTTGATTTTGCTTTTTAACAAATGCTTTGTTCATTGAGTCATTACGTCGAACACTTGGAGGGCTTTATCAATAAGACCAGTTTTCACTTAAGTTGAGATATGAGAACGATATATTAGGCGATTGTTACCAAGAAGTTTGTACATTAGCAATGTGGAGGCCTTAAATTAGTATACATATCATCCAATTGAGAGCTGCCAATCTGATTGCATAGTTAGAATTAACAGCTATTGAGGTGGATATTTTGATGTGTGTGTGTATATATATATATATATATATATATATATATATATATATATATATATATAATGTGATATGATTATAAATGGAAAGGGGGAGCTACCTGGGGCTGCTGCCGGCGGCGATGGAGGTTCGACGACGGCGAGAGAGAAGATAGGTTAATTCCCGTCCTTTTTACTGGAATTTCACTTACGATTGATATCGATTTATTTACATCTTCTTTTGAAGTTTAATGGATTACTCCCTCCGTCTCACAAATACTCCCTCTGTCCCATCGAGCTTAGGAAAAATTGAAATGGCACGGGAATTAAGGAATATTATTATAGTATTAGGAGAGAGAATGAGTGGAATAAGTGTTGTGAGTGTGAAAAATTAAATAGGAGAGAGAATGAGTGGGATGAATAGTTAGGAGAGAGAATGTTGTGAGTGTAAAAGTAAAGTAGGAGAGAGAATGAGTGGGGTAGAAAGAGTATAAAAATAATAAAAATTTTCCATTTTTGGAATTCTTAAGATCGGTGGGACGCCCAAAATGAAAAGTTTTCTTAAGATCGGTGGGACGGAGGGAGTATATACTTCCTCCGTCCCATCAAAATTGATACTTATTTCCTTTTTGGTCCGTCCCAGTCAAACTGTTATTTCTCAAAATGGAAGGAAATCTTTACTATTTATCCCACTCATTCTCTCTCCTATTTGACTTTTACACTCACAACATTCTCTCTCCTAACTATTTCTCTCACTCATTCTCTCTCATATTTAATTTTTCATACTCACAACATTTTCTTTCACTTTTTCTCTCTCTTACTTTTTCTTAATCCGTGTGTCCAGAAATTTGGTATCAGTTTTGGTGGGACGGAGGGAGTACACTTTTTGGGAGGGTGCGGAAATTAAGGAGAAAAGTGAAAAAAGTGATGTGTTGTGAGTATAGATGGTTGGGTAGGAGAGAGAAAGTGGAGTAAGTGGGTAATGGTTGTGAGTAGAGAGAAGTGGGTCTCATTTCCATTTTAAAAAAGTGTAGATTATTGTGAAACGTCCAAAATGGATAATTTTACATATTATCATGATGAAAGGAAGGAAGTATATGATATTTGTATTAAGTGACACTCACATTTATAAAACTAGATTGACTCCCGTGCGATGCACGGGACATTACTATATATTCAATTGACAAAAATTGAACTAAAATAAATCAAGAACTCAATTCGTTTATACATTATGGAATACTTTCTTAAAGACTATATTGTCAGTACATAAAAATTAGAAAATAATAAAATAGAAATAAAACAAAAATTATAAGGAATATGCATTTCACTATATACAATTCTGTAGTATTTTATCATTTAAAAAAAATTAAATAAAACACACGAACATGTTTATCAAATACAAAATAAGTTAAAAAAAGGTGAAGATTGAAAATATAATTAAAAGAAAGGTGATATTTTATTTCTTTTTGATAAAGAGTATTTTTTAAATAAAAACAAAAGCTTTGGTCATATCAAAAGGATAGTAAAGTTATCTAAAAAAATGAATATCATTATTTTTCAAATGGAAACTTTCAATTAACTCATGCTCGTACATCTAAAAAATTTTGTCATAATTATTTACATTAACTCATTATAAACATAATTATGATATTTATTTTCAATTTAACTTATTTAATTTTTAAAAAAAAAATAAAATTACTAACAATTTCGTTAAATGAAAAAAAAATTCCCCAAACCCCCCACTTCCTCATCAAACCCAACCCACTTCTTTATATCCCTCTTTTAAAATACCAATTTATACTATCTTTATTTCTTATAATATTGACATACATTTCAATCAAAATTTTAAAAACGATGGTCATTTTTTCCGATATTCGTCTTTATAAATACTCCCTCCGTCCCACAATTCTACGCACTTTTTGTGCCGACGCGGGAATTAAGGTAAAAGGTGATAAAGGTAATGTGTTGTGAGTGAAAAAGTAAAATAGGAGAAAGAATGAGTGGAGAGAATAGTAAATTTGAAAAGTGTTGTGAGTAGAGAGAAGTGGGTCCCATTTCCATTTTGGGAAAGTACAGATTATTGTGGGACTCCCAAAAGGGATCTTTTTACGAATTATTGTGGGACGGTGGGAGTAAACAATATTTTGAGACGAACAAAAAATTTGACAAATTTATTAATCCTATATTTACTATGCTTCAAATATTATTTTTAAAAAATATTAAAAAAATTGTTTGATATATCGAACTATTACCAAAAAAAAATGAAAATAACTAAGTGTTGCTTACATATTTAGCCCATCTTTCCCTCATATTATTACCCTAATCACATAAAAGAAAACGAATCAAAAATAATGATAAAATATACATATATAATTATTAATATTAAGACAGATTTTCCACATCGAAAGAAAACGAATCAAAAATAGCCTTCGCCTTGGTATATAATGAGGCTTCAAGTTCAAGGTAGGTGTAATTATATTTATATACATATATAATTATTAATATTAAATATGCATATATAATTTTAAATATAAAATATACATATATAATTATTAATATTAATATTAAATATATTTTCAACACCATTCCAACTCATCATTCTATTTAAAAAAGAGAATTTTTTTTCTTTGTAGAAATCAAATGAAATAAGTCTCTATTTAAAGAGAATTTTTTTTTTTCTGAATTTTGGTGTAATAAAAAAAATTAATTTATATTAAATTAATTTTTTTTATCTTGACACATGACAACACACGGCCGGCCAAGGTCAAGCCGACCATTGATAATGTCACGGACGAATCATGCATGCTTGGCTTAGCGTCATCCTAATTATATAACCAAGACAACTCATCTTACTTTGGTTTTTTCCCCATGTGGGATAAAGGCGCCGGCCAAGGCCGGCCAAGCCAAGGCCAAGGCCAAGACAGATTTCCCATATTGAAAGAAAACAAATCAAAAATAGCCTTGGCCTTCGTATATAATGAGGCTTCAAGTTCAAGGTAGGTATAATTATATTTATATACATATATAATTATTAATATTAAATATACATATATCAATATATGGTTCAAACGAAAGTAAAAAACGATGTTCATTTTTTTCATTAATCATCTTCACATAAACACAAATGTAAGATGAATCATAACAATATTATGGAAATCAACTATTACCAAAAAAAAAAAAAAGAAACAGGGTAGCTTACGTATTTGGCCCATCTTTCCCTCATATTATTACCCTAATCACATAAAAGAAGTCTCTATTTAAAGAGAAAAAAAAAAAGTATGAATTTTGGTGTAACAAAAAATTTAAAATGATAAATTAAAAAAAGAGATATTTTTTATTATCATTTATAATTAAAAAATTAAAAAAATTATTTCACACTTAATTAATTTTCACTAAAAAGAAATTGAAAAAATAGTAAAGCATAATTAACAAATTTATATTTAAAAAAGACGTTTTTTTTTCTTTGTCGAAATCAAATGAAATAAGTCTCTATTTAAAGAGAATTTTTTTTAATGAATTTTGGTGTAATAAAAAAAAATTAATTTATATTAAATTAATTTTTTTTATCTTGACACATGACAACACCCGGCCGGCCAAAGCCAAGCCGACCATTGATAATGTCACGGACGAATCATGCATGCTTGGCTTAGCTTCATCCTAATTATATAACCAAGGCAGCTCATCTTACTTTGATTTTTTCCCCGTGTGGGATAAAGGCCAAGGCAAAGGGCGGCCAAGGGCCGAGCGAAGGCAAGGCCAAGGCCATGGCCGGCCAAGCAGAGGCAAGGCCAAGGCCGGCCAAGGGCAAGACAGATTTTCCACATCGAAAGAAAACGAATCAAAAATAGCCTTGGCCTTGGTATATAATGAGGCTTCAAGTTCAAGGTAGGTGTAATTATATTTAGAGTGCGTCTGCTGAGAAACGCGTTTCTCCATAACTATGGAGAAACGTGTTTTTCATAGCCAGAAGCTTTACATTTGATAACCAGAAAAAAAAAATCCAAGGCCAAGACCAAAAGCTTCCGGATATCCAAGCTTTGCAGATTCGATAGCCGTAAGCTTTGCAGTTGATATCCGGAAGCTTTGTATTTGATAGCCAGAAGGATGTGAAATGTATATCCGAAACTGTTAGGTGCATATCCGAAAACTAGGTGCGTATCCGAAATGTGTTAGGGCATATCCGTAAATTGCTATTGAAGGTTTACGGATATCCGAAAACCTTCAATGTATATCCGAAACATTTTGAAGGTTTCGGATATTCATTTGAAGGTTTCTGGATATCACTTTCATAGGTTTCTGGCTATCTAGCTCATTGTCGCGCGACATGTCGGGACCCGTTTCTCCATAACTTATGGAGAAACGCGTTTCTCCCTAGATTTTGTGTTATATTTATATACATATATAATTATTAATATTAAATATACATATATAATTAGAAATATAAAATATACATATATAATTATTAATATTAAATATATTTTCAACACCATTCAAACTCATCATTATATATTCCACCACTTTTATTTTCTTTTATATTCTTTATTTTTATGATTATTAAAAATATTATTATTATTATTATTATTATTATTATTATTATTATTATTATTATTATTATTATTATTATTATTATCATTTATAATTAAAAATAAATACTTCACACTTACTTAATTTTTTACTAAAAATACCATGAAAAATAAAAAACTAAAATTAACAAAAAAAAAAAACTAATGCATTCATGCGCCTCTTTAGGCCCGTGTAATTTACGGCTCTCATAATTTAAACAAATAAAAAAATAAGAAACAAAATAAATCATTTACTATCCACTTTATTTGGGTAATTGTTAATAAAATTAATTTATTTTATTTCATAAAAAATGAGATTATAACTCATTTAGTTACTTGATATTTTGTTCTAATGTATTTTAGTGTGTGTACACATGTGTATGTTTAACATGATGTACAAAGCTTCTTAAATAAGCTACTCATTTTCAGTAATCTTTTTGCCCTTCATAGATTTTCATCCCTAACCAAGTAACTACAAATGTGCCCTTGTATATTTTAAAACTTATGCAAGTCTTTATAAAGAGAGAGATAACGATTTATAACTAATTATTTTATGCTCATTTCTAAAAATATATTATATTTACTTCTAATATGAGTTTTAAATTAATGAAAAAATTAAACCAAGAAACTAATCTAATTTTGGACTAAAATTTTATTATACTAATTTTCTCATTTCTCAAATAAATGTCCAAAAATTAATTCAACAAATACCTACTTTCCAAACGAAAGAAAATTAAATATAATAAAATTGTTTATACCTATATCAATATATGGTTCAAATGAAAGTACAAAACGATGTTCATTTTTTTAATTAATCATCTTCACATAAACACAAATGTAAGATCGATCATAACAATATTATGGAAATCAACTATTACCAAAAAAAAAAAAAATTGAAAAAAACACAGGGTAGCTTACATTTTTGGCCCATCTTTCCCTCATATTATTACCCTAATCACATAAAAGAAGTATCTATTTAAAGAGAAAAAAAATTAAGAATTTTGGTGAAAAAATAAAATAAAAAAATTATAAATTTAAAAAATACAAATTTTTTTATTATCATTTATAATAAAAAAATTACTTCACACTTAATTACTTTTCACAAAAAAAAAAAATTTTAAAAATTAGTAAAGGATAATTAACAAATTTATATTTAAAAAAGAGGATTTTTTTTTCTTTGTCCAAATCAATTGAAAGAAGTCTCTATTTAAAGAGAAAAAAAATTATGAATTTTGGTGTAAAAAAAAAAAAAAAAGGAATTTAATATATAATAATTGAGGTCAAAGAAATGGGATAATATATTTTTTTTGAAATCCATCCCACCAATGGTGTGTTGACATGTGTCACAAAAAAAAAAAAAAAAAAAAAAAAAAAAAACTATGCTGAATAACGCTCCATTGTCGGCGCGTGGTTTACACGCGCCAAGGAAAGTTCTAAATTGCCCCTCTCCATCCCGTCGACGCGCGTGTCCAAAGTGGTAAAAAAAAAAAAAAAAAAAAAAAAAAAAAAAAAAAAATTCCACTGAATCACAGATTGCCACTTGGCTTTTAGGCCTTGTTTATTGCATAATTGCCACAAGGTGAAATGTCCGAAATGCCCTTCATTGGCCAAACATTTACCAAAAGCTTATTATTATATATTGATAGATTGATCTCGACCACAAATATGAGATTAGGGAGACATGACCGGCGTTTGAGAGTGCCCACAAATGTGAGAGGGAGACATAACCGGTTTGAGAGTCCCCATAATTACGTTGTTCTAGTAACAAGCAATAGCAGTTTTCCATCGCTTTTTTAGCATTAATATTTGAAATTAATTTGTTGGAAGATGGATTCCACGTATATCAAAGATAATCTTTCCTTGAAGCACATGAATATATCCATCCCAATTCAGATTATTGGTTGCATCGAAACATCACATCAGGCCAACCATTTGGTTTCAATTTGAGATAATATTAAGCTAATGTTATCCATTAACAACTAATGAGACTGACATAACTCAAGGAAGGACTCTTGGGCCGATAAGGAAAGAAGAATCATTTTAAATAAGGAATAGATTGAACGAATCCTTGTTGAAGAAGGATTGCTCTCACTATATGAAGAGGTCGCCCATTTCATATTGAAGGACGGATTTGATAGAGAGAAACGAAGTTTATATATTTCCTTGAGTCCTTTTTCTATGTTCTTGTAGTTCAGATCATTGAAACTTCAAGATTATTTTTTATGTTTTGTGTTCTTAGTCTAGAACCACTTTGATCTTTTCGTAAGATTTTTTCTTTCATTGTAAGTTTTTCTTACAACTTGTTCTCAACAATGTTGTGTTTTATGAAAGTTTTCCAGCAAGCATAGTCTTGCTGAAATATTTAAATTCGTTGCTATTCCGCTGCATTTAATTATGTTTGTGTGAGCTTATTTTACTGTCGAGTTGTTTAGACAGTTGTACTGACACTTATGTGAACAACTGTACGCACAAGTGCTTACAGTTCTAGCTACAATTCTTTCAGTTTTTAATCATCATCTTTACTTCTCTTTGATCATGTCCTTTTTAATGTAATTTAAAAAAAATACAATGTACTTTTAAAAAATACAAATAAATAAAAAATTAAATGTACAAAACCTAACTAATTGAAAAAATGTTTTTTAAATCCGACAGGCCGACACAACAGTTGAAAAAAAAAAACGCCTAGAACCCTCAAAAAATAGTGATTTTTTGACCCCCAAATTCTTACCCAATTCATTAGCGGTCGAAACAATCATTTGTACCAAATAGGCCCAAGTTTTCTTCTCTCTAACCTTAATATACAACAAGACACAAACACAAGTCAATTTCCTTCTATTAAATTAGTTTACTATTTCAGTTACTGTTTTGTTTTGTATAGGAAAAAAAGTTTGTCGAATTACTGACAAATTATTATCTTACAAACACGATGTCTGAATAACAGTTAAATGGGCTATCTATTATATCGATTTAGAAGAAAATAATTGATAAAGTTGATTATTCAACTTTAATTCATATTTTTTCTTTTAAATCTGATAGAATGAGCGTGTTTAAATAATTTATTGTATAAATGTCTATATATATGTATATATATTAATTTACTATTGATTGTTCCTTAGCTTTTTGTTTAATATTAACTAGTCAGTAACCCGTCGGTACCCGACGGTGAATAATATTTTTTTTGATTAAGTAAATAATTATTTATGTGTTTTAATTGATTTTTAAGTAAGAATATAAATCGAAATTGATAATCAATGTAGCGGATATTAGGAGTATAATTAATACAGAAAAAAGATGTTGACACATGATGTAACGTGGAAAGCCCTTGAGACAACTATCTCGCCGGCACAAAACCACGGGTGGTTAGGTCCCTGCCTAACCAAAAAACATTATTAAGATTTTAGTGTTACAACTTTGGAAAATGAAGAGATATGATTACAATAGCGTGAGTTTAATAGTGTGTGCCAAAGTGTCAACATAATCTCTTCCATCTCCTATATATTTAAAGAAAAACAAAATAAAAACAAAGAAAATAATAAGAAATTGCAATACTTTTGTTTAACCACAAATTGTGCGACATAAATTCTTAGAGTCTGTCGAAAACTTCCTTGAAGACTACATTCAGCGTCTTGTCATATATTTGAGCATCTGAATCAAAAATAATAACTTTAAGTCCTCTCTTGCTGGTTACTCTGGAAAATGCTACATAAAGTTGTCAGTAACTTCTCAATTTCCGCCAAATCAAGATTCTGGACCTGTTCATTAATTAATTTCAAACCTGAAATTATAAAAAATAAAATAAATATATTAATACAGATAAATATATAGAATCATATTGTATAACTGTAAAGTAGAAATAAAATCATAATTGATATTTATTGTAAAACAAATATGTAAACATGAGACGGAATACCCGGATTATCGTGCATCCTCCGATACTTGTACTCTATATCATCAGATAATAAGTGTCAAGTCTTCTCCCATACCTCTCCTGGATTCGACATACTATTAGATAGTAGCAACATAGAAAATAGTCTTCTCAGACTATCGGGCAACATCCAATGACTCGCTTCTATAATTCCATCAACATATTCATTGTCATCATCTAATAATCCCAGAGCGTAACATGCAGATTTGAAATCGGGATGAACAACGCGATTTACAGTTCTCAAATCCTTAAATTTCATGGGACCTGCTACATGATTCAACATTATCATGAGGTAATACAATTCTCCGTAATTCATTGGAACATGATAAATACGCCCCACTGCAAAACGTTTATATTTACTCGGACGCCATTCACGTTTAGTTTTATCCCATACGAAATGATGAGGAAATTCAAAGTATTTATATTTCCGAGCCTCTGAATGAATACTGTTATACTCCATCCACTTCATAAATTGAGATTCTTTAATTGTCGCTTTATCCAAAACATCAGGAAGAAAGTCTCCGTCCTTGAAGGGGATACTATGGTCACCCTCCAAGTGAAAAGCCAAGCGCTCAACAGGAGGGGTCCGATAATGTATGTTGAAACCGAAAATCCTCCACATAGCTTCACACGCAGAGACATATCGACAATCAATTTGCCTTTTCACCTCATCATTTTCGATTGCAAGGCATATCCTGTCGGTTCCCTTGTTTATATACTTGAACAAATACTTGATTGCCTTGCTCTGATTGCAGTACTCAACATTTATGTGAGCTTCGTACTTTAGAAAAAGATATGGATTGAATGGGACAACTGAACAATTGTCGAGAGCAACTCCACTCTTATCAATTATGAAACCCGTGTCTCTTCGTCTATATACATGATACCCATTCTCGTCTACACGAGTGCGATCATTGAATGATTTAGAGAATTTTTTTGAGCACCTGTTGTGATCCATACACGGAGATTTAGGATTAGCAGCACCACATGGTCCATGCAACATATATTCAGCAACTGCCTCGTATAATCTAGGATATTTCTCCTTGTCAGGAATCTCAGCAATAATCCACTTGTCAATACCTTTAGGATTATGACCCTGATCCTGGCGGTTAAGAAAGAGAAGAATATGAGCATACGGAAGGCCCCTCTTCTGAAACTCCACCGTATATATAAATGCATGAATCAATTAACAAAATAAGAGGAACATGCTAATAAAAAAAATATAAATGACAAAACAATAAGAGGAAAACAAATAATATTTAAAGATTTACTTACTTGCTTTTGGGGTGCCAAATACTTTGCCTTCCTTGAAATCTGCAATCATCTGATTAAGCTTCATTCTAAATACCCTGTTTAATACATCAGGCCTATCCTCAGGCCTAATGCCATATTTTTTACAGAATCTCATAATCTCCGGCCATTTAGGATTACACGTAAATGCTATGAAAAGTGACAGATACCCGGTCCATTTACATATAGTGAGAAAATCCTAGTAATTTTGAGTCATCCACCGCTGCCCGCCGGTATAAGAGGATGGCAATATAACTCGTCTCCCAGATGCTTCGCTGGTATCTCCCCTTACCGATGCATCCGACAGGTTTTTATAAGTTTCCATCCGAAGAGTAGGCTGATTATAACGTATCCATTGAAGCCTCTGTGTATCCATCATAACATATGCATCAACCATAAATTCTTTGCCGATAGCAACCGACCGCTTCTCATAAGCTGTGATCCTTCTCTTATCCTCTCCTGAAGTCGAAAAGATAAAAACTCTTTTATTGACAAACTTGATCTCTTTGCCCCGGGAGGTTTATTTCTCGGAATGTCTGTGAAATATCCATCTTCACCGTATACAAATAATAGAGGATAATGTAGAGGAAGGTAAGATTTATCAAATTCATGAATATGTTTCAGAGCCCCATTCTGCTTTTCAATAACAATGTCCTTGACATCACCCGAATCATCACCTTCAATTATAGCAGCGACCTCTGAGGCTGTCGGCATATTAAACGGTTTTCCATCTCTACCCCGCTTTCCTATAAGCCTCAATTTAATATCTTTCTTCATTTCAATATGTGCTCTGGCCATTCTGTACGTCTGTGCATATGGGTTATGCACATCTATCATATTTTTCAAATCAGCAACAATTGACTCATCAAATGGAGAAGGCTTATCTTTATCTTTCTTGCTTGTGTGAAAGAATCAGACATATAAATAGAAGATAGTCATACAATATATGTAATATACATTATAATTCTCGAATAATTAAATAAAAATGTACCTGAAAGCATTATTTCTATTTTAACTTCATTATCCGTGTCATAGATATAAAGCTGAGAAAAACGGGGGGGAGGGGGGGATGGCCGTCATTAGGCAATAAAGAACCTATCATATGATCATTCTTTTCTTTCAATTTAAACGAATAAGGACCACGACCATTGTTTATGCCATGGTCAACTGCACCGGTCATTGAAGTGAATGCGAACATAGAATTGTACGCTCGAATATTGTCTTTATAATTTTTACTCTTTTCATGCTTGTTCTCTAAGAGATCACTCAATAACTTAGGTGGCTGCACTAATGGGTCAATCTGAACTTTTTCATTCATGCAGCATAATGAAAATTTAGGCTGTGTTGATGCTTGCGTACTTTTTAACCTTTCATCATACCAGAACATCGCACCACATTTCGCACATTCGTACTCCGGATCGCCTATGTCCCCATAAACTACAATATATTGATAAATATTTAAATTATGTTAGTAATTCATTGGCTATACAGAGAAAATAATAATATAATATATACTTGAGAAAAAAATAATAATAAACACTTGTATTATATTGTTAGTTCGAATCTTTTTTGCTTTCTACCGACGCGCGCTTTCTTGAATTTTTTCTTCTGATTTATTAACGACTCACTTGTTGTCGCATGCATGCGAGAATTATTTATTAACGCGGATTCTGAATACAAATGGAATATATGACTTAGTATTAATGATATATTTTATCATAAACTATTGAATAATAATTTGTAATAATAAATAGTTTTATTTAAAAATATCGAATGTTGAACAATTAAAAAAAAAATCATTACCTAAATTCACAGTAGGAGATAATAATGTTGTATTATTTGCTACTGTTACATTATCTGTTCCTACAATGTCAAAAGAATGTTGAGAACGATTAATATATTTATTTTAGCTCTTTAAAATATATAGTTGACTAATAAATCAAACATATAACTTACCAGATATAAGACTGTTTTTCATTAATTCAACTTCAATTGCAGAACTGAATCCATCAGCATCCAAATTTATCTTTGAAGATTCAAAAATAGAAGCAGCTACCTTTCTTGGTCTCCCGATTATTTTTTTTCTCATCGTCTTTTAAAATGATAGTAAAAAAATAAATATAAAAACATGCATTCTTATAATTTAATTTTATACACATGATATTAATGGATATGCTAAAATAATAATAAAGTAAATAATAAAATTACCATTAGAAATATCCGTCAAAGCTAATCGTTGAGAAGATCGTTGCGATAAATTAATGAAATCGTTGTTCACATCAGTAAGATGCGTTTTTCTTTTCATAGATGATCTATACATTTGTATAATCTAAAAAAACTCAAATATTAATGAACATATATTTAGATAATGTTAATAATTTAACAACAGTCTAAAAATAAATAAAAATAAAATAACAAATCATATACTCCCTCCGTCCCAGCTCAGTGGAGACTACCCAAAATGAAAAGGAATCTTCTCTATTCCCCCCACTCAGTCTCTCTCCAACTCCATCTACTCCATTTTTATACTCACAACATCAATCAAATCACTATTCCTCCCACTCATCATCTCTCCTATTTAATATATCCTACTCACAACACTTTCATTATTCCTTAATCGGTATGCCCAAATTTTTGGTCTCCCACCTTGAAATTTGGAACAGGAGGAAGTATAATATATAGAAAAATAAGTTATAAATTTTATTTATTAAAAAAATTTAAGACGAAATTTTACATTGTATAAATATAACTTTTGCAAAAAATTAAAATTAAAATATAAAACATAAAAATGAAATAGTGGAATGGGATATTTGCTAACACTCCATTTAATCTAAATGATCAATTCACCAACTCCTTTGTATATCCCTTTCAAAACAGCCACTGCCATACTTACTGATCAAAATTGTCATTTTAATATGAAATTTGAATATTCAATTAAGCATGGAGGGAGTACATTTTAAAGCTAGCACTTCCCAGAGAACCTAAACATAAAATATGTACATACACCGTTGTATATCCACTTTTTTATTGATTTTGCTTTTTAACAAATGCTTTGTTCATTGAGTCATTACGTCGAACACTTGGAGGGCTTTATCAATAAGACCAGTTTTCACTTAAGTTGAGATATGAGAACGATATATTAGGCGATTGTTACCAAGAAGTTTGTACATTAGCAATGTGGAGGCCTTAAATTAGTATACATACCATCCAATTGAGAGCTGCCAATCTGATTGCATAGTTAGAATTAACAGCTATTGAGGTGGATATTTTGATGTATATATATATATATATATATATATATATATATATATATATATATATATATATATATATATATATATATATATATATAATGTGATATGATTATAAATGGAAAGGGGGAGCTACCTGGGGGCTGCTGCCGGCGGCGATGGAGGTTCGACGACGGCGAGAAAGAAGATAGGTTTATTAACTTAGGCCTCGTAATACAATTCCGCGCTAAGGAGGGCTGGTAATCCAATTCCGCGCTAAGGGGCGTTTGGGAGATCAGAAATGTTTTAGACCACATTTTTGTTAGCTCACCCACTTCTTTTGGGCCTAGGTTGATCAAGCATGAATTGAATTGGGTTATTTTTTTGTTATGAGCTTATGTGGATCAAGCCAATTGTTTTGATTCATGGAGTTAAATTAGTTAATTGTTTTATTTTTATAATAAAAATGTGTAAAATTGCTAACATATTCCAGTATTCAATGTGTAATAAATGTTTGCTTGTCATTGAAAATGAATATTAAATTAAGAGTATTTTTGTTAAAATAACATTAATTATGGTTGGACTTAATATTATATATATATATATATATATATATATATATATATATAACTAAATATTTATCCACTCTCATGGTACATGAATCGATAATACATTGTATCCTTAACCGATAATACATTATCAAATTATCTCTTATCAGTTTTTAAGATAGATGAATTAAAAATCATCACTTATTCATCCAAGTTTGAATTTTAGATAGAAGTTAAATAAATAATACTTTTTATTTTCAAATAATTCAATTTTCTATTGATTTCTAGAAACTGTATACGAAATTTATGGTTAAATTGTAATTTATTCTGGCATCTCTTTTAAATTTCGAAAATTACTAATTATTTTAAGTTTTCAAAAATTACTAATTATTTTAAATTTCGAATTTCTATTGATTTCTAGAAATTATATACGAAATTTATGGTTAAATTGAAATTTATTCTGGCATGTCTTTTAAAATTCGAAAATTACTAATTATTTTAAATTGAAATTTATGGTTAAATTGAAATTTAGTCTGGTATCTATTTTTAATTTCAAAAATTACTAATTATTCAAAAATTGAAATTTTGAAAATTACTAATAATTATATCTCCACAATTATCACCTAAAGAGTTTGAATTATTCAAAAATTGTGCTTAAATTTAGGTAACCATTAGTTTTCAAAATTTCAAAACTGATTAAATCAATCAACTTCTAATTAAGAGGGAATTTTTATTTTAAATTGCAAATTAACTTTAACTAATAATATTACAATAATGCCCTTAATCAAGTCTTAATCGAAATAAAAATGAGTTGAAAATTGAATTGCTGACGTGGCCTTTGACATGGCCTTTTCTGGAGTCTCTAAATAGTTTTGCTATATATATTATATATGATTACTTTACAGGGCTTTCGCCAAAAAAATAGCTTAGTATCCTAAATTTTATAGGATCGGCCCTGAAAGTCGAATAAGGTATTTTTAAAAAAAAAAAAAAAAAAATGAGTAACTCTTGTGAAAAACTAGTTTTTTTCAAAATGTTATAAAAAAAACTAGTTTTCAGAACAGTTCATCACTCTTATTAGTTAGACTTAGTGCTTTAAAACTAATTTTTTTCTTATGTTACAAAAAAACTAGTTTTTTGCAAGATTTTGACAAAAAATAATATATATATATATATATATATATATATATATATATATATATATATATATATATATATATATAAATATATAGTATAAATGAGAACTTGTTCTTGCTACAGTACAATGAACAGTTTCAATGGCCAAATTTCTCATTTTGCCCTCACTAAGTTGTCCCTTTTCCATTTTGCCCTTAAAAAATCAAAAAATATTTTTTTTAAATAAAAAAAAATGTGTCCTCGGATACGGGCTTAATTAAAAAAAAACGTGTCCTCGAACACGGGCTTTTACTAGTATCTATAGTATAAATTAGACCTTCACTATGAACAGTGAAATGAACAGTTTCACGCGAGGAATTTCTCATTTTGCCCTCATACATTTGTTCCTTTCCCATTTTGCCCTTAAAAAAAATTAAAATTAAAAAAAAACAAAAAAAAAAAAAAACAACCCGTGTCCTTGGACACGGGCATGTACTGGTATATACTCCCTCCGTCCCAATCTAAATGCCCAAAAATGGGTTCGGCGCGAAAATTAAGAAAAGTGAGGTAAGAAAGAGAAAAAGTGAGGTAGGAAAGAGAAAAAGTTTAAATGTTGTGAGTATGAAAAATTAAATAGGAGAGAGAATGAGTGGGAGGAATAGTTAGGAGAGAGAATGTTGTGAGTGTAAAAGTAAAGTAGGAGAGAGAATGAGTGGGTGGAATAGTGAAAAAAGTTTCCTTTTTTGGAAATGAGATATTTCAATGGGATGCCCAAAAAAGGAAAGTTTGGACATTTAGGCTCCGTTTGTTTCGCGTAAAACATTTTCCGAAAAATATTTTCATGTAAAATGATTTCATGTAAAAAGGTTTCCTTGTAAAATGTTTTCATGTAAAAAAATTTCCATGTAAAATGTTTTCTTGTAAAATATCATGGTCATGTTTTCAGTTGTTTGGCAAATTTGACGAAAATGTTTTCCGAAAATGTCACTTTTTTTTTATTAATTTAAATCAACTTTGGAAACCGCCCCACCCACCCCCTGCCTACCCCACCCCCCCTACCCACCCCCCCCCAAATTATTATTTTTTAATTTTTTAATAAAAAATAAAAAAAAATTAATTTTTTTTTTGGGGGTGGGGTGTAAATAAAAAAAAAATTGGGGGGTGGGTAGAGAGTGGGTGGGGCGGTTTCCAAAAAAAATTTTTTTTTGGGGGGTGGGTGGGGGTGGGGTAGGCGAGGGGGTGGGTGGGCGGTTTCCAAAAAAATATTTTTTTTTGGGTGGGGTGGGTAGGGGGTGGGTGGGCGGTTTCCAAAAAAAAAAATTTTTTTTTTTGGGGTGGGGGTGAGGGTGGGTAGGGGGTGGGGTAGGCGGGGGTGGGTGGGGCGGTTTCCAAAAAAAATAAAAAATAAAAATTGGGGGGGGTGGGGCAGGGGGGTAGGTGGGGCGATTTCCAAAAAAATAAATTTTTTTTTGGGGGGTAGGGGGTGGGGTAGGCGGGGGGTGGGTGGGGCGGTTTCCAAAAAAAAAAAAATTAAAAATTTTTTTGGGGGAGGGTGGGGGTGGGGTGGGGTAGGCGGGGTGGGTGGGCGGTTTCCAAAATAAAAAAAAAAAAAATTTGGGGGGTGGGGGTGGGTAGGGGTGGGATAGGCGGGGGGGTGGGTGGGGCGGTTTCCAAAAAATAAAAAAAAAAAAAAAAATTTGGGGGAGGGTGGGGGTGGGGTAGGCGGGGTGGGTGGGGCGGTTTCCAAAAAAATATATTTTTTTTTTTTTTGGGGGTGGGGTAGGCGGGGGCGGTTGGGGCGATTTCCAAAAAAAAAAAAAATAAAAATTGTGGGGGTGGGGGAGGGTGGGTGGGGGTGGGAGTAGGCGGGGTGGGTGGGGCGGTTTCAAAAAAAAAAAAAAGAAAAAATTGTTTTTTTTTTTTTGGGGGGGGGGGGGGGGTGTGGGGTAGGCAGGGGGTGGGTGGGGGGGTTTCCAAAAAAAAAAAATTTTTTTTTTGGGGGGGTGGGGTTGGGTGGGTGGGGGCAGTTAAATTTTTTTTTTAATTATTATTATTATTATGTTGTACCGAGCGTAATATGAGTTGTACATTAAGGCCAAGAACAAGAGTTGTAAAATGATTTACGAATTTGAAATTGGTAAATCATTTTACAAAGAAAACCTCCTTTTTTTACATTCTTGTAAAATGTTTTACATTTGACTTTCTTTTACAAGTGGTTACCAAACACTCGAAAGTAGGTAAAACATTTTTCGAAAAACATTTTACTTGAAACAAACACCCAAAAACAAGGAAAACATTTTCCGGAAAATGTTTTCCATGAAACAAACGGAGCCTTAGATTGAGACGGAGGGGAGTATATACTAGTAATTTCTAAAATCGTG
The DNA here is from genome assembly GCA_022495995.1 of Adenophora triphylla var. japonica. NCBI lineage: Eukaryota > Viridiplantae > Streptophyta > Magnoliopsida > Asterales > Campanulaceae > Adenophora > Adenophora triphylla. The sequence goes on from JAFEMH010001567.1 coordinate 149,416, forward strand.
AACCAAAGACGCCCCTAAATTCCTAATCGCGAGTATAAAGACCGCCTTGCATAAGGCCCTACACAAATGGCTAATGCATTGGACTTAAGCAACTCAACCCAAATGCCTCGGATAATAAAGCCCAAAAGTCAAGTGTAAGTGAAGTAGACCGAAAAAGGCTGGGCCTTGAAAGCACAAAGATGTGTGCAAATTATGGGGTTTTGTATTTTATATTATTTGAATATTTAATATATTATTATTATGAGTAAATCTTATGAAAAACTATCATTCTCAAACACATAGGAAAAATTAGTTATAAAAATGAACGGTGACATTTTCGTAATTAACTGGAATTTTATTTACAACACGCGATGAATTTTTGGTAATTAACTAACACTTTTTCAAAAACAGTAATAGTGTTTTTTAATGTCAGGTCTAGTGTAAAATTGTATCCGTTAGTATTTTTCTAGTGTAAGTGTTATTGTTAAAGTATTTGCCTTATTTCTCATTATATTATTTGGTCAATCGGCTGACCTCAACAGATCACGTCACAGTCTCAGCTTTCTAGTAAATGATGTAACCGACTGAGTTAGTCGGTTAAAATGCAAGTCAGTCGACTCTTCTTCAACAGGCTACATGTCCAAGTTTGACTCAACATTTATTGATTTCACCCACTTTGTAGAACAACTTCTGATAAGCACCTTATTGCCGCTTGACAAATAACTACTTCAAGCTATGATTATATGTTCAGGTTACTAGTACTCACATCAAAGTTTTACCATATAGATACTTCGAGCGTGCTTATACTTCAAATCTCAATCATTTAATGGAGAAGATATTTCATTTAATGTTTATCAGCAGATCATCCTCTTAACCTTTTTAAATACAACAACTCCATTTGAATACCAACTATAAATACCTTCCTTATATCATTGAAGAGGGTGGGTCATTGAAGTGATTGAGAGAAGAATTGTAGAAAACTGAAAGTGCTAAATTCTTCATCATTCAAGTTCAAGATATTCTGTCCTTACAATCACTAGAGTATTTATTAGAACATACACTGTGTACACTCAATCATTCACTGTAAGTGTTACACAACAAGTCTATGTATGGAACACATTGATTGAACACACTACACACCAGGAGAAATTATTTCAACTTGTGAACACATCTCTTGAAACACTTGGTCATACTTGTATCATGATTCATCAGTGATTACTTTTCTTTAGGCAGCCTTCAACACTTATCATAAGTTAAGGTTTGCAACTTGTAATAGACTAGTGAATCATTAATAGTGCACCTTTCACAAATTCAAGTTGTGACCAAACTCGGTAGAGGACGTAGCAGTTCGTTAACACTGTGAACCTATTCAAACAACTGTGTCTTTTTGTGTTTGTTTATTTTCTTGTCTTTTAACCGATTGAATTCTATCACCAGTTAAACCCTTAAATCTTTACTTGCATATTTATTGTTTTACCTATTTGAAATATTCACTGCATGATATATTAACTTGTGTTTAGAACTTCCATGAGATTTTATCCAACTGATTTTTGTGTGTTTAAAATCGATAATATCTTATCCGTTGCGTAACCGGTTCACAACGGTTTGCTTTTGATAAATTACTTGATAATTTTCAAAGAGTTTTTAAGAAAAGTTTTAAAACTATTCGTCCTCCCCTCTAGACTGTTTTCCTAACAATTGTACATAACATTTTCAATGGGGTTTATATTAAAAAGGTGGTAGTGAATTAGTATTAGTGTTAATCAGTGTTAGTGTGATATAATAAATTCTCGTTATTTAAAAAAATGTCACTACACATATTTAAATAAATTTTGATTATATTTAAAAATATCATTCGCCTGCATTAAAACAAGTTTTGATTATTCATCATAATATCATCAGACATTTTAAAATACATTGCTCCTAATCTTGTAAGAAAAACACGTTATACCCCAAATTTTCACAAGATTTTTATTTTTTAGAAGATAATTAATAAAATTATTTAGTTGTATGTATTCCTTTCCATATAGGGGAAATTACCGTTAGTTCATTCACTCCAAGTCAAAAAATCAATTAATACAACGATTTTGGAATTTAATCACCTAGTCCTGCAACAAATCAAAATCCACATAATTTCTCGCTAGTTTAAAGATATGCGTGTCATTAAGAGACAGTCTGTCACACCCTCTCTTTTCCTTCATTTTTTTCCCTCAAAACTTTTGAACGGAATAAATATGACGGGCTAGGCCCAACGAGTAAAGCCCAGTTATACAACTATTTTGGCCACCACTTACCTAGCGGGTCGGCCCAATTATTATCAGGCCCAAGGCTCAACAGCGGAGACCAGTCGACCTAGCTCATTGTCCGACCTCCATGGTCCCGACCTAACTTTGTCCGACATACGACCCGAATCTTATACGGGTATTATCTGTCCCAATCATGTAGTCAGGTCTGCCTAGAGCCAAACAGGCGACCTCGACCTACAAAGAGTACGTCGACCTACAGAGTCTTAGTACGCCTGCAGTTCTTTCCATAACTGACTCCCTACAAATCAGGAGTTATATATGGACGTGATCTCTTATACAAATCTGATCCGTGATTCAAGGGATTCCATACAATCCTACTACAATTATACCTCTTATCAAGGCCTATAAATACTTCACATCTTCAACGGTTTAGAGGTAATTGCTATTTTGTTATTCTGAATAAATTGTTCATTATAATATTATTAGCTCTCGTATCACCATACTTACTCTCACGCCCGTGAGTCTTCGTCGGAGACCATTCCGGCTAGTCGTGGGTTCTGTGTTTCAGGTCAAAAGCTAGGTGATCAATCTTGCAGCTGGACGGAGATTGATAACGGCACGATTCCTGCAACATCAGTTTGGTTCCATTGTCGGGAATCGTAAGCTTTTTTGACCTCGAAATTTAACCAGAGAGTAATATGGCTCAAGACGGACAGACTACATCATCTTCTAGCGATCCAATGCTCAGTTTGACAGTAAGGAACATTGAGGCAGGTACTGGAAACAGGACTACTGATCTTCCCCCTCCTCCGCCAGGCAATCCTCCTAGGAGAGCCACCCGGTCTAATAGTATGGCTGATGGCAGGGGCTTGCCAGACAATAGAAGGGAAAAAAGGGCTATGCCTGAAACGGAAGCACAGCCACCTCCAAAATGCCTACTGGTAGGTCGAACTGTTGCAGGTGACAATCCATGTTCCTCAACCAATTACCCCAGTAGAAAGGAGTTGTTGTTGGAACGGTCTAGAATCTTGCAGGAGTTGCTTAATATGCCAGAATCTCCAGATCAGGAGGATAGGAGGTCTCAAAGAGCAGCTCCCTCTCAAGTCTCTCACAGGCAGCCTAGCGGGAGTGCTAGCCAGAATGGGAGTGCTAGGCCGAATGGCAAGCAGCTGATGATCGAGCAACCCATTCGTACCCACATACCTGTTCCAAATGACGATCTGAGAAGTCATCTCAACCAGAATAGGGAGCAGGAGGCAGAGTCTAATCTGAGGCGACAAAGGGAAGCCGAAAGGAATATGCGTAGGTCGCCTGCCAGAACGGAGAGGTCGCATTCCCATCGTGAGAGAAACGGGCGCAGGTCGCCTATCAGAGCGGAAAGGTCACAATCCCACCGAGATAGAAATGGGAGAAGGTCACCAGTAAAATCAGTTAGGTCGCCTGTGAGATCAGTTAGGTCACACTCCCACAGGGACAAACGGGGTAGAGAAGTAACTCCGCCTAGAAGTGAAAGGCATAGGGCCTACTCTAGGGGAGAGCCCCATCAAGCAGAAAGGCAGAGATCTAACGACGTCTCATACTTAAGGAACAACAATCCAGATGCTAGGGAGTTGTTGAATTATAAAAGAAGGTTAGAGAAAATGGAGGCCGATAAGAGAGAAGATAATGGAAAGGGCGAACGAAATGACCATACTCTTCGACCCTTGTCCAGAGAATTGCTCGAGCGAGACCTCCTGTGGGCTTCAAGCTGCCCACTCTTGAAAAATACTCAGGTGCGACCAACGCCCTGAACCATATGCAATATTTGGAGGCCACCATGTGTTTGGTCTCTTCTGAGGATGATGTTCTGTGCAAGGCACTAACCAGTACCCTCACAGGTGCAGCACTGACTTGGTTTCGTGGATTGACGTCGGGTTGTATTACCTCATGGGAGTACATGAGGAGGAAGTTCCTAGATCGTTTCTCGACAGCTGGGGCCAGAAAGAAGACGATCACCGAGTTGAACAATGTAACGCAGGGCAAAACTGAGAGCTCTATGAGCTACTTCACTAAGTTCAAGGAGATGGTTGACCAGATCGAGGAGGATCTAACAGACAGGGAGGTAATAAACTGCTTTAGGAATGGGGTGTCCTTTCCTGATCTAGACTACGAGTTGCAGGTCAGGAAGGTAAACACCAGGCAGGAACTGTTTGAGAGGGCCTATGATGTGGCCATGGCTGAGGAAAGAAAAGAAAAGAAGAAGGAAAAGGGCTCGAAGCAGTCTGATGCTGGTGAATCCAACAAAGGGGACCAGTCAAAGAATGGTAGCAACAACAATAACGGGAAAAATAGAACAAGGGCGACTGAGAGAGTGCCCGAGAATTTCACCCTGTTGAACGTTAGTCGAATAGAAATCATGAATACTGTCGATCTAGGCCCACCTGCCCCAATGAACCCAGGAAATAAGTTTAGAAGAGACAACAGCATGTATTGTAATTACCATAAGGATACGGTTCATACTACAGAGGAGTGCTTTAGTTTAAAACGTATCATTCAGGTCGATAGTGGAAAGCTGGATAGGTATGTGAAGGGAGCTCGACCTAGCGGAGGCAAGCGAACTGCAGAGGGTGTAGTTCAACCAAGGCAACCTCGGTTAGATTTGAGAGTTATCACCGAACAAACTAGAAACGCTGCCTTGAAGAGCAATATTTTTCACCTCTCCAAAGCTCCACACGTGCCACCTAGAAGCTACATCAGAGATGAAGTCATCAGTTTCTATCCGAACAAGCTAGCTACCAACATGGCTGCAAGGGAGCAGGTTCTGGTAATTCCGGGTTTGATAGACGGTTGTACAACGAGCAGGATTCTGATTGACACGGGGGCCGGCCTGTAAGGATATCCTCTTCTATATATCTTTCAAAGAAATGGGATTGACGAAGGAAAGGTTGTCGCCTTACGATGGTCGACCGGAGGGCTTCACCAATCATGGGGTGGATGCCAAGAGGCAGATCGAGCTGGAGGTCGACATAGGCCAACACCCTTTCAGGGTCATGACTAAGGTAACATTTATTTTTATAGATGTAGTAAGTGATTATGCTGCTATATTGGGTATTCCTAGCCAGGTCGTACTAGGAATGGTGGCCTCTATTCTCCATCAGCGGGTTAAGTTCCCTACATTAGCTGGAGTAGGCTGTGTTTTGAGTACAACTTGAGCCTATCTTGATCACGTCCTTCGAACAAGGAATAAGAGGGAGCTAGAAGTTGAAACTCCTGAAGGATACTTGAAGCTATCAAAATCTGTCACCACAACTTCACGACTATCTATAATTACTTGTGTAGAGGATGCGACCTACCACTCGCATGATCATGTCATGACTGCGCCGACACGTCCCTCCCAAAACATTATGGTCGATTCAGATGCAGTTATGGTCGACCAAGTCATCATAGGCGAGCTATGCCTTCAGATCGACCAAAACTCGGGGGCCACCACTGGGGAGATCGCAGCTGAATTAGATGGTATGATTGTTGAAGAGGCTCCACACTTGGGGGACGAGGAAAGACAGAGGGTTCATGAGATTATTATTGAAACTCTACAATTTAGAGATGGTCCGGAGCTGGAACCTGTAGACGAGCTAGAAGCGGTGGTAGCTAATCCCTCCTGGCCTGATCAAAAAATTCAAATTGGTAGACAGTTGTCAGCCGAGGAAAGAACAAAAATAGTCGAGCTACTGAAAGAAAGCACGGACGTCTTTGCTTGGCGAGTAGAAGACATGAGAGGGATCAAGGAGGAGGTCACTGTTCACAGGCTAGAAGTCAATCCGACCATGAAGCATAAAGAGCAGAGGCTGCGAAGTTTTGCTCGTGATAAAGAAGAGGCATACAAACTTGAGGTACAAAAAAATTTGAGTGCAGGTATTATCAAAGAGGCCTCCCATACCACCTGGCTAGCAAATGTGGTGATGGTGAAGAAAGCTAATGGCAAGTGGCGTATGTGCGTCGACTTCACCAACCTCAATTTGGCTTGCCCAAAGGTAGGGCTGTAAACGAGCCGAGCCGAGCCGAGCTTTGAAGTTTCGAGCTCGAGCTCGAATAAAAAATATCGAGCTCGAGCTTTTCTCGAGCTCGAGCTCGAGCCCAGAATGCATGTTCGAGCTCGGCTCGAATCAAGTTTCGAGCTTTTCGCGAGCTGCTCGAACTCGAGTTTTAACGAGCCGAGCTCGAGCTTCGACTTATTTTTTGAAAAAAATCTGAAATCAAACGAGCTTTTAACAAGCCGAGCTCGAGCTTCGACTTATATTTTGAAAAAAATCTGAAATCAAACGAGTTTTTAACGAGCCGAGCTCGAGCTTCGACTTATTTTTGAAAAATGCGAAATCAAACGAGCTTTTAACGGCCGAGCTCGAGCCACTTATATATATATATATACGCTAAAATTTATTCGAGCTTTTAACGAGCCGAGCCCGAGTCGAGCTCAAACGAGTCGATCTCGAACAGAGCTCGTCGAACATACGAGCCGAACACGAGCCGGCTCGAAAAAAATGACGAGCCTGAAAATTGGTTCGAGCTCGAGCTCGAGTTCACCTCGAGCCCACTCGAACTCGAGCTTTTTTCGAGCCGAGCTCGAGCCGGCTCGGCTCGTGTAACAGCCCTACCCAAAGGATAGCTACCCACTGCCATGGATCGATAAACTGGTGGACTCTATAGCGAGGCATACTACTCTAAGCTTCCTCGACGCTTATTTTGGCTACCATCAAATTAAGATGCATAAGGATGACGTGGTGAAGATTGCCTTCCAAGCTGCTGGGGGTATCTACTGTTATAATATGTTGTTGTTCGGCCTGAAGAATGCAGGAGAGACCTACCAGAGGATGGTCAATAAGGTCTTTGCCTCCCAAATTGGCCAAAACATGGAGGCCTACGTTAACGATATGGCCATCAAAACAACGGTCGGACGTCACGTGGTCGACCTAAGGGAAACGTTCACCAATTTACGGGCAAATGACATGAAGCTTAATCCGAGCAAGTGTGTATTTGGGGTAGCAGCTGGGAAATTTCTGGGTTTCATGGTCTCTCAACGGGGTATTGAAGCCAATCCTGAAAAGATCAAGGCTCTGGTCGACATGAAGGAGCCTAGGTGTGTTAAGGAGATGCAGCGACTTAATGGTAGGGTGGCAGCCCTAGGTCATTTTATTGCTAAGTCGGCAGATAGGTCTCTCCCCTTCTTCAAATCTTTGAGGGGGACGAAATTTTTTGAGTGGACGGCCGAATATTCTTCGTCGTTCTAGCAGCTTAAGAAATATCTCGCCTCTCCTCCGCTATTGAGCAGCCCGATTATGGGAGAATCTTTGTTCGTATATCTATCAGTTGGCGACCAAGATGTGGCCGCCGTACTAGTTCGAGAAGAAGGGGAGCTGCAGAGGCCCGTATATTATGTGAGAAAGGCCTTGTCCGATGTGGAAGGGAGATACTACAATGCGGAAAAGGTGGTCTATGCCTTGGTCGTAGCATCCAGGAAGCTGCAAGCTTATTTCCTAGCTCACCCTATTATCGTGCTAACTAATGCTCCTCTAAGGAAGATCCTATATAAGCCAGAAAGTTCAGGCCGACTACTCAACTGGTCAATAGAGCTGACTGAGTTCGACATTGAGTATAGGCCTCGAAAGGCGTTGAAGGCTCAACCGTTGGCAGACTTCTTGGTCGAGCTTACGTTCACCAAGGAGGATGGCGAGGTAAGAGCCCAGAAGGAAAGTGCAAAGGGAAAGGAGCCTACAACTCAGCCCGCCGTAAGTTTGCCTGACGACTGCTGGAAGGTATATTCTGATGGGTCGGCAACAAAGAATGTTAGTGGGGCTGGAATTGTTTTGGTCGAGCCAGAATCAGGAACAGTCTATGAAGAATCCTTGAGGTTCAAATTTGAAGCTTTTAACAACCAGGCCGAGTATGAAGCCTTGGTCGCAGCAATTGAGTACGCCAAGTGTTTTGGGGCGACTAAGATCGTGGCCTACTGTGACTCGCTGTTGATTGTAAATCAGGTCAGAGGGGAGTATGAAGTGTTGAACCCAGCCCTAGTCAAATACTGCGACCTGGTAAAGGAGCTTGTCAAGGACTTGAAATTTTGGGAGATACAACGAGTAGCTCGAGATGATAACGAGCTGGTCGACCTCCTCTCAAAGTTGGCCACATCAGATGAGCAGCACGGGGAACCAATCTCCTACCTTGAGCATCCAGCATACGAGAGGGTTCATATTCAATGTTTGGAGGACACCACTAGAAATTGTGTTTACACGAAGTGCTGGATCGATGAAATACGGGCTTACATAAAAAATGGCGAGTTACCTGATGACGAGAAAGCTGCTCGAGCAATCAAGAAGAAAGCACCGAGGTATGTCATTCACGGGGACGCTTTATTCAGAAGGTCGTTCACTAAACCACTACTAATGTGCGTTCACCCTCAAGAGGTTACTCAGCTGATGCACGAGGTACATAGTGGAGTTTGTGGTGGACACCCGGGGGCCAGAACTTGGCCGACAAGTTAATCACTTTGGGTTATTATTGGCCTCACATGAGAGCAGGCGCTCACGACTTTGTTCAACAGTGCGACCAACGCCAAAGATTTGCCGACCTACCTAGGCTGCCTACAACTGAGCAAACTCCAGTGGTCGCAGCTTGGCCTTTCGATATGTGGGGATTCGATTTGATTGGTCCCTTCCCGCCCGCCTGAAGAAACTGTAAGTATGTGATCGTCGCCATTGATTACTTTACCAAGTGGGTCGAGGCTAAGCCGTTAGCCAGGATAGCAGAGGAAAACGCCATCAATTTTATTCATAATTTCATTTGGTGCCGTTTTGGGATTCCGCGAGCCATAGTGTCAGACAACGGGCTACAGTTCTCCGCAGCTTTCGAAGAAGAGATGAATAGAGTGGGCGTCAAACATTGGAAGTCATCAGTCGCCTATCCTCAAGGCAACGGCCAGGCTGAAGCAGCAAACAAATTGGTCCTATCAGCACTTAAGACGGGTTTGGTTGGTCGACGAAGCAACTGGTTGGACGAACTTCCCATTGCTCTCTGGGCAGTCCGAACAACCACTCGGGGGCCCAAAGGTGAAACCCCATTCGCTCTCACATATGGATCAGAAGCCATGGCACCGGCCGAGCTACAAGTCCCTACAGCCAGAGTAGTTTTCTTCGATCAGGAACAGAACAGTGTTAATAGATTGATCGACTTAGATTTGCTCGCGAGAAGCGGGCTACAACTCAGTTACGAATGGTCAATTATAAGCAAAAAAAAACCAAGGGATACCACGACAAGAAAGTAAAGAGAAGATCATTCCAGGTGGGTGACTACGTGTAAGGAAGATCGAGGTAACTGGAAGGAAAGCTCAGCAGAACAAGTTATCTCCTAACTGGGAAGGTCCTTATGTCGTCACTCGAGTTATCAAAGAGGGAACGTATATGATTGGTCATCCAGATGGTGAAGAGCTAAAACATTCGTGGCATGCTAGCCACCTTATCAAATACTACTTTTAAGTTCAGTTGCAGTTTAAGTTTTAGTTTTAGTTCCAGTTCTAGTTTCTGTTTTCTGTTTTCTGTGTAATTGTTCTACTACATCAATAAAGCAGCAGTTCCATGCAAACAAGTTGTGTTATTTGTATACTTCTAACAGGTCAGACTATTAGTCGACCTCATTCTAACATACTCGATTCTTAATCAATCTCGTTCATCTAACAGGTCCGACTCTTAGTCGACCTCATTCTAACAGACTCGATTCTTAATCAGTCTTGTTCATCTAACAGGTCCGACTCTTAGTCGACCTCGTTCTAACAGATTCGATTCTTAATCAGTCTCGTTCATCTAACAGGTCCGACTCTTAGTCGACCTCGTTCTAACAGACTCGATTCTTAATCAGTCTCATTCATCTAACAGGTCCGACTCTTAGTCGACCTCGTTATAACAGACTCGATTCTTAATCAGTCTCGTTCATCTAACAGGTCCGAATCTTAGTCGACCTCGTTCTAACAGACTTGATTCTTAATCAGTCTCGTTCATCTAACAGGTCCGACTCTTAGTCGACCTCATTCTAACAGACTCGATTCTTAATCAGTCTCGCTCATCTAACAGGTTCGACTCATGGTCGATCTCATTCTAACAGATTTGACTCAATGTAAATCTCATCCTCAAATCAAGCAAGTATTAAGTTAACTTTGTTTCTAAAAACTAAGTCCGACCAAAGGCTTGCTACGATCTCGTTTGCTCTATCAAATCTAGCTCGTCAAAGGAATTCAAGTATGGATCAAAACAAAAGGATTCAAGTATAGTCAACTACGATAAAATAAATAAAAGTCCCCCAAAAGCGGGCCTGGACTTGAGCAAACAAATGTTACTAGTTAAATGCCTCCCAGAATCTGGGCCAAGGCATAAATTACATAAACAAAAAGAAAATTGTTTTGAAGCTTGTTCATTACATCAAAAACCTAAACAGCTGGCTCGTCGGTAGCTGGATCCTGCAGGTCCTTGTCGACCCCATCATCCTCATCCATGTCTTCAGCATCCTGAATTTCTTGAAAAAGTACATTGAAATTCCTTTCTGCAAGGGGAGGAGCGATCCAAGGCTCACAGCCATCTTTTTGATCCTGTTGGGCTATGAATGCTAAATCATTATTTGTGTAAGGGACAACGGAGTGGCCACCACGGGCTTCATTGTCGTACTGTCCTTCAGACGCCCATTGGGCTAGCTATTCTAAAGATACATCCGCTGTCGGATCAACTATGGCTCGACGGGCCATATGTCGACGACCTGTATCAAAGAAATCCTTCGCTTTATCAATAATAATATTGTAGCATTCGTCACTATTCTTGAAAGCTTCAACGGCCGCCACCTCCCAGGTCTTTCGAGTTGATAGCTAGTCCTCAGTCATTTTCAGAATACACTCATTGCTTTCCTTGAGCTTCTTGGCTAGCTTCTTATTAACTTTCTCCAGAATAGACTTGTCGGCCTCAACAGTAACGACATCCCCCTTTAGCAGAGCATTCTTCTCTTCAGCCTCTTTAAGAGCTGTCTGGGCCTTAGCCTTGTCAGCCTCAGCAACATCTCTCGCAAGCTTGATGGCATCGTATGCCACATCCAGGTCCCCATATTTCTCCTTCAGCTCATCTATCTCATTAACCTTTCGGGCATAGGCAGCTGTGGCGACCCTCTCCTATTTGATGGCCGCTCTCCAACCACTCTTGGCTTGCTCGACGAGGGTTAAAGACTACATCCACAAATAGTAATTGGTTAAGCTCGACAAGTAGTTACAGTCAAGGGCGATCAACAAATATGGAGACTAAAGTAACAGAAAAGAAAATGTAAAATCGAAGTATTACCTCATAATGAAATAGGTCGGACCTATCAGCAAATTCTTCAGGGGTGAGCCCCTTCTCAACAAAGCTGGATAGCAATTTTGGATCCACAGCGCATTGCACAACAGCCTGCCCATACCCCAGCTTGGGGTAGCGACGACTCATACAGTCAATCACGGTGAGGGCGAGCATATCGCTAAACTTCGCCACCTCAGCACGTACGATCTCCGTACTAGTCACGGGAGGAGCTTGGGGAGGAGGATCATTGGAAGTACCAGTTCCATCATTGCCTGGGCCGAGCCTTAACCTCTTCCTTTTGGTTTTGAGGGGAAGGGCATCATCGTTCTGCTCGTCATCTCCAAGATCCAGGTCGACGAAATTCATTGGGATGGATCCAGCTTGGTCATGGGAAGGGCTAGATTTCGATGTTTTCTCCGAAGAAATTTCAACCTCCGCCTCTTCTGTTTGATCGACAGCAGGATCGTCGACCAGTTGGAAAGGTCCTGACCCATCTACAGGGATTGTCCCAGCACCAACCTTGGGGAGCAGCTTTTGGCGATTAGCAGCCTCCTTCTCCCTGTTTGCTCGAGCATTTGCCTTCCCATGGGCCTTCTTTCTCTTTCGCTGGTCAGATATGCCAGCAATGCGGTTCATATTTGCTTGTTGTTCGGGGGTAAGCACTACATAAACAAGAAAAGGAACAGTTAGCAAAAGATGTTCGAGCCACACATGGACGAATAAACAAAAAGTGCGAGTAAAAGGAGAAAGAAGATTACAGTTTACCACCAACGTGCTCCCCATGGGTTCTACAGTAATTGGGTGTTTTTTGGCAAAAGTGACATTGATCCTTGAATCTACCTAAGGTATGGGTCACCCATTATGGATATGTAGGGCCTCTCACTACCAAGGCCAAGGGAACCGCCTCACCATCTCCCCCCTGTATCATGCCAGCATGTATGAAGCTATCTTTATTCGTCTGAAGGGCGACCCAGTTAACGGTGCCCCTTTGAGCTACTAGCTTCAGCCTACGGGTTAACTCTTTGCTTCACGAAGGGACCCAATAGTCTTCTTCCTTCATCATCTCAGAATTATCATCGGGCAAAGGGAACTCCCATCCTTTTCTACTTTCCACCAGTATTACATGGGAGTTCCATCCTACTACTTTATCGGGCAAGTTAATGAAAAGTTTTGGGGCATTCCTTCTGGCAGGGGTACTAAACCCACGGGTTCTCTTATCATATACGACCTTAAAAAATTCCCTTAAAATGTGCACATAAGGCTCATACCCCAAGAATCTGCAAATCATTGCGAAGCAAATAAGCACCCTGCAAGTGTTGGCCCCCAATTGCATAGGAGCAGCTGCCAGGCATTCCAAGAATTCTCAGACAAACGGGTCTAAGGGAAGTTGTAGTCCGACCTCAAATTGGCCGTAGAAGAAGGCCACTTTGGTAGGGTCCATAGTCTTGTCTGCCTAGCTAAAGGCATCAAACTGTTTGGATGTCATTGTGAATGTGGGACCAAAATTGCGGAATTGTGAACCGTGTTTTGATTATAGGGTCACCACTTCACCTCAGTTTGAAGACATCCGGTTTATTGACAAACGGAGTCGCCACGCCATTTTGATTTCCTCAAAACTTTGAAAAAAAAGGAATAGGGTCCGGAGGTTAAGTTACTCCTTGGGAAGAACGTTTGGCGTTCACCCAAGAAGCCTTGCCAAAGGCAAGTCTCCCTAGATCCGATTTTTATGCTTGTTGTGTGCTCTCGTGTGTGTGTATGTGATTTGAAAAGGGGATGGGATGTGCCAAGTTATATTCCGGACGTATAAACCATTTGAGTTGGTTATCGCTCGGGATTCCTTGGATTTGATGTGTTCGGGATTTTGATCCCGTGCTCATCTTGGACTTATGATCATCATTAAGTGACCTTTTTTGCCCTCCCGTTGGGATAATCAACCATATTAGGCTTGGGAGCCTTGGTGTGTTTTAAACCAACGTTCTTCGGGACTAGGTCATATGTGATCAAGATAGGGACACGTTTATAGTCCAAGAATGAGACTCTTTAGAAAGGAAATGCCTTTGCCCATCAATATTACATCTTGAGACGATTTGAGCTTAGTAGGGACATTTATGCTCGTCTCAAGTGATGATCGGAGATGTAGGGGCTAAGGTTCGTCCACTTCTAAAGGGACTTCGACTATGGCATCTTTGGTGGAAGAAACGATGTAAAGATGAGACCTTTACACCGATCCACCCCACGGGATGCTTCAAGTACCAAAGGGACTAAGGGGAGGGGTATAAAGATTGGATTTTTATACTCATCCTATGTCTTTCGTGCCTTAAGAAGGTCACTAGACAATCCTTGGAGAGTGATCCAACCATGAGGAACATGGGGGAGTTGCATTGGAAAGTAAAGATTGCATTTTTATGAGAATAAGTGTAATGAACACTATGAGAACTAAGGCTATGAATGTAAAGGAAAGACCTTTGAGGCTTTCCTATGTCCTTTAAGAACCTTAAAAGGTGGACAATCCTTGGAAGCAAGGTCAAGGGATGGGGATGACGTTATAAAAGTAAAGATGACATTTTTATATAGTAAAAGGGAGATATTTCACATCATCATGTGATGCATCCTCCCTAGAACAAGCCACTTGTGGACCTTTATTCATCCTTGGGATGGATTCTCCATGAATCATATGTGTGAGGGAAAAAGGGGGATATGATGTCTACATGATAAAGATTGGATTTTTATGACAATATATCACATTTAATGACAATAAATGGCAAGATAAATAACAAGTAAGCAATATGACAATATAATAAGGATATTTCAAGGAGAAAGGAAGGAGATATTATCAATGATGGTTTTTCTCTATCTCCCTTGGGTTTTTTTTTATGTAGGAGTGGCTTTGGATGAGTTTTTATGGAGGAGGGAGGTGATTTTTAGGAGTTTTGGTCACTGATATTTCGAGTATTCAGTTGGACAGAGTAACAGTGCTCAAAATTGTATATCAAAATGGGTAGAGGAGGCCTCTATTTATAGGCTGATTTGTGCTTCCTAATGAAGCCGTGCGGCATTAACCTCTGGCTAATGAAGTCGTGCGGCATTATCCTTTGGTGACTCAGTCTGCTTCTAGATCCATGTAAGGTGGCGCCTAAAAACTCCCTTCCAGCGAGGGACTGCTTGGAATTTTAATTCCTAGCAAGCCCTTCCCCCCTTGGAAGGTTTGGGAAAGTTCCAGAATTGCCCCTGAACTTTAGGAAAGTTCGGGAAATTTCCGGAAAACTTAACCGGAAGGCATGAGCCAGATTTGGGTACTTACAGAAGCCCCTTGGAAACGTCACTTGCAGGGCAAGTGGGGTTGTCGATAAAAAAAGGATTCAATCTGGCGAATTGCCGAGACAGATTGGGTGACCAAGGCGATCGAGTGGCTGAACCTTTGGAAGGCTACCTACGTATCCCGGAGGAATCAAGCCATGATTGTAGTTCAGAATCCACTGGGGAATTGCGAAGAGAAACTGGTCCCTTGCTAGGAAGATGGAAAGGAAGTGACCTAGGAGGTCAAATGGCTGATCCTACTGGGGATATGCCAGATGAAGGGAGTGACCAAAGTGGTCAGACATCTGGACCTTTATGAAAGGTTACTTCACCACCGAGGAGTGATGAAGAAAAAGGGTGACCAATGTGGTCGGATGGCTGGACCTTTATGAAGGGCTACTTCACCACTGAGGAGTGATGAAGGAAAAGTAAAAGAAAAGAAAATGTAAAATCGAAGTATTACCTCACAATGAAATAGGCCGGACCTATCAGCAAATTCTTCGGGGGTGAGCCCCTTCTCAACAAAGCTGGATAGCAATTTTGGATCCACAGCCCATTGCAAAACAGCCAGCCCATACCCCAGCTTGGGGTAGCGACGACTCATACAGTCAATCACGCTGAGGGCGAGCACATCGCTAAGCTTCGCCACCTCAGCACGTACGATCTCCGCACTAGTCACGGGAGGAGCTTGGGGAGGAGGATCATTGGAAGTACCAGTTCCATCATTGCCTGGGCCGAGCCTTGATCTCTTCCTTTTGGTTTTGAGGGGAAGGACATCATCGTTCTGCTCGTCATCTCCAAGATCCAGGTCGACGAAATTCATTGGGATGGATCCAGTTTGGTCACGGGAAGGGCTAGATTTTGATGTTTTCTCCGAAGAAATTTCAACCTCCGCCTCTTCTGTTTGATCGACAGCAGGATCGTCGACCAGTTGGAAAGGTCCTGACCCATCTACAGGGATTGTCCCAGCACCAACCTTGGGGAGCAGCTTTTGGCGATTAGCGGCCTCCTTCTCCCTGTTTGCTCGAGCATTTGCCTTCCCATGGGCCTTCTTTCTCTTTCGCTGGTCAGATATGCCAGCAATGCGGTTCATATTTGCTTGTTGTTCGGGGGTAAGCACTACATAAACAAGAAAAGGAACAGTAAGCAAAAGATGTTCGAGCCACACATGGACGAATAAACAAAAAGTGCGAGTAAAAGGAGAAAGAAGATTACAGTTTACCACCAACGTGCTCCCCATAGGTTCTACAGTAATTGGGTGTTTTTTGGCAAAAGTGACATTGATCCTTGAATATACCTAAGGTATGGGTCACCCATTATGGATATGTAGGGCCTCTCACTACCAAGGCCAAGGGAACCGCCTCACCATCTCCCCCCTGTATCATGCCAGCATGTATGAAGCTATCTTTATTCGTCTGAAGGGCGACCCAGTTAACGGTGCCCCTTTGAGTTACTAGCTTCAGCCTACGGGTTAACTCTTTGCTTCACAAAGGGACCCAATAGTCTTCTTCCTTCATCATCTCAGAATTATCATCGGGCAAAGGGAACTCCCATCCTTTTCTACTTTCACCAGTATTACATGGGAGTTCCATCCTACTACTTTATCGGGCAAGTTAATGAAAAGTTTTGGAGCATTCCTTCTGGCAGGGTTACTAAACCCACGGGTTCTCTTATCATATACGACCTTAAAAAATTCCCTTAAAATGTGCACACAAGGCTCATACCCCAAGAATCTGCAAATCATCGCGAAGCAAATAAGCACCCTGCAAGTGTTGGCCCCCAATTGCATAGGAGCAGCTGCCAGGCATTCCAAGAATTCTCAGACAAACGGGTCTAAGGGAAGTCGTAGTCCGACCTCAAATTGGCCGTAGAAGAAGGCCACTTTGGTAGGGTCCATAGTCTTGTCTGCCCAGCTAAAGGCATCAAACTGTTTGGATGTCATTGTGAATGTGGGCCCAAAATCGCGGAATTGTGAACCGTGTTTTGATTATAGGGTCACCACTTAACCTCAGTTTGAAGACATCCGGTTTATTGACAAACGGAGTCGCCACGCCATTTTGATTTCCTCAAAACTTTGAAAAAAAAGGAATAGGGTCCGGAGGTTAAGTTACTCCTTGGGAAGAACGTTTGGCGTTCACCCAAGAAGCCTTGCCAAAGGCAAGTCTCCCTAGATCCGATTTGTATGCTTGTTGTGTGCTCTAGTGTGTGTGTATGTGATTTGAAAAGGGGATGGGATATGCCAAGTTATATTCCGGACGTATAAACCATTTGAGTTGGTTATCGCTCGGGATTCCTTGGATTTGATGTGTTCGGGATTTTGATCCCGTGCTCATCTTGGACTTATGATCATCATTAAGTGACCTTTTTTGCCCTCCCGTTGGGATAATCAACCATATTAGGCTTGGGAGCCTTGGTGTGTTTTAAACCAACGTTCTTCGGGACTAGGTCATATGTGATCAAGATAGGGACACGTTTATAGTCCAAGAATGAGACTCTTTAGAAAGGAAGAGCCTTTGCCCATCAATCCTACATCTTGAGACGATTTGAGCTTAGTAGGGACATTTATGCTCGTCTCAAGTGATGATCGGAGATGTAGGGGCTAAGGTTCGTCCACTTCTAAAGGGACTTCGACTATGGCATATTTGGTGGAAGAAACGATGTAAAGATGAGACATTTACACCGATCCACCCCACGGGATGCTTCAAGTACCAAAGGGACTAAGGGGAGGGGTATAAAGATTGGATCTTTATACTCATCCTATGTCTTTCGTGCCTTAAGAAGGTCACTAGACAATCCTTGGAGAGTGATCCAACCATGAGGAACATGGGGGAGTTGCATTGGAAAGTAAAGATTGCATTTTTATGAGAATAAGTGTAATGAACACTATGAGAACTAAGGCTATGAATGTAAAGGAAAGACCTTTGAGGCTTTCCTATGTCCTTTAAGAACCTTAAAAGGTGGACAATCCTTGAAAGCAAGGTCAAGGGATGGGGATGACGTTATAAAAGTAAAGATGACATTTTTATATAGTAAAAGGGAGATATTTCACATCATCATGTGATGCATCCTCCCTAGAACAAGCCACTTGTGGACCCTTATTCATCCTTGGGATGGATTCTCCATGAATCATATGTGTGAGGGAAAAGGGGGATATGATGTCTACATGATAAAGATTGGATTTTTATGACAATATATCACATTTAATGACAATAAATGGCAAGATAAATAACAAGTAAGCAATATGACAATATAATAAGGATATTTCAAGGAGAAAGGAAGGAGAGATTATCAATGATGGTTTTTCTCTATCTCCCTTGGGTTTTTTTTTATGTAGGAGTGGCTTTGGATGAGTTTTTATGGAGGAGGGAGGTGATTTTTGGGAGTTTTGGTCACTGAAATTTCGAGTATTCAGTTGGACAGAGTAACAGTTCTCAAAATTGTATATCAAAATGGGTAGAGGAGGCCTCGATAAAAAAAAGGATCCAATCTGGCGAATTGCCGAGACGGATTGGGTGACCAAGGCGATCGAGTGGCTGAACCTTTGGAAGGCTACCTACGTATCCCGGAGGAATCAAGCCATGATTGTAGTTCAGAATCCACTGGAGAATTGCGAAGAGAAACTGGTCCCTTGCTAGGAAGATGGAAAGGAAGTGACCTAGGAGGTCAAATGGCTGATCCTACTGGGAATATGCCAGATGAAGGGAGTGACCAAAGTGGTCAGATATCTGGACCTTTATGAAAGGTTACTTCACCACCGAGGAGTGATGAAGAAAAAGGATGACCAATGTGGTCGGATGGCTGGACCTTTATGAAGGGCTACTTCACCACTGAGGAGTGATGAAGGAAAAGGGCGACCAATGTGGTCGAATGGCTGGACCTTTATGAAAGGCTACCTACATATCCTAAAGGAATCAAGCCTTGGTCGTAGTTCAAGTCTCACTAGATAGTTAGGAACAGGTCTAGGATCCTTGAGATTTTGATGATTAATGGAGGAGTCACCTTATTTGATTTGACAATTAATGGAGGTTGTCACCTTATTTGACAATTAATGGAGGTTGTCACCTTATTTGACAGTTAATGGAGGTTGTCACCTTATTTGACAATTAATGGAGGTTGTCACCTTATGAAACTAAAGCTTACGTCGCTATCGAGGATATAGAGGTAGCTGAAGTTGGGAAATTAGAGCGTACTTCGCTATCGAGGAGATAGAGGTAGCTAAAGTTTGGAGAACTAAAGCGTACTTCGCTATCGAGGAGATAGAGGTAGCTAAAGTTTGGAGAAACTAAAGCGTACTTCGCTATCTAAGAGATAGAGGTAGCTAAAGTTGGAAAACTAAAGCGTACTTCGCTATCTAAGAGATAGAAGTAGCTAAAGTTGAAGAACTAAAGCGTACTTCGCTATCTATTTTGATTGATTTAGGGCTTGACCCGATTTTTGGGAATTTTTTGAATTTTTCTTGCAATTTTATTGACGCTTTCGTGGATTTGATAATTAACCTATGAGGCTATGGACATAAATAAACATGTATGTGCAATTTATTTGAAAAGATATGAGAATGACTCATTTTTTGAAAATAAAGTAAGAAAAATAATGTCTTAAAAGGTGACGAAGTTCTTGCATGTGCTAGAACTAGGTCAATTTCTGATCATGGATGTGAAAACAAGATTTTGGACGATGAAAATGATTCATGCATGCCATCTTGAGAAATTAAAGCTTATGTGCAAAGAATTTTGTAAAAATTGGACTTTGTGTTTGGGAGAGCAATGTGCTTGGGATGACGTGTTTTAAATGATGAAAGACACGTGTTCTAGGCAAATGATGCTAGAAATCCCTTTTGAATGCCTCTCTTTGACAACATGTGCACTTTTGTGAATATATACATGCTTTAGAGATAAAAAATGATGGACTAGCAGGCTTTTGTTGTGTTTTCCTACAGGATAGCAAGTCGAAGGGACCCGCGGAGGTGGCGGTGAAGTTGTGGGATAGGATGCCTAACTTCGAAAAGGATGGCGTGAATCCTAAGCAGCTGGTGATAGCTACTGGGCTTCATTCTTTCATCGAGGCTATTGGTAGAGGCATTCATGTGACCTCTAAGAGTAAGGGGCTGGTCCAGGCCCTTTCGGAGTTTTGGTGGGATACCACTCACAGCTTTCATCTTAGCTGGAAAGAGATTACGGTGACTCCTGCCGACTTCACTGCCATTACTGGCTTGAGGTTTACTGGTAGGCCTGTAACCTAGAGGGATCACATTTCTGCGGCCGAGTTCAGAGCTCTGGTGGGTTTCGACCTCCGTCCTAAAGGGCTTGGGATGGAGACGAGGTTTGTTGAGGTGGAGGTTCTGAGGTGCATGGAAGAGTTTGCTGCCAACGATGTGACTGCCCACCAGCTCGCGAGAGCTTTCCTGTGGTTGATGCTGTCTGTCACCATTTTTGCGAACTCTGGGACATTGGCAATGCTTTGCCTACTTGACTCTTTGGAGGACCTGGATGAGGTTGGGGAGGTCTCCTGGGGAGAGGCTGGATTGGCTGAGCTCTACTTTTCTTTGGATTTGTACAGCCGAAATAAGGCTGCTTCTATGGATTGTTTCTCTTTTGCTCTTGTGGTACTCTCACTTTTCTTTTCCATCTTTTATTTTTCTGTCTTGAGATTTTATGAGAGAAATGACCTTTTTTGTTTTGAACATGCAGGTCTGGTTCTGTGAGGTGATTGGGTTCTTTCCTTGGAACCAACAGAGTGATCCGGCTACCTTCCCGGCTATGATTCGCTGGAGGGGAGAGGCTAGGGACAAGTTCACCGGAAAGACCCGAATTACTTTTGATTACAAGATGGTGAGGCCCGTCGTCAATGGGGACGGTCATGAGGGAGTGGACTTCTATTCCTGGGGGAGGTATCCGGAGGCTTTGATAGGGGATGCCTTGGTGGTGACCAGGCAGAGGAGATGGCTGACAGGGCTTACCTGTGATATTATTTACTTAGGGGACCGATTCTCTAGGCAGCACGGTCAAGTCCCTTCGTTGGGCGCTATTACCCCTCATGACCCTCCTCCGCTCATGCTGCAGCCCAGGCATTGGTTGACGGATGAGATAGAGAGGTATCAGGCTGAATTGACGGCTGAGGAGTATTTTGACTTCGCCACTCCGTTTTCCACCTTTGTGGAGGCGCGGTTGAGGATGCCGCAGAAATTAGTGAAGATAGCCGCCGCTCAGGGGTACGGGAAAGCAGAGCCGACTGATCCACCTATGCCTCCAGCTCACCTCTCCTATGTGGTGAATGGGGTGGCGAGGAGGTTCATGGTGCCTATTCCAGACACGAGGGAGCCCGAGTATACTCTTCCTGCTGACAGCATTGTAAGTATCTCTAGGGTCCCTTCTCTTTTCGAATTTCTTTATTTTCTGCGATTTTGAGTTTTTCTGGGATTTTCTGAATTTTTATCTTCTTTTCTCGCAAGTTCCTGCTCGTACCTATGATGGCTTGATACGGCAGAACAGGGGCTGGAAGGAGGTGGCTCGGTCCCTTCTGAGGAAGCTGGCCTGTGCTTCAAGAGCTGCGGGGAATGCGCAGGAGCCCATGCGCAAGAGGAGGCACGTTGGGAGCACGGCCTCTACATCCTCAGCCTCAGGGTACCACTCATCGTCCACCAGTGCCGTACCTCGGGGGCGGGGGCCTAACACAGACATTTTGGAGCAGCTGGCGGAGTATGAGCACTTGGCTGTCCACCATTCTGACGTGACTGATGACGAGGATCTACTTAAGGACCCTGAGTTCTATGAGCTGAGCAGCGATGAAGATGAATCGAAGGCTTAGGGTTCCTTAGGGTTGAACTAGGAGAGGAAAAGAGAAACAATGAACAAAACTATGCACATTTTGTTATTTTATTGTTTTATTTGGGTGCCAAGGAGGCAGAAACAATGTAATGATCTTTTATTTTCTTTTCTTATTTATGCTTTATGACTTTGCATATTACTTGAGCCTCAGGCATCTTTTTTGCTTGGAAATGGGGCGGAAATTGAGCTGAAATGGTTTATGATGATATGTGATTGCATGAATGGTGTTTGGGTATGTTTTTATGCAGGTTTTGTTGAGAAAGTGGGGTGAGAACTCCACTTGGGCAGCAGCTTTGGCTGCTGCAGATTTTTTTTCTGCAGAAGCGAATGAGGCCGTCCGGCCTGGTCCTGGGCAAAAGAAGCCGTGCTGCTTGGAACCTTGTCTGAACTGATTTTTTTCAAATAAAATCAAGGAAGGGCCTTTTCATTTCATTTTCACCCTAAACTTGTCTCAACTGATTCTAAAGCATATTTTTTACCAAAAATCATCAATTCCGGTCACAACCAATGGAGAAACCAGTCTGATTGCAAAAGGGGAAAAGAGATCGTTTTCTGTCCGATCTTCAATTCTGGATGAGACACAACTTCCAATCTCATAAGGGGTTGTTCGACAACGCCTTCAAGATCAAGTCTTTATGGCATTTGAAGGATCTCCCGCCCGATTGGAACCTTTTGAGAGCAGCAGCGAGGTTTTGGGACGTCCGGAGACACGTTTACTGCTTTTCCTACAACGAACTCGTCCCAACCTTTGAAGACTTCCGGGCATTGATTGGGGGTCCAGAAATTGAAGCCATCTCGATCCCTTTGACCGGGGACGTACCGGTGACCGTAAACCGTAAAGTTGGCATCTTTTCTGCGAATTTCTCCGGAAGAAGCCAAGAGGATGTTGATAGCCCCTGACAGAATCGATATTTCTGATATCCCGAGCAGGTTTGGGTCTCCGGGTACGGCTGCGACCACAATGTCTATGGATGCCTTTATCCTCTGCGTGTTCTCTTTTCTGCCGAGTCTTTCGGGGTCTGCCATAGTGGCCTTTTGGACATGGTCAGAGATTGCAGGGCTGGGAAAGATATTATTCCACTGATTTTGGGTGAGACTCTGCACGGCATTGACACGATGGCTAGGGGGGACCATTTCATGAGGTCTAGGAGTCCAGCGGTGCTGACTTTATGGTTACAGGAGAGGCTTGGGGCTTTGCCATGGGCTTCGCCTACTCAGTGCCCTTGGGTGATTTCCCGGAGGGGTGCACCTAGGCAGCAGGATCAGGGTAGCTGGGAGCTGATGATGGCTCGGCTATCAACCTCGGACATTCACTGGTGGGTGCCTCACTGGAGGTTGCAGACTCGTAGGACGTTTCAGGAGTCCTACATAGTGAGGGTTCCGGGGCTTTCTTGGTCATCTTTCTACATCCCCTGCTTAGTATCCAGGCAGTTTGGGATCTTGCAGGAGCCGTTGGACGATTGGGAGGACATCAGTACCATGGAGGTGGTGTCTTTTGACATGAGGGATCCAGCCAGCTTTTCACTTTTCTCGAGGGCATGGACATACGCCGCTTTTCCACCCAGGGCCATTCTCAAGAGCAGGAAGAGTACCATACTGACCACGGCTTACTTGGACTGGTACGAGAGGGAGATGGGGGTGACTCAAATTGCTTTGGGAGAGAGGCGCCAAGCTTTATTGGGTGCCAACTGTGACTCTAACAGGACTCTGAGGGAGACTGAGGCCAAGGCTAGCTGCCATAACCAATCAGGTGATCTTATTAGAGATATGGAAGCTCGATATGATAGACTATCGGAGGTCTCTCCTCTTACTGAGAGGGAGGAGGTACAGACTCGTGCCAGGGTAGAGAAGGCACTTATCGACACAGGCTTGGTAGAGGCTCCAGTGAGGATTCCTGAAATTGGGATGAGGGAGACCGACATCATCGATAAGAAGAGGAAGAACACTCGACGGGGTCGAGGTAAAGGGAAGAAAGGCAAGGAAGACTCTGTTGATGACAACTGAGAGACTTATTCCGAGCACCTACTTATTGCCTTTTGCAAACACAGTAGTTTATTAGGTCTTTTTTTGTATGTTTTAGTCTTTGTAGCAGGTTAGCAGAGTCAAGAGTAGATCGTGCTTGAACTCATCAAGAAGTTTTTGACTTGTAAATAACAAAGATATTATCTTAGAAATTATAAGACACATTTCATGGAAACTTTGGATGTCTTATTTATTATTTAGACCGAACCATTTCATGGCTGCCTACGTTCCCCTTTTACAAGAAAGACTAAGGGGCTCAGGTCTTCGTAGTTCATTCTGGTGAACTATTGGAATTTTTGTTGTTGTTTTTTTTTTTTTTTTTTTATGTGCAACCCTGTTTTCTGCCTAGACCGCCTTTTTTTAGAATTTTTAGCCTAGTTGGGCTTTACTCTTTTTGCACTATATCTTTTTTTTATGTGCAACCGTGTTTTTGCCTAGAACACCCTTCTCAAGGTTTTTAGCCTAGCTGGGTATTACTCTTTTTGCACTATTTTTTTTCTTTTCCTTTTTTTTATTTTTTTTTATTTTAGACATAGTACCGGCGGAGCTTGTCGCCGTTGACTGGATGAACAAAGGGATTGTCGTCCAGGTTCGCAAGCTTCATTGCTCCTCTCGAGAGTATCTTCTGCACCACATACGGGCCAATTCAAACGGGTTCCCACTTTCCCAGAAGGTTATCTCTGGTAGGGGGCTTTACTTTTAGTACTAAGTCACCCTCTTTGATATCTCTGGCCTTGACCTTTTTGTCGAATTTCCTGGCCATTCCCCTCTGGTAGGCTCGGATGTGTTCCATGGCATTTAGCCTCCTTTCATCAAGTAGGGTCAACTCATCATGCCGGCTGCGTAACCATTCTACTTCATTGACACTGTTTTCCAGGAGGACCCTTAATGACGGGATTTCCAACTCTACTAGCAGCACTGCTTCCATCCCATAGGTCAGGGCGAAAGGGGTTTCTCCCGTGGCTGTTCTAACAGACGTCCTGTAGCCCCAAAGTGCCAGATACAGCTTTTCGGGCCAGTCACGACCGCGGGTGGCCATTTTCTGGATAATCCGTTCGAGTGTCTTATTGGCACTTGGCAACTTCTACTGCTCCATTGGTCTGAGGCCTGTACGGGGATGATTTGTGGCGAGTGACTCTGAACTCTGACAGCAATCTATCGCAGTCCCCTTCAAAGTGCGACCCGTTATCTGAAATGATCTCATTGGGCACCCCATATCTACACATGATGTTTTCTTTGACAAACTGGGCACTTTCTTGGAAGTGAGGACCTTATAGGACCTTGCCTCCACCCACTTCATGAAGTAGTCTACTGCCACTAGCACAAATTCATGCCCGTTGCTTCCTGCCAGGGCTATCTTCCCTATCACGTCAATGCCCCAAGTCGCAAACGGCCAAGGAGTCATCATGCAGTACAAGTCGTGAGGCGGAAGATGATTAAGGTTGGCAAACCGTTGGCATTTGTCACACTCTCGGACATGCTGAACACAATCTGTTTCCATGAAAATCCAGTAGTAGCCCATTCTGAGGATCACTTGCATCAATGCCCTGGCATTCATATGAGGACCGCAGGGACCATTATGGACTTCGGTCATTAGCTCTCTTGCCTTTTCTTTGGTGACACATAAGAGGAGTGGCCCTTGGTACCGCTTCTTGTACAGATCGCTCCCTAGGATGACATAGTGAGAGGCCAGCCGCTTCAAGGCTTGCAAGCTTTTGGCTTTGATGCCCTCCCTTGGTCTACCTTCTTCATCTCTAAAAGCCGACTCCCCATCTTTGAGGAACTGGTAAATCTGACTGTACCAAGGTTCCTTGACAGGCTCAGGTCCCAAGTCCATTTCGCAACAGAAAGTCGGGGCTTCTCTTCTACCCACTCTGAATGGTTTTATTGCCTTTCCCTCGGGGATCTCTACCAATGAGGCTAGAGTGGCTAAGGCATCTGCAAATCTATTCTTGTCTCTTGGCAGGTAATGGAAGGTCACTTCTCTGAACTGCTCAGTCAATTCTTCCATGTAGGCATGATATCTCTGAAGATTAGGATCCACAGTCTTCCACTTGTTGGAGACCTGGTTGATGATCAGGGCTGAGTCTCCATAGACCTAGAGTTCCTTGACATTTCTTTCTAAGGCAGCCTCCAAACCAGCGATACAAGCTTCATACTCTGCAGCATTGGTCATGACAGGGAAGTTCAACTTGATGGCTATTGGCATATGCTCATCTTTCGGGTCGACCAGTAGCATTCCTACGCCATTTACCCTTTTGTTAGCAGCCCCATCAAAGAAAAGCTGCCATCGGTTCTCAGGCTCAACTACGAAGATCCCTTCATCCGGAAACTGGGGTTCAGGCCCTTGGTCCTCATTGCTAGGGAAGTTTGCCAGATGGTCTGACAGCGCTTGACCCTTAATTGCCTTTCTCATCACATAGTTGATGTCATACTCAGCCAGGAAGAACGACCACTTTGCTAGACGCATCAAAAGGGAAGGCTTGTCAAAGATGTATTTGATGGGGTCCATTTTCGAGACCAAGTTCATAGAGTGGGCCTGCATGTAATGCTTCAGCTTACCGACTGCCCAGACCAGTCCTGCACAAGTCTTTCCGCACGCCGAGTAATTGATCTCACTCCCTTGCAGCTTCGACTGACAAAGTAAATGGAGTTTTGTACCCGAGAGTCCTTCTTTTCCTGAGCCAGCATAGCCCCAACTGCCATATCAGTGACAGTGAGATAGAGCAGAAGAGGTTTCTGTCCATGTGAGGGGCATAGCACCAGGGGATGTACTAGGTACGCCTTGATTTGGTCAAAGGCATCCTGGCATTCCTCATTCCATTCTATGTCCGCAATTTTCTTCATGAGCTTGAAGATGGGCTCGCACATGGTAGTCAGCTGGTTGACAAAACGGCTGATGTAATGTAGCTTGCCCATAAAGCTTTTGACCTCTGTCTGAGTTCGAGGCGGCCTCATGTCCATAATGGCTTTGATCTTTCGGGGATCGACTTCAATGTCTCATTCTGTGACCATATACCCAAGCACTTTTCCCCTTGTCACTCCAAAGGTGCATTTTGCAGGGTTCAGTCTCATGGAATGCTGCCTTAACCTTTCAAAGAACTTTCGCAGGTCGACAAAGTGCTATCCATCCACACCTTTGGAATGGATTATCATGTCATCGATATAGACCTCAATTTCTTTGTGGATCATGTCGTGAAAGAGTGCAGTCGCTGCTCTTTGATACGTAGCCCCTACATTCTTAAGCCCGAAAGGCATTACCGTATAGCAGTACGTCCCCCATGGTGTGGTGAAGGCTGTCTTTTCTTGGTCCTCCTAGGCCATCTTGATCTGGTTGTAGCCAGCAAAGCCATCAACGAAGGATTTAACTTCGTAGTTGGCGGTGGCGTCCACCAGAATGTCTATGTTTGGCAACGGATAGTCGTCCTTGGGACTGGTCTTGTTCAGATCTCGGAAATCTACACAGCAGCGCACCTTCCCATTGGCCTTAGCCACAGTCACGTGTTTGATAACCATGTCGGGTATTCGATGACTCTGATGAATCCTACCCGCAGTAGCTTCTCAATCTCTTCTTTGACCTGTAGAGACCACTCTGGCTTAATCTTTCTTAGCTTCTGTTTTACTGGCTTGGCATCTGGTGCTAGAGGGATCCTGTGCTCCACAATCGAGCTATCCAACCCCGGTATGTCCTTATACGACCATGCGAACACGTCCATGTATTCTCTGAGCAGATTGACCAGTCTGTCCCATTCAGCCCCTTGAAAGAAGTTCCCGATCTGTGTCTCTTTAGATTCCTCGACAATACCCAAGTTAACACTTGTCAAAATCTCCTCGGCAGCTTGGGCCCGGTTTTCCTCTTTATCGGTAATCTGCTTAAATATTTCTTTAATGTATTGTTCATTTAGTGTGTTTGTATCTTATTCAAATGAATCATCATTAATTGTTGTTAAGTTATTAGTTAATTTATCATTTGTTAAGTTGGCAATAAGGGGGTACTCGGAAAGATCTATCATTTCATTCAAGGCAAATGGAAAGATAACATTGGCTACATATGCATAATCTTCAGGCGTGAGGCCTTCAGATTACTCAGAGGACTGGAATTCGAAGACTCCTGACTCAAACGACTCTTGACCCTAACGACTCTTGACCCTACACTACTTATTGACCGAAGTGTTTGACTGGGTTGGACAGGGGGGTTACTCTTTGCTGCTGCTGCCCTGGAGAGAAGCAATCTTGTTGGCGGTCTTCAGAAAGCTGGAAACCTCAAACTGACCAAAAGCTTGTCCAGGATCATTTGTAGGTTGGTGCCTCTCGGGAAGATGGTGAGGGGATCCAGAGGCCTCGGTGCAATCTCTCGCAAGCTCGTCCGTGACAACCGGACTCATTGATTGGAGGGTCTCGATTCATCTTGTCGAGACACTGTTGGTAGGTCATCTTCTCTCTGCTGATTTTTGATACCACAACTTTGTCTCGTATAGCCAACAGAGGGTCAGTCTCGGATGATACTGATAAAGTCTTCTTTGGGTGAAACTTTGATTCTGCCTTGATTAACCATGTGTTCTATGGGGGTCTTGTACTCTACCTCCAGATCTTCTAGCTTCTTGTTGAACTTAACAATGGCTATGAATTCAGAGTTTTCTGCCTCCAGAGGATCAATGGCGACGGGATTGTTGGGTTGGATATTGTCTTGGCTGATCGGCTCCTTAGTTGGTTCCTTGGCGTAGCTGACATAATAGTCGAACTTGCCCGAGGGCTCTCCCAGAGTTCCTACACTCGTGTCCCCCGCTTCGTACCTCTCTTTCAGCTTTTGTTACGTGGACTTATTCTTCTTCTTCCTTGAGGGAGCATCTTCGTTAATCCAGTCTTGGTAAGCGTCTTCCAAACATCCGTCACAGTCACAAACGTCATACCAAATGTGAGGTCTGGGCTGAGCTGGGATGACCCCCCCTCCAGGCATTTGGTTACCACCATTGTTCGCTACCACACCGGCCATTCTAAACCCTGGGTTGATAAAACAGACGATTTTGATGAACTATCCGAGATATCTGCACTGACAAGCTGCTGACCCGGTATTCTCACCCACTTCTTTCTCGCTGCGGGAAAGGGATAGGCAAGGTTTAGACTCTGGGGTAGGTGTTTAGGCTGAAGGTTCAAGTAATATGCAAATTAAGAATCTTCCAGTTTGCTTAAAACAATGTCTTTTATTTATTTCTATTTGGTTGGAAAAGGGGTTGCCCTTCTTTTTCGCAACTACTCTAGATCCTGGATCTGTGGGTTCCGTCACTACGTCTATAAGCCCCTCGTTTTCCACCTGTATTTCGACCTCCCAGGGGGGACAGCCCCGGACGAGGGTCCTATAGGGCACGCGGATCCCACCGACCGAGAGAGAAGAACGCTCCTAAGGTCTAGTGGATCATAGGAACTTTTAACGCACGAGCGATGCGGATTATAGTCAAGGCAATGCCGGGAAAGTCTCGTCTTTTAGCCTTAACGGAATTTCGGCAGAGTTTCGCTTACGCGATAGACATTTTGACTTTGGCATTGTCCAAGAAAATAATAGGCATGGGTCGGACGGTAAAAGTCGAATGACACGGCGTCACATTGAGCTTTGTTGCATACGTTGCGCGAGTCAAAGTCAAAGTCAATGTCGGGTCAAGATCTTGCCAATTTTTCCTTGACGGAATTTCGGCAGAGGTTCGCTTGCGCGAAAGATATTTTGATTTTGGCACGGACTCGGGCTTGACTCTCACATATCCCGTGCGTGTCAAAGTCGAAGTCAATGTCGGAGTCAAGATGCTGCCAATTTTTCCTTGGCGGAATTTCGGCAGAGTTTCGCTTGCGCGAAGGATCTTGACTTTCGGCATAGGCTAGGGTTTGACCTTTACGGGGGTATGCAATGAGGTTGTATGACACGGTCTAGACCAAAAACCAACCAAAAAGTCACGGTTTTAAAAATGTGTGACACGGACTAGTGCATTGGTCGACACTGGCTGCCATGGGGAGTTTGGGATGATTCCGTGCGCGCCCGGGAGCATCGTAATGTTGTCCATGACTGCAGCTGAACAACCATCCCGGGTTAAAAGGACGTGCGTGCAAAGTGTACAGGATATATATAGTGCGCGTAGTGTGCGGCCTCCTAAAAAGATTCCTTTTTGAGTTAAAACAGAGATTTTCAGAAATGTGTTTTAAAGGAATGTTTTTCGGGACGGGGGAAATGCAACAAGTAAGCACGTAAATTTTCTGGAGCCCGGTCAGTCTTGGAACTGAATAGCCCCAAGCTGCCAAAGCTGCCAGATTAACCTCAGAAAGTGTCCTGGTGGAACTGCCAAAAGAAGCCGCCTGGCTATGATCCAGGCAGATCAAGCCGTGCGGCTGGATCAAGCAGTTTTCCAGGTTCCAATTTTTTTCATTTCCAGACTGTTACCCCGGACATTTTGTCACCTTTTTAGCTTCAGAATGCTCCCTGTTTAGTATTCAGAATATGCACAATCCCAAAAACCAAGATGCATGCAAAAATAAGGAAAGAAAAACAAGCACAAAAATTGGATCCGCGGCGGGAGGCTAACCCTCGTAAACATTTCCAATGCTTCTTATGAAAAAAGTTTGGAAACGTTTACTTTTCCCCAGCGGAGTCGCCAAACTGTGAATGTGGGCCCAATATCGCGAAATTGTGAACCGTGTTTTGATTATAGGGTCACCGCTTCACCTCAGTTTGAAGACATCCGGTTTATTGAAAAACGGAGTCGCCACGCCATTTTGATTTTCTCAAAACTTTGAAAAAAAGGAATGAGGTCCGGAGGTTAAGTTACTCCTTGGAAAGAATGTTTGACGTTCACTCAAGAAGCCTTGCCAAAGGCAAGTCTCCCTAGATCTGATTTTTGTTCTTGTTTTGTGCTCTTGTGTGTGTGTATGTGATTTGAAAAGGGGATGGGATGTGCCAAGTTATCTTCCGAACGTATAAACCATTTGAGTTGGTTATCGCTCGGGATTCCTGGATTTGATGTGTTTGGGATTTTGATCCCGTGCTCATCTTGGACTTATGATCATCATTAAGTGACATTTTTTGCCCTCCCGTTGGGATAATCAACCATATTAGGCTTGGAAGCCTTGGTGTGTTTTAAACCAACGTTCTTCGGGACTAGGTCATATGTGATCAAGATAGGGACACGTTTATAGTCCTAGAATGAGACTCTTTAGAAAGGAAGAGCCTTTGCCCATCAAATCCTACATCTTAAGACGATTTGAGCTTAGTAGGGACATTTATGCTCGTCTCAAGTGATGATCGGAGATGTAGGGGCTATGGTTCGTCCACTTCTAAAGGGACTTCGACTATGGCATCTTTGGTGGAGGAAACGATGTAAAGATGAGACCTTTACACCGATCCACCCCACGTGATGCTTTAAGTACCAAAAGGACTAAGGGGAGGGGTATAAAGATTGGATCTTTATACTCATCCTATGTCTTTCGTGCCTTAAGAAGGTCACTAGACAATCCTTGGAGAGTGATCCAACCATGAGGGACATGGGAGAGTTGCATTGGAAAGTAAAGATTGCATTTTTATGAGAATAAGTGTAATGAACACTATGAGAACTAAGGCTATGAATGTAAAGGGAAGACCTTTGAGGATTTCCTATGTCCTTTAAGAACCTTAAAAGGTGGACAATCCTTGAAAGCAAGGTCAAGGGAGGGGGATGACATTATAATAGTAAAGATGACATTTTTATATAGTAAAATGGAGATATTTCACATCATCATGTGATGAATCCTCCCTAGAACAAGTCACTTGTGGACCCTTGTTCATCCTTGGGATGGATTCTCCATGAATCATATGTGTGAGGGAAAAAGGGGGATATGATGTCTACATGATAAAGATTGGATTTTTATGACAATATATCACATTTAATGACAATAAATGGCAAGATAAATAACAAGTAAGCAATATGACAATATAATAAGTATATTTCAAGGAGAAAGGAAGGAGAGATTACCAATGATAGTTTTTCTCTATCTCCCTTGGGGCTTTTTTTATGTAGGAGTGGCTTTGGATGAGTTTTTATGGAGGAGGGATGTGATTTTTGGGAGTTTTGGTCAGTGGAATTTCGAGTATTCAGTTGGGCAGAGTAACAGTGCTCAAAATTGTATATCAAAATGGGTAGAGGAGGCCTCTATTTATAGGCTGATTTGTGCTTCCTAATGAATCCGTGCGGCATTAACCTCTGGCTAAAGAAGCCGTGTGACATTATCCTTTGGTGACTCAACCTGCTTCTAGATCCATGCAAGGTGGCGCCTAGAAACTCCCTTCCAGCGAGGGACTGCTTGGAATTTTAATTCCTAGCAAGTCCTTCCCCCCTTGGAAGGTTTGGAAAAGTTCCAGAATTACCCCTGAACTTTAGGAAAGTTTGGGAAATTGCCGAAAAACTTAACCGGAAGGCATGAGCCAGATTTGGGTACTTACAGTCATGTGGGTTAGCCTGAACTCCTCCCTATCGACCCCATAGTGATCGTACAATATTTTAAGCCTAGATTCTGAAGCATGCTTTCCAGGTTTGGGTTTGGGGGCCACGTAACCCCTCTCATTACGGCCAGGGACGACCGATGAGCAGAAAGTGTCAATAATGTTGTTAGAGTGAGAGCTCGTTGAGGCAGAGGCCGCCGTCCGCTCTTGAGTCGACATATCTGAAGAACAAAAGGAAACTGGGGAATCAGTCCTATATACAGACTCAAGGGACCTACCAATGGGCGACCTAGATTCCCCCGGAAATCCTTTTCTATCCCTAATGAAGGAAGGCTTGTTGGGACCCCTGACGTAAAACAAGACTATATGGTCGAGCAATTCGTGAAAAAGGTGAAAGGACACAACTCTTTAGTCGTCGGTTTCTAAATCACCTAGGGTTTCTCCTATGGGCAAACCTAGCTCGCTAAAGCGTAAACCCCACCTGGTCAAGATGGAAATACACTCCTCAACGGTTATCTCCTTCCATACTCCACCTAAGTGCTTGTATACTCTACGATTGATAGTGCAATAGTCATACCAAGCCCCAGGTTCACAACTAAAGGTCCTAACCATGGCAGAATTGAAAGGGAAAGCAAAAATTAAACCCAAAAGCGAAGGAAGAAAGGGGTACCTTGGTTAAAATAGGGAGGATGGATTTCAAAAACAAACCGAGAAGCTGGAGTGCGCCTGGAGAATCGAAGATTTGCTCTTGCCTTGTTCTTGATGTACGCTTGAGAATTAGGGGTTTGTAAAGATCCAAAAAGGAAAAGGATTTTCCTTATATATTCCTTGCTAATTCTTTCCTGAATGGGAAAGGTTTGGGGCTTCAAACGGTTTAAAGTTTTCAATTAATGCTTAAAACGGTTCCCG
The DNA here is from genome assembly GCA_022495995.1 of Adenophora triphylla var. japonica. Lineage (NCBI taxonomy): Eukaryota > Viridiplantae > Streptophyta > Magnoliopsida > Asterales > Campanulaceae > Adenophora > Adenophora triphylla. Next base: position 182,483 of record JAFEMH010001567.1, read on the forward strand.
AGGCCGTTGTCTAAGCGTCAAATTTAGCAATGATTACGAAAATACGACGCTTCAAAGGATCTGGCCGTCAAATCTATCTATGGTCGAGATTAAGCCACGTCATCATCGATCGACCAACTAGTAGTTCGAGCATCTACCTGCGATCTACATAAAGCTTCAAAAAATCTTATAACTTCCTGATCGACAAAGTCCACCCAGAGAGTTGGGGGCCACTGAACGGAATAAATATGACGGGCTAGGCCCAGCGAGCAAAGCCCAGTTATACAACTATTTTGGCCACCACTTACCTAGTGGGTCGGCTCAATTATTATCAGGCCCAAGGCTCAACAGCGGAGACCAGTCGACCTAGTTCATTGTCCGACCTTCATGGTCCCGACCTAGCTTTGTCCGACATACGACCAGAATCTTATACGGGTATTATCCGGCCCAATCATGCAATCAGGTCTGCCTAGAGCCAAACAGGCGACCTCGGCCTACAAAAAGTACGTCGACCTACAGAGTCTTAGTACGCCTGCAATTCTTTCCATAACAGACTCCCTACAAATCAGGAGTTATATATAGACGTGATCTCTTATACAAATATGATCCGTGATTCAAGGGATTCCATACAATCCTACTACAATTATACCTCTTATCAAGGCCTATAAATACTTCACATCTTCAACGGTTTAGAGGTAATTGCTATTTTGTTATTCTGAATAAATTATTCATTATAATATTATTAGCTCTCGTATCACCATACTTATTCTCACGCCCGAGGGTCTTCGCCGGAGACCATTTCGACTAGTCTTGGGTTCTGTGTTTCAGGTCAAAAGCTAGGTGATCAATCTTGCAGCTGGACAGAGATTGATAACGACATGATTCCTACATCATCAACTTTAAAATGAAATTCTTAATATTCAAAAGTCAAAAAAAAATAAAATCAAAAAGCACCGTTGGGTTGGTATCGTCAAAACGAATCAAACTAGTAGTATTAACATATAATTTTAATCAAATTTGAGAAGTTCACAGTTGTTCAAAGTTCATAACTGTTTTTAGAAGTTCATAGTTGTTTTTCACATTGTTCAAATAACAAATAAGAGAAGTTAATAGTTGATTTGGTCAAGTTCATAATTTTGCATGAAAATGTCTTCTATTTTACTTAATTCACAGTTGTTTTAGCTAAATTCACAATTGTTTTTTTTATTGTTTTATGACCTCTATTTTTTGATTTTTTATGATATTATTTGACATGTTTGTTAAGTTCACAATTGTTTTTAGTTAACTTTAATTTTTTTTTGAATCTTTATAACCTCTATTTTTACAATTTTATGAAATTATTTGACATATTTGTTAAGTTTAAAGTTGTTTTAGTCCTTTATTTCCTCTAATTTTGCAATTTATAAGATTATTTGACATATTTGTTAAGTTAACATTTGTTTTTAGTTAAGTTCATAATTGTTTTTGTCAATTTCATAAAATAAAGCAAAACTAGAGGTTATAAAAGACTAAAAACAATTGTGAATTTAGGTAAAAAATAGTGACTTCAGTAAAGTAGAAGACATTTTAATGCAAAAATTATGAACTTAACTAAATCAACCGTAAATTTCTCCTAGTTGTTATTTGAACAATTTTGAACTTATAAAAAATAACTGTGAACTTGAAACAGTTGTGAACTTCAGAAATTTGATTCAGATTATATGTTGATGTTACTAGTTCGATTCGTATTGACGATACGAACGCACGGTGATCTCAAATTATTTTTTTACTTGAATCTTAAGATATTTCATTTTAAAGTTTTGAGGGAAAAAAAACGAGGGAGGAGAGAGGGTGTGAGCTGGTACACGCGTACTCCCTCCGTCCAATTTGTTACTTCACAGTTACTGTACTCACGTAAATTAAGGAGAGAGTATTATATTGAAAGTGTTGTGAGTGTGAAAGTAAAATAGGAGAGAGAATGAGTGGAGGGAATAGTAAATTATAATAGTGTTGTGAGTATTAAAATAATGTAGGAGAGAGAATGAGTGGAGGAAATAGCGATAAAAACTTTTCATTTTAGGTAAAAAAACAAAGTGTGAAGTATGTATTTGAACGTCCAAAATAAAAAATGTGAAGTAAGTAAATGAACGGAGGGAGTATATATTAATAAAGAGAGAACCTGATGATCATTTTTAAAAATATGTGCACTTGGTGATCTTTTTTGTTTTTGTTAGAATAAGAGATGATTTGGTAATTGCGCTTTTCGTAAATGATAAACAAAAATAAACTGGGACAGAACAGTGACATTGATGACCTCACACGTTGTCGTTTTATGGAAGGAGTCCCTTTCTTAAGAAAGTGAGGAAGCATGTAGGGGACAACTTCTTGATCTATATCCAGTACAGTACATTTATTGTTTAACATTAAAAAAAGACAAACTTTTCCTACCTGGCGTTGTTTCTATAATCCTCAAGATTCTATCTTATTGATTTTTTTTAATTAAAAGTAAAATACTCCCTCCGTTTCAATAAAAGCTTGATTAATTATTCAAAAGGACGTCCCGTTAGAAGCTTCACCTTTTCTTTTTCACCTTTTCTTTTTTGGCAAATAATCTTTATTATTTCTTCCACTCATTCTCTCTCCTACATTATTTTAATACACACAACACCATTATAATTTACTATTTCTTCCACTAATTCTCTCTCCTATTTTCAAATTACACTCACAACATTTTTTTTTCCCTCCCATTTTCATAATTTGCGTGCTCACCCAAAAGGGTGAAGCACTTATTGAGACGGAGGGAGTAATATTAATCTTATTGAGTTAGTATGAAAAGTGATTTAGGAGGAAGAAAGTAGGATAGAGAATAATTAGTGAATATTTATTGTAATTATAATAAGTGGGTCTCATAAATTAAAAAAATATTAAAATTTTTTTATTTTGAGAATGTGCCTTTTTAATTGTGACACAAAAAATGAAAATTAGTGACTTTTTCGAGTGGAACATAGGGAAGAGGGAGTATAGAATAAATGTTCTCAAAATATTATACTATTTTATCTAGTAGCCCCTGAAAGGTTGAGAATGTTACCACATGGTCCATGTGTTTTGGAAATACTACTTCCATTACATTAAATGAAATGAGGGTCAATTTTTAATTTTTAATTAATTAGAAAAATGTATTTTCTTAAAACAAAATTTAGCAACAAAGATACATACTTATACATTGGAATATGACATTAGATGGAAATTCATTTAGATACAATGTTTTTATAAATTTTTCAATAAGATTATTTATGTTCAATCATTATTAAAAATGACAATACAAAAAAAAATTAGATAAATGACATATTAAAAATATACATTAGCTTTTCTGAACGACTTCTATACTCATCATCCCAAAAATGACAAAACATAAACATGGAGGGTAAAATATGTAAGTTTCTAGAAATACCGCTACAGTACAAAATGTCAATACTTTGTAGTGTAGTGTGTGTAATATAAAATGCTCTGTATTACTTGAATTTAGAATTTGTGAGTGGCATTATCGTAAATAATAAATATGCAATATATGAAAATATTTTAAATCAGGTATGCTATAAATAATTTTCATTTTGTAGTGATTTTTTTACAAAAAAGTTACAAACACAGAAGCTAACTCGCGCCGGAGATGTTTCAAACCTCAATAGAAATAGAGAAAAATAGATGGGAAGACAGCTTAAACATAGACATAGGGGCTGTTTGAAAGTCATCTAAATGTTTCCTGCCAAAAATGACTAATCATAAACATGAAGGGTAAAATCTATAAATTACTAGAAAATTCCCCTGCAACCCAACTCACCTTGTCTCCAAGAGCCACCACACTCTGGTCAAAATCAATCATTACGTACATTCCAACAAAAGTTTTCCCCATTTCCCATTTGCAAACCTCTCCCCCTTTCTCTTAAAAATTAGGGTTCTTCAAGGGTTTCTCCTCTCTTTTGCTTAAACCTAGTTATCTCTGTAAATAAAGATCAATTTTTTTTCTTCTGGGTCCTCTTAATTTTGCTCTTTTTATACATAATTTTATTGGGGAGAAGTTTTCTTGTTTGAATTGATGGCTTATCAACCGTTTAGAGGAAGTGGGTCGGGTCTGCAATTCTTGAATCAGCCATTTGGTGACACAACGTATACAAAGGTGTTTGTGGGAGGGTTGGCTTGGGAGACACAGAGTGAGACACTTCATCGTTATTTTGAGCAGTTTGGGGAGATTTTGGAAGCTGTTGTCATCACTGATAAGCACACTGGTCGCTCGAAAGGCTATGGCTTTGTGAGTATCTCTTTCTTGAAAAGTTTTTTTTTTTTTTTTGTGTGTGTGTGTGTGTGTAAAGTTGATGTGCTTAATTATGGTTTATGGGACATGTGATCTGAAGAATGATATATTACATACGACCATGGGGAGTGATTTAGAAGTGCGTTGGCAATTTTCGTAAATTTATGAATTGTACATTTATGAATTGTACTCGTGTTTAATATGGCTTTAAAGAGGGGGTTTCTTATTTTTATGAAGTTAAGTTGATCATAAGGGTGAAAAAGAGTGGCTCAATTAAGAAGATTGACAAGATTGTTATTTTTCTTGATTTACTTGTTAAACTTGAGTTAGTTGAGGAGCTAATTTGATTTAAACTTGCCTGCAATGTATAAATAATGAGTCAAGGATTTGGAAGCTAGGAAGCCAACTATGTAAGGCTTAGGAGGCAAGGATCTTGAGGTTTAGGATACTGAGGCCTAGTCAAAATGGGTTGGCAAAGGGGTTTAAGGGCAGCTCGAGTGAGATGCGTGGCATTGAAGGCTTCTTACATTAGAAGAGGGTTATGACAAAAATGATTTTGGGGTGCGTAAAGGTGGTGCTATATAATTGAGTCATTAGTTTGAACCGATCACAACCTTGCCATGAATTTACAGTTTTACCCTTACACTCTTCCTACAACATATACTCAAATACCCCGTTTTGCACTATGCTCATTTACTATTTTAAGTGATTGTAACATTATGTGACCGAGGTACAATTAGCAATTGGCCCTAGGGGTGTAAATGGTTCGGTTGGTAGGAATTTACGAACTGAACCACTTGTCATCGGTTCGGGAAAATTTCAAACCGAACCGAACCACGAAAAAATTCAAACTGAACCAAACCAAACCAAACCAAACCTTGATTTGGTTCAATAATGTGGTTCAAACCGCGGTCCAAACCGTGGATCAAACCATGATTTGGACTACGGTTCAAACCACGATTAAAACCAAACTCATTTTCATATTGTTTAAATTTTCTGTGATCTCGGAGAAAAAGCGAAAGATTCGGGCGTTAATAAGAAAGTCGGAGGAAGAGAGATACTAGAGGAAAAAAGAGGTCGAAGGAAGAAAAACGCTTTACAATCTTCAATCGTAGAGAGAACATAGTTATTTATGTGTCGCAATGACGATAACAAATGATGAAATTAATATTAAATAAAATACACAACGGGGGTTATGGTTAGTCTATGTAATGTAGGTTTTCTTATTGATCTAACATAAATTTTAATAAATATACGAAAATATTAAATACTCCCTCCGTCCCATAATACGTTACTCATTTACTGTTGAGAACGGAAAATAAGGAATAATGTTATTAAAGTAGGAGTTGTGAGTGGGTAGGAGAGAGAAAGTGGGGTAGAAAATAGTAAGTGGATAGTTGTTGTGAGTATGACAAGTGGGTTCCATGAATAAAGAAGTATTAAAAAGTTTCCTTTTTAGGAAAGTGTGACTTTAAAGCGGGACGCCAAAAATAGCAAAATGGGTAAGGTAATATGGGACGGAGGGAGTAAGATACAAAACGGGGGTTAGGATTAGTTTATGTAATGTGGTTTGATCTCGCGGTTCAGTTTGGTGGTTCAGTTTCAAACCGCGGTTTGGTTTGATTTGGTCTGGGAGGGTCAGATCACAAACCAAACCGAACTATGTGGTTTGCCAAAATTTGAGACCGAACTGAACCACTCATACTTGAAAACCAAACCAAACCGCATGGTTTGAACCGAACCACTTACACCCCTAGGTAACTGAACATAGATAGGATTTGAAAGATAAATGATAAAGACTACAAGAAAGTAATTTAGTACCACCCAGTGGACTAGAAACCTTCTAAGCTCGAAACTTTGGGCATAATCCTGTTACAAATGAGATGATGTTAGCTATGACTATACCTAATCCACGGAATTGTACTTTAGAAGTAGTAGATCCAAGTAAGAGGTAGGCCTGATCTTTTATGTATTATCACAATGTTTACCCCTTCACGTCGTCGGACTATCCCCTTATAAGCCAAGCATTTTAAGCATTAAATATATATTTGAGCTGTATTTTCAGTTCAGTAGGTAAGCTCTTGAAACCAAACTAATTATGAGGGACTTCTTGTAGATGCTATAGGAGACAAGTCCCAGTCGAAGAAATAGTATACTGCTAGTGACGGAAGGAACTACACCATGTCACATGGCTATAGAGAAGAAAGCATCAGAATATCTTGGCCCTTTTATGTAATTCTAGAAAATGAACATACTGATACTGTGGAAAAAATCTAAGAGCCTTGGGATGAAAAGCTATGGATCAAAGAAAAATTACCACCTAGGATAAATATCAAAAGTGGAACATTTGTTTGATGAACTCAATTTTAATATAGTTAAGGAGAGGTTTAGCTCTTCCTATGCCTGAATCAGGAGATGCGTTAATACTATGCTGACAGATCAAAAAGTAGTATTATAAGGCAAAGGGGAACAAACAATATTGGAGAACTTCAATTTTTGAGCAGTTCTACTTGGTTTGGAGTTTAGATGCTTTCTGGTTTGTTGTCCGTCAGATGGTCCTGCTTTGGAAACTAAAAGTGTGGCTTTGTTAGTCAATGCAATCCCATCATTCGTAGTATTAGAGCCTTTTGGTCAGAAGTGGATTAGAGGAGGAAGAACTATTGAGAAGCAAAGGAATAATTCCATGAGGCTCCCTCACCCCAAATCATTTTCCATAAAAGCTCAGGCGAGATCCAAAAGTCCACACACTATTGAAGGCTGAGATCAAAATCCCAAATAAACCCACTCTTATACCTAGGTATAAGAGTTATTTTAGCGTTATACCTTTGGTATATGAGCGGATCGCTTAATAAAATAAGAGAATTTTTTATTTTTTTTAAGAAAAAGTGAAAAAATTGTGAAAAAAATACTCTTATACTATAAGAGTAATTTTAGTCTTATGCCTTTGGATATAAGAGCGACGGGCAGGGTAATGTGTGAGCGTGGGTTTCTGTGGAATTTTACATCTCGCTTGGGTTTTTATGGGTTTGATATCTCGCCCAGGGGCCCTGGGTCCATGGCCCAAGCTCAAAAGGTAATGGGCTGCTAACTTAGTAACTTACACAGATTAGGTTGTGCCAGTAGGCCACAACAGAAGTCTACTACTACATCTGAAAGGAAACCTAACAATAGGAAAGCAACCGAATCAGGAAAAAGCTTTCGTGTGATTGGGCCAAGGGCTTTAACACATGACAGGGTCCTTAGAATTAGTCACCAAGTTCCTGAGGCCAAAGAGGAAGGAGTTGGACCGAATTTGGGAAGATTCATGGTAACTACAATTGATTGTATTCATAGGTGGAAATAGTCTTTCCTGCCTACTCAGGACTCAATCCTCAACGTGGTAATAAGCCTCCCAGCTATAATTAGGGTTAGTTTCACATAAAATTGAAGAGCTTAGCCCTATAAGGGATAGGCTTCCCTGTTACCTTAAAGTAGGACTAACAGGGAGAGGGGATGAAGAATGATTTACTTTCTGGTCTACCATTATCAGTTCTCTTGGCTATCATACTCTCTGATTGAGGCCTCAATTACTGCAGTCTTCTAAAAATGCAGCTTTTCTGAAATGTGTCTGTTTTAGCTTTTAAAAGTTGAGTTCTACTCTTGATTTTTCCTTTTTATGCAGTTACTTATCAAGTAGTAGCGAATGTAAAATAAAAACATTAACTATAACAATATACAAATTAAAATTATATAGTTGAATATGATATCTTACCTAGAAGAGTAATTGTTGTGTAGTACCTTCAGTAATGGTCCATTTCTATTTGAGCGGCTAGTTCTAGAAATGCCTAATCTTGTGGAGGCATACAACAAAAACAAAGTCCTCGTCCCAAAAAGATTCGCTAACATAAATCGTCGTATGGAGATATATGAATCCTTCTTTTCCTCTTCTTGTTTCATTTCAAGATATTAAGTAATTCATGCAATTTTTTTGTTAGACCTAATACTCATTTACCATCAATAATTACCTATGAGCTTTCATATTTCCGTCCATCTTCCTTTTGGGAATGCTCTTGTGAGAATAATTTTCTAGGGAGCTTGCTAGCAGCTAAAATATACCTTATTGGAACAAACTCATATATATTTAATAGAAATAAGAATGAAAGAAAAGGAGTCCAGTGAGGTGGATTAAATGGGGGCTATTTTCATTTAGGTCTTGAAGCTTAGCGCTTTAGGTGTAGCCTTTTAGAAAAAAAAAACAATTAGAGTGTTCTACAGTCCCTTTAAAAAAGCCGTATAGTCCGGCCTTGGATTTGATATGTTATGAATGTTGGATAATGGAGGCACATTTTTGGAAGAAACACAAGGCCGAATGGGGATTAACCACCAGATCCCATTCAAGCCTGCACAGTATTTGTCGCTTCATTCTTGTGAATAAGACTTGGACTTAGACCATGATGACACAGTGCCATTAACAAATGAAGGTCATAACATCAGAACTATGTCTCTATATGTGCTACACTTATTGGAGAGAAAGCAAAAGAAATATCGCCTTGGGGTTTTAAGCTTTGGTACTCAGGAAAGGATAAGGGTAGAAATGGAGTGGGTATCATTATTGATAAGGAGTATATTAATGATGTGGTGGAAGTGTACAGGAAGAGTGATCGAATTATGGGCATTAAACTGGTGATACGTGATGAGATTATAACTATTATTTCCGCCTATGCACCACAAGTAGGGTTGGATGCATCTATTAAACAAGTGTTCTGGGAAGATTTGGAGGAGGTAGTGCAACGAGTACCTAGTGGTGAGAAATTAGTGATTGGTGGTGATCCGAACGGACATGTAGGGTCTAGTCGATACGGCTTTGAGAGCATACATGGAGGTTTTGGTTTTGGAGAGAGGAATGAAGCAAGAAATAGTATCCTGGACTTTGCGTTGGCATATGACTTGAGTATAATGAACACTTGGTTCAAGAAGAGAGAATCTCACTTGGTGTCCTATAGGAGTGGAGGTAATGCGAGTCAGATTGACTTCTTCTTAGTAAGAAATACTTGTAGAAAGAGTTATACAGATTGCAAGGTTGTTCCGGGTGAGAGCACAGCAACTCAACATAGACTGGTGGTACTTGATTTTCGAAGTAAGAGAATTTCGAGGAAGAGAAAATCACAGGTAGACCCTAGAATCAAGTGGTGGAGACTTCAAGGGGAAAATCAACCGAAATTTGTAGCTAAGATGGTCGATACCGGTATTTGGGCGGATAATATGGAGAATGTGAATATAGATTCGACTTGGACTAAGATGGTACATACCATAAAGGAGGTGGCGAAAGAAGTCCTTGGAGAATCTAGAGGAAATGGGCCACCAAGTAAGGACACATCATGGTGGAACGAGGAAGTAAAACAAGCAATAAAGGGCAAGCGAGAATGCTACAAATTATTGGGAAAATGTAGGAGCGACGAGAACTATGAGAAGTATAAGGAAGCTAGAAGAGATGCTAAGAAAGCAGTAAGAGACGCAAGAGCAAAGGTGAATCAGAAACTTTATGATAAGTTGTATACAAAAGAAGGGGAAAAGGACATCTACAGACTCGCTCGTATGAGGGATAAGAGGACACGAGATATTGGGACGGTTAAATGTGTGAAGGATGTAGACCAAAGAGTTTTAGTCGGGGATAAAGAGATAAAAGATAGATGGAGTTCGTACTTTGATAACTTGTTCAATGGCGGTCAAGAGCAGGATGTTGGAGAGTTAAATATCTCTTCGAGTATGGTTAATCGAGATTTTATGCGGAGAATTCGAAAGAGTGAAGTGGAAATGGCAATGAAAAAGATGAGATTGAAGAAAGCCGTTGGACCGGATGGTATACCAATTGAGGTTTGGAGATATTTCGGGGAGAGGGAAGTAGATTGGTTAACAACGCTATTTAACAAGATATGGAGAGTTAACACAATGCCATTGGAGTGGCGGAAGAGTACTCTGATCCCTTTGTATAAGAATAAAGGTGATGTCCAAGATTGTGCCAACTATCGGGGGATCAAACTAATGAGCCATACTATGAAACTTTGGGAAAGAGTGATTGCACAAAGGCTGAGAAAAATTGTGGATATTTCGGATAACCAATTTGGGTTTATGCCAGGAAGATCGACTATGGAGGCAATATATCTTATGAGACAAACCATGGAGAAATATAGGGATCAAAAGAAAGATTTGCATATGGTTTTCATTGATTTGGAGAAGGCATATGATAAAGTGCCAAGAGAGGTACTTTGGTGGGCATTAGCAAAACAGGGTGTTTCAAAGAAATATATTGATATTATCAAGGACATGTATAATGGAGTTAGTACTTGTGTACAGACTAGTGTTGGGAAGACTGAAAAGTTCCCTATAAAGATTGGAGTGCATCAAGGTTCCGCACTTAGCCCCTTTCTTTTTGCTTTGATAATGGACGAATTGACGAGGTCACCCAAGATGATATACCAAAGTGTATGCCGCTCGCAGATGATATCATGGCCGATTGATGAGACAAAGAGAGAGGGTGTTGAAAGTAAATTGGAGTTGTGGAGACACACTTTGGAATCTCGAGGTTTTCGATTAGGTAAGCAAGACTGAATATTTGGAGTGTAAGTTTAGCAGAGTTGGAAGTAGGGAGGCAGGGGCGGTCACATTTGATGGAAATATTATCCAAGCTTCTGAGTTTTTTCGCTATCTTGGATCCATTATCCAAAAGGATGGAGAATTAGATGGAGATGTGGCTCATATGATTAAAGCAGGTTGGTTGAAGTGGAAGAGTGCTACAGGGTTTCTATGTGATCGCGGCATGCCCAATAGATTAAAGGGAAAATTCTACCGCACGGCAATTAGGCCGGCATTGCTTTACGGCGTCGAATGTTGGGCCGTGAAACAGTGTCACGTGCATAAGATTTATGTGGCGGAGATGCGTATGCTTCGATGGATGTGCGGTCATACAAGAAAGGATCGATTGGGGAATGAGGTGATCAGAGGTAAAGTAGGAGTTGCGCCCATTGAGGATAAAATGAGGGAAAATCGTCTACGGTGGTTTGGACATGTGAGAAGGAGACCGAGTGATGCACCGGTTAGGAGGCCGGAACAGTGGAGAAATGATAAAATGGCGAGGGGTAGGGAAAGACCCAAACAAGCTTGGATTAGAGTAATTGAAAATGATATGAATTTACTTGGAGGGGATGAAAGTATGGTGTTGAAGAGGCCGGAGTGGAGGGCAAAAATCCATGTGGGGGGTTGATTTTTTTTTTTTTTATTATTATTCTTTTTTCACAATAACATATGAGGATTCATGTTAGCCGACCCCAAATTATTTTGGGACTAAGGCTTTGTTGTTGTTGTTGTTGATACTATTAGCTTTTGATTTCTGTTCATAATTCACATAATTCATATGGTGAATTATATCAAAAAAGAAGAAGAAGAAGACGACTTATGTTGTTGCTGAATGTAGGAACGAAAGATATGTTACCTTGTGAGAATACATATTCTTCTTGAGATTGATATAAAATTGCAGTACCTTCTTAGTGTATTTCCTTTTCTCGTCGATAATTTCTAATTATTTTGCCAGTTATTAGCCTCATCATATCTCACTTGTTACTGATAAAGTCATAATTCTCATGGAGAACAGGTGACATTTTCTGATCCGGAAGCTGCAAAGAGGGCCTGTGCAGATCCCACTCCAGTCATTGATGGTAGGAGGGCAAACTGCAACCTGGCTTCTCTTGGGCGGCCCCAACCATCCTTCCCATATGGTACCATCTTAGCTTTTGATTTTTTTTTACTTAACTTGGTGTTGCATTCAGCATAATTCTTTAATTTAGTTTGAGTAATAGTGGCAAGGTCCTCAGTCCTCATAAGCTTATACTACCTCCGTCCCAATAAAAGAGTAGTTTTTGAGTAAACACACAAATTAATAAAATGGTTAAAAATCTACTTATTTCCTCAATTGCCTCTCAAAATATATGCGGGAATATTTGAATTCAAACTAGATGGCTATATTTGAAATGAGCTAAACAAAATTTAATGTAGGTAAATAGTCATTTGTCGTAAAAAGGTGTACTTAAAGAAAAATGTTACTCTTCAATTGAGACGCCCCAAAAGGAATAATCACCTCTTTTATTGCAATTGGGGGGGGGTATCACTTCAATTCAGTTACAGCAAATAGCATTAAGGAAGGAGTCAAGTATTTCCCTTTGAGATAATCCAAAGTAGTGATTACTTTTCTTTCTTGGAAGTCTCAAGCCAATTGGCCTTTCTAAAAGAAAACATGCGAGTAATAACTAATTTGAGGCTCTGTTTGGCCAGAAAAGCTGCTGGGATGCCTCTGTTTCAGTGGTCTTGGTGGTTGTTTATATTGGCGGAGTCTTACTTTGCTTTCAAGCTCTGCATTAAAGCAGCTCTTACTTGTCTGTCTCTGTCCACGACTTGTTTTTGTTTTTTGTTCCTTTTATTTTTAGTAGTTCATTGTTATCCTCGTCCCAATGGTCTATTTCTTATCTTTTTTTTCTTCTTCTCATCTACTCCCTCCGTGCCACGTCAATAGATTTAATGAAAGTAGGAGAGAGAATGAGTGGGAGGAATAGTAAGTTGATTGGTGTTGTGAGTATAAAAGTTAAGTAGGAGAGAGAATGAATGGGAGGAATAGTATAAAAACTTTGCCATTTTGGGGGGTCTCTATTGAGGTGGGACGGACGATTAAGGAAATTAGTCTCTATTGACGTGAGACGGAGGGAGTATGTATCTTCTACTCCTATCCAGAATAAAATAAAACAATAAAAGTGACCACATTTTTATTAAGTATCTAAAAAAATGGAATTTATTGAATGGCAAATGGTTCCTGATTGTTTCTTCACTGATCTGAAGCAAATTCTGTTGGACGCTTCTCTTCCATTATCCTGTATAATCATATTCTTTTGTATAAGTAGCTGGTCTAAGCATCAGCTATTTTCCCATCTCACTATGCGTTTTTGTGCACCGCTTACTAAAAGTTGCTATGGTTATTCATCTAATATTCATCTTGAACAAAAATTTCTTTTTATTTTTCAATTTAGATGACAAATTTAATGGGAGAAGGAATATTATATGCCTTTTTTGTTTTTCTACTAAAATATTATACTCCCTCCGATCCAATACAAGGGCTACATATTCCCTCACTATGCGTTTTCGTGCACCGCTTACTAAAAGTTGCTATCGTTATTCATCTAATATTCATCTTGAACAAAAATTTCTTTTTATTTTTCAATTTAGATGACAAATTTAACGGGAGAATGAATATTTATATGCCTTTTTCTTTTGTTTTTCTACTAAAATATTACTCCCTCCGATCCAATACAAGGGCTACATATTCCCTGTTGGGTTAATTCAAAATAGTGGTCACTTTCCTTTTTTTCATTCTGGACTCACTTGTGTCCACAAGTTTCCTGGGGGTGGGGAACATGTAAAACCTTTGTATCCACTATTTTTAATAGAGTCAAATTGGTATCCTTTAATTGTGTGCCAAGGGCCCAAGTCAAATTTAACAGCTATTTTGAATCGGGGGAATAGCATATATAGTTATTATTTTAAAGAAGGAACTATTGATGAAGAAAACTTAGCGAAAGGTTGATCCATATATACATATACATACATATATACATATTGATGTTTGAAGCAGTAATACTTAATGTTTCTTTTCCATATAGGACGTGTGAGATCATCAACACCTTATTTTGGAACTCCTCAAACCCCTAGGGCACCATATATTGGAAGCCCGAGTTACCGCCAACCACTTTCTTACGGCTATCAACCCGGAGTTCAGTATTCACCATATGGGTGAGTTTTAATTCTTCTTGGAAAGGATGTTACATTATGTTTGTTATCCCAAGTTGAGCATTCAAGTTGTGTTTCACATCTTGTGTGTCAGTTTTTTTTTTAAAAAAAAAATTAGAGTAAAGCATTCTTTAGAGCCATCTCATTCATTGCTTTTCCATTGGTCTTCTCCAGGTGCTTGTTGTGGCCCAGAGACCTAAATAAGGGTGCCTTTTACCTTTTCTTTTTTGCCTTTTTCCAATTGAAGCTGATTAAGTAACTCCAAGTGATCTCTTGCATGAAAGTATAATTTATTTTAGTTTAATTTTACCTACATGCTTAAAATTATTCAAAAATATCCCAACTTTCTCTGCACTACAAAAAGTAGTGATTTATGCGGAAGCGTTATCCATTTAATGCTCTAATATTTACACTTACTGAGTACAAGGAGAATTTTGAGATAGTTATGAGATTGTAGATTCAAGACTACATTTTTAAGATTCATCATTGAAAAAAGGAATGTGTTCTTGCAATTTTAAAACTTTAAGCTTCGTTTCATGTATCTCAAGTGTGGGCTTCTGTTTGCATGCGAGTTTGAACAAACATGAAACATGATATGTAATGATCAATCATTATTGGACTTTTTAATTACTGGTTTGACTCAACAATTTTTCTGTGCAGAATATGACTTTTTACACTTGTAATTATTAAGGGAACGTCTTATCCTATGCCAAGGAAACCTTGTTATTATAAAATAGCTCATCATGGATTACTTTGTATCATGCAATAATTGAATGCTTCTGCATGCAAAGAAATAACCTCATGATATCTGCCTCAAGAAAAATTTCAGCTTTTATATTCGTTGATCTATTATTTTTTCAGGTATCCAACGTATGCACCCGAGTATGTCTATCCACAGGTGAATTAATTTTAAAAATTTGAGCTACCATTGGAAACTCGTACTTTTCTAGAATGAAAATTTGCAAATAATTCCGGTTAGCTTGCAAGTGTTGTGCCTGCAGCAGTGATAGTTTTATTCATTTTTTCAGGGTCTATATAATCCTTATGTGGGCCAGCATCAATCTCAAATGTATGGATTACCAGGCACAGTCAACGCAAACTTGTCTTATAGTCAAATGAGTCATCCTTTCCCTGGAACCGCAGGGTATGGAGCCATTCAAGGTTTTGTGATGCCTGGTCCTCAGATTGTGCAATATGGCAGACCCAATGTTAATGGAGCAGCAGCAGAAACCATTCCTACAACTCAGATACCATATCTCACAGGTATAACTATCGTTTCAAAAGAATCTAGTTTTTCTCTCCCGTAGAATTTTTGCTGTTATCACACGCATTCTCTAAGTTCGTAATTCTTATACTTTGTTTTCCTTACAAAATTACCATTAAAAGCTATTTTGACAGCAGGAAGAGAGATAATTGACCATAAACAGCAATATTGCTTTTTTTTTTTTTATTTGGGTTTTTAATCATGTACTTCATCTGTCCCAAAAAGATGTTCCCATTTGATTGTGCAAAGTTTTAGGGGCAAATTGCATTTTAGTTACCTGAGTTTGTCGGTATGTTTTAATTGGTTATCGAATTTGCATTTGTTACAAGTTGGCTATTGAGTTTGTCTTTTTGTTGCAATCAGGTGTAATTTTGGATGAACCGTTAAAAATTTAACGAAAAGCATAGCATGTGCCGCTCGCGTGAGTTAATTAGGGGTATTTTGGTCTTTTCCATCAAATTTGACCCCCATAATTTTAAGGGGTTAGTTGACACACAACACAGACTGCTTCATCGGAGCCCAAAGAGAGAGAATCGAAATGGGCTCTGTATCACTGAAAATCGGTGAAGGAACGGTGAGATTCAAACGCGCCACCTTCTGTTCCTCCGCTGTCAACCTCCTTATGATCTTCTCCGTCATCACCACCAATCTATTCACCCTCTACTCCTTTACTTACGCCCCATCCCACGCCGAAATCCCCTCAATCCACCACCCCCACAAGAACATCTCCCTCATCTCCGAACAAGTCTCCTTAATCCTCCGCGAAATCGATTCTTCCCAAAAGAAACTTAACCAGATGGAAAACGAGTTCCTCAGCTACCTAACAATTGATCTTTCACGACCCAATGTAGTAGCCGAGCTGAAATTGTTCCTCACGCGCCACCAGCTTCCGCTGGGGAAGGATTCGAGAACTGGGATCACTGAAATGGTGGCTTCTGTTGGGCATTCTTGTGAGAAATCGATGGATTTGTTGTCTAAATACATGAATTATAAAGTCAATGGTTTGGTGATACAGAGCCCATTTCGATTCTCTCTCTTTGGGCTCCGATGAAGCAGAGTGTGTGTTTGTGTGTGTCAACTAACCCCCTTAAAATTATGGGGGTCAAATTTGATGGAAAAGACCAAAATAGCCCTTAAGTAACTCACGTGAGCGGTACATGTTATGCTATTCGTTAGATTTCAACGTTTCATTCAAAATTACACCTGATTGCAACAAAAAGACAAACTCAATAAACAACTTGTAACAAATGCAAATTCGATAACCAATTGAAACATATCGACAAACTCATGTAACTAAAATGCAATTTGCCCAAGTTTTAGTGATATATTTACCTTTCCGTAATTAACCTTAACGAAATTGAATATTACTCTAATTAGAGAAACCATAGCAAGGAGAAACACACGGTTCCAAAAGGTAGACATTACGAAAATTCACTTCCAAAAGGTAGGTTCCTGGCGATCCTATTGAGGTGGTGGATGATTCAATTTTTTATATTATTTATTTATCGAAAGGGCTGTTTTGGTCGTTCACAGATTTCAACCCCTTAATTATAGAAATGGGACTATCTTTTTGGTACACATGAAAATGGAAAGTGGGAACATCTTTCGGGGACGGAAGGAGTATTTTGTCTTCCTTTATTGACAGTTATTACTTTCTTTTTAGCTATATGTATTCATGTATTTTGTCTTCCTCACAAAATTACCTTAAAAAGCTATAGGTCAATGTGTACATGACAGCTATATTGATTGTCCTTCTCATATAAATTGATGGTGGCCAAGAAAAGATAACCGGAACAAAATAAAACATGTGGGCAAGTGATAAAAGGAAAAAAAAAAACCTGGAAATGTCGACATGTTGTGTTGAGTGAAACAACACTAGTCTTTGATTAAATCAACTGAGCAACTATCTTTTAGACACGAGTCATACCTGTAATCAAGCTAATGGTCTTTGACATGGGATATTGCAGAAAAAGAGAAGTACCCTTCTGGCTGGTTAGGGCCTGTTTAAATCTCGTTTATTGAATTATTTACCAAATCATTGAATATAGGGTTAGTGGCCTAAAAAATAAAAGGCGGTAGACTTTCTGATCAGCCTTGGGAGCCTGCCTAACGATGTCTTCCTCTTTGCACAGCTTCTAAGTTTTATGAATTTGATCTTGACATACTCAACGCTTACGTTATTTTTGTGAACATTTTTGTTTACACGCAATTGGAATCTTTTATCTTTCCACTTCGGTTTCAGACCATAACTAATTGCAGTAGGATACTGCTGACTTTGTTTATACTCTCTCCGCCCCACAAGAACGTGCACAAATTTCCCTTTTGGGTGTCCCGTTGATAAGTCTCACTTTCCTAAAGGGAAATTTACCTTATACCACTTGTCATCCTCACACACTTAAATTGTGATCCCCACTAGCAAATCCTGTGTCATTTTTGATACTCAACCATCTTTTGGGACGGAGGGAGTATATACTTGGGTGAATTTGAATTTATTTTGTTGGTTTCTTTAGGTACTGTTCCACCATCTTTTGGGCAGGTAAGGAGCATAATTCCTGCCCATCCTTCGCAGTTCAATCAAAGTAGTGGTTCTGACTAACAACATTTGACTGGTATGTGAAACAAGTCACTTCTCAGAGGTAAAGATTTTAACTTTTAAAGTCATTTATTTATTTTATTTTATTTTTGCCTTTTTTAAACTTTTTCCTTTTATGAGCAGATGTCCATTAATTTCAGGATGACGATCACCGGTACTTGAGTGGCAGGCTTCACATCTGACCTTGCAAGTGGTTAACTTTACATTCAAGAGGTATTTACTATTTTCCTTCTTTTTTTGATGGATGCAATTAAAACAAATATTTCCTCCATCCCTTTGCTAGCATCCATTTCCATCTTCCATGGAATGATAGTCTCACTTTTTAGTGGTTAATTTGATTGAACTTTAACGAACAATTTAGGAAAAATAATCATCCCAATGAGATTCTAATTTTTTTATTGATGCACCATTTAAAATATTATCAAAAATAATTAATAGAATTTCATTAGATAATTATTTTTCCGAAATCTTTCGTCAAAGTTAAATGACCAAAACATGTTTACCCTCCCCCCCCCCCCAAGTATACACCAAATTCCACTTTGCTCCCTCACTCGAATTCGTCTCAATGTTTGAATAATCCCACTTTGCACCCTGGATCCTAACAAACGTTAGAAATATAACGAAAACGGTCATGTGCATGTCACATGACGTGTATTTTGGCCATTCCCATTATAACTTTTAATTTCCCTTTAATTTATTTTCCCACTCTTTTAATGTAGTTAAAAAAAATAAAAAAAAACTTTTTACATTATTTATAACATCTAGAAGTGTAAAATAATTAATAATAAAATACAACAACAACAACAACAACAAAGCCTTAGTCCCAAAATAATTTGGGGTCGGCTAACATGAATCCTCATATGTCATCATGTAAAAAGGTTGTTGGAGAAAAAAAAATCAAAAAAATAAATAAAAATCAACCCTCACATGGATTTTGCCCTCCACTCCGGCCTCTTCAACACCATACTTTCATCCACTCCAAGTAAACTCATATCATTTTCAATCACTCTAATCCAAGTTTGTTTGGGTCTTCCCATACCCCTCGCCATTTTATCATTCCTCCACTGTTCCGGCCTCCTAACAGGTGCATCACTCGGTCTCCTTCTCACATGTCCATATCGCCTTAGACGGTTTTTCCTCATTTTATCCTCAATGGGCGCAACTCCTACTTTACCTCTGATCATCTCATTCCCCAATCGATCATTTCTTGTATGACCGCACATCCATTGAAGCATACGCATCTCCGCCACATTCATCTCATGCACGTGACTGTTTCATGACCCAACATTCAGTGCCGTAAAGCAGTGCCGGCCTAATTCATGTGCGGTAGAATTTTCCCTTTAATTATGGGGCATGCCGCGATCACATAGAAATCATGTGGCACTTTTCCACTTCAACCAACTTGCTTTAATCCTTTGAGCCACATCTCCATCTAACTCTCCTTCCTTTTGGATAATGGATCCAAGATAGCGAAAAAACTCAGAAGCTTGGACAATATTTCCATCAAATGTGACCGCCCCTGCCTCCCTACTTCTAACTCTGCTAAACTTACACTCCAAATATTCAGTCTTGCTTCTGCTCAGTCTAAATATTAGAATAAACTAATTACACCTTTTTTTTAAAAAAAAGATTAATTAACATCAAAGAAAGGAAAAGAAAGAATGAAAAAAGAAAAAGAATAAAGGGAAAAGGGAAAAGGGAAAAGAAAAGGAGGGGGAAAAATAAAAGCCAAATCCATACCATCCCCTTTCATAGTTGCGAAGGCTAGCGCCTCTCTCGCCCGCCTCGCCGTTTTGGCCCCTTTAGGGGTCGACCGCCTTTTGGTTTTATGGCGGGCTGTTGTGTGCCTTTTAGGCCAGGTGAGGCGTTTCTTGGTTACGGTGAGAGGCGTGAGTAGTCCGCCTTTGTCAAAAGACATAATAGCCGTATGTGTAGTGTTAAACTAGGTCATTTTGTAATTTTAATTTCAATAATTTAACTTACCCAATGCGTTGTTTTGGGATAATATGGAGTAAAGATAGCTTGTGACGTACGTGAGAAGGAAAGATATCCATAATTTTTCTCGAGCGATCAAAAGAAAATAAGTGTGATAAATAACAAATCAGAACGGCGACAAAGGAGTGGGATAAAAACATTACAAATAGCTTGCTTTATTCAAATTTTTAAAGGGAGGTTTGCAAATTTTAATATGTTTACTAATTTAATTTGTTTTTTCGCTTTACTTTGGGTCTCCTTTGTCATTTAAAGTTTTAACTATATCTTATGTTCATCTCTAGGTATGGAATTATATATTTAAAATTTTATATTCGAATTCACCTATTTCACGCTTTTAAACGACTACTTGTTTACTGATTTGAATATAAAATGTGTTTTTTTTCTTAGAATTCTCACTTTTGGTTGCTTTAGTTGTGTTAAGTTGCTATTACATGTGAAATTGTGACTTTTATTTAATGCAAAATTCTTGTTCTTAACATGTTTAAGATTTGTTTAATATATTTTGCATATATATTATTTCACTATTCCTTTTGTTCTATTTTACCGCCTTGCTCGCCTTTCGGCCGCCTTGCCATTCGCCTTTTCTAGGAACTTCTCGCCCGCCTTTAACAACTATGTCTCCTTTCCCCATCCACTTTCCATTCCCCATCCCCTTCATTTCTTTTATTCCCTCACATCTGTTCCACCACCTCACCCTTCATCCCTCTCATTTCCTTTGCTCCTCTACTGCCATTATCACCACCTCAACAATAATGGGCAAAGCTCCGACAACAATGGATTTCGGATTTGAAATTTTAATTCTCCTGCTAACTCACCCTCTTCTTATCGCATCCCTCTTTACATCCCTTTCTGTCTCGGATCCCCACTTTACTGACAACCCTATTTCAGATTTACAAGAACCCAAGATGAATAATATGAGATCTTTGTGGTTTTTTTTTTTTTTTTTTTTTTGATTTTTTTGTTTGTTTTGATTTTTAATTTCGGGATCTCATCGTAATTTGGTGTTAATTAGGATTATTTCTTCTTGTTATTGTATGGATTGAGAAAAATTGAAGTGGAGTTTGACTAAACCCAAATCTGGATGTTTGATTTGGTTTATAGTGGTGGTGGCGACGGGGCGGTTTATTGGTGGTGGTGACGGCGATGGTTGTTTGGTGGTGGTGGTGGTGGTGACTTGGGAGCTATTCAGGGCTAAATGACATTTTAGCCCTTAGTTTAGGAGTCAAATGTCCCACAATACCCGCCATGTGACGCACATGACCGTTTTCGTTAAATTTCCGACGTCTGTTAGGATCCAGGGTGCAAAGTGGCATTATTCAAACATTGGGTATGCCATTAGGACGAATTTCGCGTGAAGGTGCAAAGTGGGATTTGGTGTACCCTTTGGGTGGCCAAGTTAAATCAAACTAACCACTAAAAAAGATGGGACTATCATTCCTGGATCGAGAGAGTATATCTATTATACAATACAAGGCAAGAAAACTGCCTCTTAACCCCCCCATAAGTGGTAGCTGAGATTGAAAGTTGAAAAAGTGATCCAACGGCTGATATTAGGCGGTTTCTGAAATCGGTTTTCATTTATTTATTTATTTATTTTAATTTTTTAATTTAACTTTCCATCCTGCAAACGTATGAAGCCCAATTGCGTGTTTGGGTGTTACTATTTGTTTGCACCTGTCTACCTGAAACAATATTACACTACACGATTTTGTTATGTATCATATTTTCAATTATAAAATACTACTCCATCCGTTTGCGTCTCAAAATAAAAATAAGAAAAAATCAAATTTATTTTTGATCGAAATCAATTTTTTTAAAAAAAAAAAACAGATTTTTTTTTTTTAATTTTGCATTACATTTTCAGGAAAATGACTTTATTTAAAAATATTCATTAATGAATACAAATTCAATTATGGGCTCGGGGTTTCTAAAAATTTTGTACACTTTATTTTACCATTTAAACAATTTAGAGATGAGGTGCAAAGGAAGATAGCAGCATGGTGTGAGTTGGTGGAATTCAAAACTAATAATAATAATAATAATAATAATAATAATAATAATTATTATTATTATTATTATTATTATTATTATTATTATTATTATTAGATGATGAAGAAGAAGTTGATATGGAAGAGGAATCAAAAAACTGTACGAGGATTGAAATTATTTTTAGATCGAAAGATTGATGAAATTTCAAAACATATTATTAAAAGAAAAAATAATTGGAAATAAAATTTGGAAAAGAAATAATAATAATCTATATTATAATAATGCTCGGTAATAACCGCAAGACAAAGAGCGGCCAGGATCTATCTTCAACCACCAAAAAGAGTGGCTGTGATTGTCTCCAGGAATAACTTCCTATAGACTTTAAAGAAGGGTCCAGATTAATCCATAACCTTCCTCATCTAATGACTATTATTAAACAATTTTATTTCTTTTTAATTTCAACCGTTAGGATTATTTTTAGTAAATCTAATCTAAGGGCTGACAATGAGCGATTTTCTTTACATTTTTCAAAATGTTCTCACTCTGTTAACAAATTCGCTTAAAATTTAACGAAATCTAGCCACATTAAATATGCATGACTAAAATATTATTAATTGTATTTTAATTGTGCGTCAATCAAAGTTCTAAGATTTTTATATACATATAAAATATTTTAAATTATAATTATAATTAGTCACTTTAGTGAAATTTTAGAAGAGAAGAAACAAATCGCATTGGAATGTTTCATAGCTTGAATCAAATATTAAGATTGTAGTTTAACAAATTACATTCTTTCACCAGGTTAATCAATTTAGCTATTAAGTTCAAATCAAGTAAGGCTAAATATTATCTCAATGAAGATACTGATGTTTAGGTGATGATATACAACTTTAACCATACATTAAGGCAATCGACCTCTCCATCCCCCCTATCGCACAATACATTATACACTTACGAAAAAAGAATAATGGTTAAAAAGGGGTTAAGCAAATGTTTTTTACTAACCCTCAAATGGATAACGGTCCGGATAATCGACTTCCTCATATTCTCTACAACAGTTACACAAACAAACCACCCTCTATCAAATGTTGATTATGGAACAAAGTAATCATCAGGATATTGGGTATATTTTTTTTAATTTTTTTTTTTTTGGATGGGAGCAAGGCGATTTCATCATTTCTTAATTTGTGTATTGTCACCGTGCCCTGTGGCACGGGTAAGAGAATACTAGTACTTATACAAAATTGGTATTTAGGCCAAACTACAAGAAAAATATATATTTACCATGTCATCCTTATGAATAGACCTAACAAGACAGTTTTTAACCGAAAGCTTTGGAACTTGGGATTGAAAGAAAGATAATTTACCCCCCCCCTCCCTTTTCTTTCGATTTCACTAAAACAATCACACACTAGGTTTCTTTCTTTCTCTTTCTTGAATTGACAAAAAAATGTTATTTATGCCAAGATAACATGAAAAAGGTGGATGTCGTTAGCTTGACTGACATATGCTGCACCAAAAAAATAGTTTAAGCTTTTCGATGCAAGATAAAGAGAATAGTTATTATATCCAAACAACCCGAATAGTTGTCGATGCAAGATAAAGAGAATAGTTATTATATCCAAACAACCCGAATAGTTGGGTGACCTTAGATGCAATTTTCTAGCTAAAAAGAGTGGCATAGCAACTTCATTAGGAATTGAGTGCTCATTTTGGGACAATTTCTTAAAACAAAGACATACTCTTTATGGGAACGGAGGAGCAGTATTATTTTCAAATCCTTAAAATTATATGCATTATTCTCCCTGTTTATGACATTATTCTTAATTTATACAATTCTTGTTGCAGGTCATCTGAAGTCGTGGGCACCAAGGATTCAGTGAGAGTCACTTTTAAGATGTCAAGTTACTCTTATTGAAAGAGTACAATGTAAAAGCGCATGGAATGCTCTTTTACTGCTTAATCTTGTTCTGGCAGGTCTGCTGCTATTGGTGGAGGTGTATTTAACAGATTACTGGAATTGGTTTCCAGCAATCATTTACCAATGGAATCAACATATGATTCCCTGGTGGTCTAGACCGGGTGTACAGGTCTTCGGTCTTATCATAACATAGTGTTGACTGTCTTTAGTTCATGTAAAATTTGGTCATAGCGGTCATAGTCAGTAAAACATACTCCCTCCGTCTCAAACATGTCCAATTTAAACATTATTAACTGCTTCTTTATTAGAAACTCTGATCATATAGAGCGTATCTAACTTTGAAGGGAGGAGGGGGGGTCAACAAGGTAAGAAGTTGGCGTGATTCCATCTGAGTATGCCATTCTAGGCATTCAACTAAGATCAAAGACTGATGGATGACATCTGAAAATTTAGGATGAAAGAAATTGTCTGGATTATTCTGTGTAGGACCTTTGAAGTCTTTGGCTCCAAAGTGTTAAAATTATCCTCTCTCTCTTTTTTTTTTTTTTTTTTTTTTTAACAGAGATCCTGTTTAGAATAGAGGAAATTATCTCAAGCCATCATGCTTGAGGCAAGACAGCATTTTTATTTTAGTTGTCATTTATGAACAATGTCTTTCTGGATGAATGTGCTCTATTTTGGCAGCCAGTGATGCCCGTAGGGCCCTTTTACGGCTCATTTGGATTATAATTGGCAAGACAATTTCATTTTCTGTAGCGAATATTATACTATAATTAGATTATTTTTCATTCCATGTTGCTTTTGTTTCTCTGAAATGAAAAGGATAAAAAACAATCAGTCGGCGCTCTGCCAATACCGTATATGACAAAGATGCATAGTGCCAGGAAACGCTGTAACCCGTGATTGTTTTAACTGCTTCTTTCCTTGGTTTCTCTTTGCTGTTATATATTTTTAAGCTTGTGGTTCCAACCAAAATTCTGTGTAAATTGGTTGATGAGTTGACAGTGTTGTTTCTGGCAGGGTTGTACTCTACCTTTGTCCTGCAGTACATTGCAGCTGAATAGGGGAATGGGAAATGACCAAGTTGGGAAAAAGGTTACTATCCGACCAAATTTAAGAGAACCCATTTGGTAGAAAATGTTATTCTTAGTATTTGTAAAATGCCCGTTTTGTCCTTTTCAATGAGTCACCCATTGAAAAGTCAATACTTACGAGGTAAAAAAGATGGTCTTAACAGTCTAGAGATGAGATGGCACCGGCCGAAGCCTATATGATTTACGTTTATTAGGGTATTTTCCAAAGGATAAATTATAAAAAAGGGTCTAAACTCCACATATAATAGTATCAATTTAGGGTACGACATCCAAATTTTGGCGATTTAGTTCTCGAGTGGAAAAAATGTGCAAAAATGGGGTTTTTTAACAAATTTTGTTAGGAAGTCATTTATTTCACATGTGACTTGCACCACTCATGCCGCAGTGGCGAAGCTACGTTGAAGATATGGGGCCGGTCGACACCTTCAAATTTGGAACGTGTCAATTTTTACCCTTTTAATTTTTTTAAAAATGACTTTTTACTACTAAAAATGATGAAAATATACATTTTGACCCCCTTAATTTTAAGAAAAAATTGCATAAAAATATTATACCAGTTTAGAGCCGATGAGTCAACACGGATGCGGCGCACCCCTCCATTAATTCCGGCGAATGTGACCATCGAATATCAATTTTTGCCTATTTTTCTTACGAGTGATTTATATAGATCCAGCTATATTAAAATATAATCGGAATTATGTGCATTTGTGTGTGCATTAGTGGGTGGGCGACGGTGGTGATTTGTGGGGGACTATGGTGGTGGTGATGGACATACCTGTTTTTTTTTTTTTTTTCATTTTTGTTTTTTCATTTTGAAAAAAAAAAAACAAATTTAATCATTTTCTTTTGAAAGTTTAACAAAACGCTGTTTCAAAAAAACAAAAACAAATTCTCAGTCTTGAAATAATAAATGTCAGTATTTTCTTTTTGTTCGCCCCAAAATAAATGTTGCATTTTTAAATTAGAAAATAATTTTTGCGCAATTTTGACACTTTACAAATAAGTAAAATACATTCATGAAAAATATTGACAAGTCAAAGCGACATTTATTTTGTGACGGAGGGATAAATAGTACATTTGTGCGTAAATATAAGTATATTTAACTTATGATTTATTTTTTTTATGTTTGATGAAAAATATCTATTAATTTAATCATTTTAGTTGGCATAAATATAAAATGTTGTACACTTTAAATATTAATTTCAATATTTTAATATGTTAAAATTGTGCATTAAAATATTTTAATAATAATTACTTTTTTTGATGCCAAAAACTTATAAAAAACGCGTTTTTTGTTAGCTTAACAAAAACCGTGTTTTACGCTCACACTCGTTCTCTCTCACGCTCACTCTCTCTCACTACTCTCTCTCTCTAAACGCAAAGCCTCTCTCATAGACGCACTAGACACAGACGCAAAGCCTATCTAACAAAATTCAAATTCTTGAAACGAAGAGCTTCTCCAATGGCGGCGGCGAAGGGCTGATTTCCAAATCAACTGAGATCAAGCTTCTGCAGCACCAAAAGCTTCACTTCATAATCGAATTCAAATTGTTCTAACGAACGATTTAGTCGATGGAAGTTTCCATGATAAGCAATTGGAGTAAAAAAAATTAGACTATTTCAAAATTGATTGAAGATCGTTAAGCACTAACTGGTGGAGGGACAAATTAAGCCCTAATCGATAGAGAAGAATCTGGATAAATAGAGTGTTGCTATTGACACCCACAGTAAAATCTCTTCTTTGTACTCCTTCCGCTCCGATCAGAAGTTGGTGATTGTAAAATCTCTTCTTTGTACTCCTTCCGCTCCGATCAGAAGTTGGTGATTAATCAAGTGCCCGTTAGTGTATAATAGAGTGCCCGTTAGTGCATAATAGAGTGCCCGTTGGTGTATAATTGAGTGCCCGTTAGTGTATAATCAAGTGCCCGTCCATGTGTTTTCAAATGCCAGTCCATGTGTTTTTGAATGCCAGTTAGTTCCAATTTTAATTCCAATTTCAGATGCCAGTCCATGTGTTTTGAAGTGTCAGTCCATGTGTTTTCAAATGCCAGTCCATGTGTTTTTGAATGCCAGTTAGTTCCAATTTTAATTCCAATTTCAGATGCCAGTCCATGTGTTTTGAAGTGCCAGTCCATGTGTTTTCAAATGCCAGTCCATGTATTTTTGAATGCCAGTGCTTGTATTTTTGAGAGCCAGCAAAAATATTAGTGTAACAAAGTGCCAGTGTTAGTGTAACAGAGTGCCAGTGTGAAGAGTGCCAGTTCATGTATTTAAAAGTGCCCGTGTAAAAAGTGTCAGTTTCATGTTTATAAAATGCCAGTATGAAATCACTGGTCATTTGTAATATTAACACTGGCATTTATCATGGTTGCCAGTAATTACAAAAATGCCACCGTTTATTTTGAATATGGTTGCCAGTAATTATAAAATTGCCA
The DNA here is from genome assembly GCA_022495995.1 of Adenophora triphylla var. japonica. Taxonomy (NCBI): domain Eukaryota; kingdom Viridiplantae; phylum Streptophyta; class Magnoliopsida; order Asterales; family Campanulaceae; genus Adenophora; species Adenophora triphylla. The sequence goes on from JAFEMH010001567.1 coordinate 209,848, forward strand.
CCGTTTATTTTGAAAACACGTTTTTCCTTATCTTAAGAAAAAACTAATTTTTTATAAGACCAACTCATTTTTGATGTTTTTTTATTTTGTAAATTGATTATTCAAAATTGGAAAAAAATAAATATAAGTTTGTTATATCCCTTTAAATTGAATTATTTGCATTAAACCCCCCTAAGACCTATTACCCATTGCAAACTGAACCATTTCGTCAATCACGCAATTTACATGTAACCTAACTGATTTTTCTAACAAAATCCGTCAAAAGCTCTATTTTGGCATATTTTTGTTACCTCAAGCCTTGAATCGCCAGAATTCATCAGACGAAACCACCTGCCCTCGTCGTTGCCTGGAGAAGAGTTTAAGAAGGTTTTTGTGTCATCCCGCAAGTGAAAAACACCTCTAAGTTAAGATGGCAAGTATTTGTTTGAGATGGGGACGGGATTTCGCCCCATTTCATCTGAGGTTGTAATGAAACAGACTTCCTGTTAAAATGTGGAGAGGAGTAGGATTATAATTTCTATATTATTTCACTCTCATCTTTTACAATTGTCCTAAACACCTATTTATACTACTTTTAGAGTCCTAATTCTAATAGGAGATACAATCCTATATATACATAATAATCCTTCTTTGACTAGGATTTTATTTTAGCTATGTATTCTACTTTCCTACTTAATTAAGAAGTCTTCCTAAAATACGAAGCTAACATTAGGAAACAAGTATTTTCTTGCAAACTCGGTCCGCTCCATCGGTCTAGATCCGTTTCACTCGGTCCGATCCATGTCGCTCCACCATATTCTCCAACTCCCCCCCCCTCAAGTTGGAGGATCTACAACGTAGATACCCAACTTGCCAAATAAAAATTAAAACGTTTTAAAAAAAAATTCTTTCACTTCGACATGCGACATCTGCGTCAAGTTCTTCCTTTTTCGTGTTGCAGTTCAAGCAACCTCGGGTTCGTCTTTTTTTTTTTTTTTTTTTTTTTTCAACAACAACAAAAATTTGTTCCAATATCTGAAGAGTCATCTACATCAGGTCATGTTTCTTCAATTCTGTGCACAATTTGTGCTCGCACATATCTTCTTTTTCTTCAATCTCCCTTTTTAGAGTGAACGACACTCGATCATCGTTTTTATAGTGAACGACACTCAATCATCGTTTTTATAGTGGACGACACTCGATTATCGTTTTTATAGTGGACGACACTCGATTATCGTTTTTATAGTGAACGACACTCAATCATCGTTTTTATAGTGGACGACACTCAATCATCGTTTTTATAGTGAACGACACTCGATTATCGTTTTTATAGTGGACGACACTCGATTATCGTTTTTATAGTGAACGACACTCGATTATCGTTTTTATAGTGGACGACACTCATTCATCGTTTTTATAGTGAACGACACTCGATTATCGTTTTTATAGTGGACGACACTCAATATATTTTTTTTTTTTTCAAGGGATAGTGAAGTTGGTATAATCAAAGGGATAAAGCAACAATCGAAACCCTAGGTTTTAGAAATTCGTTGCGGAAGCGAATTGGGTAATCATGGAGGAGACATTATAGATAAGTTCACCATGTCACAATTCTCCCCCTCAAAGAGATGACCAAATTGAGAAAGAGAGTCATTTTGAGAAAAATAATTTAAGAAAATAATTTAAGAAAAGTATCGAAACCAGCGCCGGCTTGGCTCTTCCTTGCGAGGCTTCTTTAAAGCGCCTTAGGAGTCGAAAGTTTTGGAGATACTCATGGTTTTCCAGCGTTGCATGACTTGCTTGAGGTGAACAATTTGACTGATCTTGTTGACTTTCTTCATTGTAAAAAAAAGAAACCTAGATTTTGGATCTAGGCTCTGATACCATGTTAAAATGTGGAGAGGAGTAGGATTATAATTTCTATATTATTTCACTCTCATCTTTTACAATTGTCCTAAACACCTATTTATACTACTTTTAGAGTCCTAATTCTAATAGGAGATACAATCCTATATATACATAATAATCCTTCTTTGACTAGGATTTTATTTTAGCTATGTATTCTACTTTCCTACTTAATTAAGGAGTCTTCCTAAAATACGAAGCTAACATTAGGAAACAAGTATTTTCTTGCAAACTCGGTCCGATCCATGTCGCCCCACCATATTCTCCAACTCTTCCTGATGTTAAGAACTACAAACAGATACATGATTACTTCGAAAACTTAAAACGCACACTCATTTAGAGACAAGCAAGTGTAAATCAACAAGAGTTCATTAAAAAAACTTGCACAATTACATAATTTTCCAAAAAAAAAAATGGAAAAACACGCGTTTACCTAATACTTTCAGAAAATAGAAACCTTTGAATTAGTATGACAACCGTCCTACTACGAACACATTAGAACATCTCTCTATACCAAACACTAGACAAATTTTTCCTTTATCCACCGTCTAGTTCTCGTCTCTCCTATATTTAGATAATTGCAGAGCAATACTGCTCTTGCAAGTGCGGGAAATAAATTATGAGGATTTTTCCAGCCATGAGCCTTTTTATATGATGTTTGTTTTTCTAATCTTCTCAAAATAAAGTCTTAAGTTTAGGATAAATCTGCAAAGAAAGCACTGGAACTGCCATTAGCTTGCCCTCCATTAGCATTCTTCCTCTTGGTCCCTGCCAAAAATACACACAAAACTTTTAAATAATATTAACAATAATAGTAGTTTCCATCATTTTCGATGTAGCAAAAAACTCACTATTTTTTGGCTTGGAAATATGATGGAATAAAGCAAAATGACTCACTAAACTATTTGTACTTCTTTATTATGAAGCAACAGCGGGTCCATACAATTTTCGACGCAATTTTCATCATGGGACATACAGAAACAACCTCTCCGTGCTTTAATACAGGAAAAGGAATGCGTACATCCGATCAGTGGCGGATCTAGGATTTCTTAAATGCGGGTGCACAAATCTTTTTCAACATAACATACAAGACAATCATTCAAAAATTGATCACAAATCTTGTTTCGTAAATTGTTCTTGACATAGTTCATCCCAGAAAAGCATCTCATTTATTAACTGACTCCACTGTAAAGTTTGACTCAGTACTTACATCATCCATAAAATGGTAAAAGTCTTTCTGTAAATTTTTCATTTAATTGCTTAAAAATAATATTTCTTAAAATACTTTTAAATAAAATTTGAATATTTATTTTTAAAAAAAAAATCAATTTTTTTATCTTTTTTTTGTGGGTGGGTGGGGTGGGGGGTTGTTATGTTAGGACAGTTAATATTTGGGGAGGCCCAACTGAAAATGACGTTTCTTTTCGGTTTTACTCGTGACTCTCAACTAAAGGATTGCTCATTAATTTATCCTGCTTGGTAATCAAAAGTCTAAAAACGATGTCCTTTCTTTTCGGTTTTACTATAGACTCAACTAAAGGATTGCCTTTATTCATGCACACTCATTTCATGCAAGTCTTGGTTAGATTTTTCAAAAAGTTAACGTGACCATTTTATTAGCTGAAAATAAACAATTTAAAATGTTAAGAATTGAAAATTTTAAAATTGAGTAGCAAATAATTGCAGACCAAATATCCATTTGAATTTAATCAGACCGACCTTGTAAAGTCAAAAGAGGGCCTCATGTGTAGAATGTATGAAGTGGCTCTTGATCATTACTATAGCAACTATTCCCTAGATTATTATTTGGTTTTCTTTGTTAAAAAATGGATACAATAATACAATAAGTTGTTGTGATCAATATCTGACCAAAAAAAGAGACTCATTTTGTTATAGGAACAATTTAATACTACCTTCGTCCCAAAATGAATGTCCAAAACATTTTCAAATTTGCTCTTGAATTTGAATTTTTTTTGGACATTCATGTGGGACGGAGGGAGTAAGATTAAACTTAATCCGATCAACTGGACTCACCTTTGGTAGATTTTGGAAGAATAGCTTCCACGTCCATCCCATCGCTATCACTGTCTTCCATAGGTGAATTACTTTTTCCAGCAACTCCAGAACCTTGCAGAAGCTCTTCCAGATCCCATAGCTACATACATAATTCGTGACGGATCAGGATTATCAGTATCCTCATAGTTTAAACATCTAAGGATCATATCAGTTCAATGAATCCACATTCAATATGTATAAACATATATAATATACTCCCTCCATCCCAAACTTCTGGTTACTAAAATTGAATGCACGGGAATTAAGGAAAAAGTAAGTGTTATGAGTATGGAAAGTAAAGTAGGAAAGAGAAAGTGGGGTAAGAAGATTTATGCTGTGACTGTGGCAAGTGAGTCCCATTGACATTTTGGGATAGTAACCAAAAGTATGGGACAGCCAAAGGAAATAAGTAAACAGAAGTTCGGGACGGAGGGAGTATATTTATATGTAAGAGAGAGAGGAGAGAAAGAGAGCACCTTAATCGTGTTATCATGTGATGTACTGCCAAGATACTTCCTATCATGAGAAAATGCTACAATGACAATCAAATACCACTTGTCAGAAACAACCTACCTCAACAGCCAAATGTTAACTACCAGGCAGTGATATCCATTCAGTATGCAGTTCAATTTGGCCAATTTTATTCCATCATTTCCGATGGAGCCAAAGACTCACTATTTTTTGGCTTGAGAATATGATGGAATAAAGCAAAATGGCTCACTAAATTGTATGTACTTCTTTGTTATGAAGCAGCAGTCAGTCCATGCAATTTTCGACGCAATTATCATCATGGGTAAACCGGAACAGCCTCTATGTGTTTTAATACAGGGGCAAGGAGGTTGCGTACATCCGACCCTCCTTACCCCATCGTAGGTGGGAGCCTTTGCGACACTGGGGTAATGTTGTTGTTGTTGTTAATTCAACTTTGACAAAAAAAAAATATGAAAATTTAGTTATCTACAAGAAATTCAAAAATCGTTGTTGATTCTCCATCAAAAATACAACCAATGACAGCTTTTAGCATTTCATGATAATAATTAGATTTAAATAACTTTTTGGTCAAAGTTAAGCAAGTTGACCAAACAAGTCAAGATGTGACATTTATTATGGGACAGACGGACTTCCTTATATTTGTGCAAAGGGATATTTATGATAAGCTCTTTCAAAGAAAAATATTCATAATCTTTTGTGTGAGCTTTGGAATAAGTACTGCAAGCAGTCAAGTCAAACTTTTGCAGGGTTCATCAAAAATGTCCACTCCTGATAAAAAATTCTAAATGTTTCCACAGGCTCCGTCAAAAATATCCAAAAATGAAAACTTCTGGATTTTACCATGCTAGAAATGAGACTTACCAAGACGCTCGACTGGATAATCTGAGTGCTCCGCAATAGGCTGAATTACTCTATTGGGTAATATACCTACCAAACTAAGCACGTAGTAGAGGTTCAAAATCAACACTAAGTTGATCTAATAAGCTGAATGGAGAACGCATTGCCGAAAAAAAAAACTTACCTGATTATACCATTCTCAGATGCAGTGATAATCCTATCTTCATCAAGCTAACCAGGAAAGGGGGCAAAAGAAGCATTCTAATTACAATTGAATTCTGATTGGATGCTAACTCTTGCGAATATAGAAAGGTAAATAAACTCACCTTCAACAATGCGTTAACAGGGTTTGGACAGAGATCTGTAAAGCGGTCACTGAAAAAAAAGAAGAAAAACAGTGAAGTATTCAGAACCAACCTCCAGTGAGAGCATTAACTTGTAAGAAAAAGACATGCATAGTAATATTTCTGATTTGATAGAAACCACCCTCATAGTCTGACTTAAACTTTTACATAATATCTGTAAGATACCTGCAATCCTTGAAGAAACCCCAAGAATATAGTAATAGAGTTCCATTTTGTGTCCCGCAAACAACCTTGCGACCATTCTGATAAAGACAAAGAAAATATAATGCTAAATAATTCACGAGGTTTTCAGTTGATAGATCCACAAAACAAAGAAGCTTGAAAGGAGACACAAAAGCTACCAACAAATCTGACATGAAAAAATGAAAGTAAGTTAAGCCCAAATCACGAGAGAGAGAGAGAGAGAGAGAGAGAGAGAGAGAGATCGCTACCTTCATTATTACTATAGAAAACAGCTCCTCTTCAGAAAACTCTGAACGAGTTTGCACCTGAAATTTACATAAAGAACATTAGGGTGTCAAGTCGATATTAGTTAACCAAACCAGACGCAATGATAGAAGGAGATTTATTCTGCAGAAGATTTCTTGCTAGGATTATTTTGCAAAAGGAGAGGGAGAGAGAAAGAGAGAGTGAGAGAGAGAGAGAGCTCAGGAGGCCTGAGGACAGAAAGTACCTTGTTACTTCGCAGATTGCAAACAGAAAGAGTTCCATCTCCACTTAACATATGAAACAAAAAAAAAATATTTAATTTAGGTAAGTCATGTTTTAGCTTTAAGAAGACTAATAGAGAACAACACACAGAAGAAGCCAATCTACTTTCCCTGAATATGGCACGAGAAAAGGTGAGAACCGAAAGTAGAGGGACAAGACTATTTACAATTTTGATGATAGAGCGAGACTATTAAATTCACTCTCATTATGGGTAACTAATGTATAAAACACCTCTTCCAAGAATGTAATGATGTTTAAAATTTTCAAATGCATGGGTAAACAGAAGGGCGAGTTTTAAATACCTTGTACATAGTAGTTTCATGGAATCAGGTGCAAATGTTATATCTGTAATGTATTCTTCATGAACGTGAAAAGAATTGCTGCAAGTGCGTTGTCTTGTGTCCCATACCTGCATCAGAGAAGCATGAAAGTTGCAAAAGCGAATGGCCATTTTCTTTTTTGGATAAGAGTTTTGTATTGGTATAAATCATGGAAAACAACAACGGGATAATGTCGCCACAACGGAAAATACAAGTGTAGAGGGGGAAATGTCCAAAAAAGAGGAACTTTCGCTCTACAGACTCTGGTTTGATGGAACGGCTCCCTGATTGGACAATGGCTTGGGCACTTTCCCTGTAAACCGCGTGTTATTTTGGCCTGAAGTGATTAACAGCAATTTTGGTATGAATAATAATAAGTGGGAAACCAATATTGAGGGTGCAGTAGCTCTATCACAATTTTAAAAGTTCATTCTTTAGTGCAACATCTTCATCCTCCCATCAGTTTAGGGGTGGGCAATGGACCACTAATGCAGCTAGTAACCATTTTTAGTAAGTGAGGTATAGGCAACCACTGGAGAATGATCTTCCGATCTTGGCAAGTCCAAGTTCCTTTCAATATAAAAAGCCTTCACTAGGACTTTGGTTCTAAATAAGCTCAGTACTAATGATGTCAGCAAAGACAGACCCCATAAGCAACTCTTCCAAGATTGGTATGGAATGTGTAAGTGCGTTTTGAGACTCGTGAACTTACTCCTGTGTTCAAGAATCTTTAGGGATCAATCGTGTTCTAGGTGTCTGCGCTGGGACAATGATTCTACATGGCTTCTCTTTAGCGTTGTCCATGGTGATGTTCTTTTACTCTTGTCTCTGCTCGAGGACTCCTCAACATTATTGTTCTTTGAGGATACTTTTATAGTATATTCTTCTTTTTCTAATTAAAATAAATCCCTCATCTTCAGGAATGCTGAAAAAACAACCAAAAGCTCCCATAGCCCAAATGGAGGTCAAAGCTAGCCTGTCCATCAAAGAAGACACAGAAACTCTGCTCTCTAAACATGGTGTTCTGTCACTAGTGGCATCACCCCCACAATCTGCCAATACATCTATCATGGATAACAAACATCTCTGCGAAAGTGGATCAATCCATGACTAATACACAACAAGGTAAGAAAAGAGGATGTTATGCTTTAAAAAAATTATTGATGCCAAAAGAAAGTGGAATATCACGTGATTGCTGACAAGTAGTTCCACTGCCTACCCCTTCGACTCTAAGCAAAGCAGTTACGTGTATCCCACTAGATTATTTTCTATTTTACAGGAATTTAAATAAATAGATACATCTCAACTCGACCCAGAATTAGTACAAATAACTTGAGGCTATTTTTAAGAAAGAAAAAAGTAGAATAAAAGAAACATAACAAGATTTATGTTTTATTTGAAAATATTGTATATTACTTCACTAGCACATTGATTATTAAAGTATACAACACTTTGGAGAATATGCTTCATATTTTCCGTATATTGTATCATTACTAGTATTCTCTTACCCGTGCCACTGGCACGGTGACAGTATGCAAATTAAAGAAATGATGAAATCGCCTTCCTCCCATCCCAAAAAAAAATTAAAAAAATATACCCAATATCTTGATGATTACTTTGTTCCATAATCAACATTTGATTTGGAGGGTGGTTTGTTTGTGTAACTGTCGTAGAGAATATGAGGAAGTTGATTATCCGGACCGGTATCCATTGAGGGTTAGTAAAAAATATTTTCTTAATCCCCATTTTACCATTATTCTTTTTTCGTAACCCCAACCCAACCCATTAATCATATAAATAATTAATAATAATTATAATCCATAACCCATCCCCTATCCTATTTTTACCCAAAGTTCGAAACAAAAAACTTAAGTAATCATGACGAATGATTTTTTAATTGATTTAGGTACAAACATTTTTTCTAAAAATCATTTTTTTAAAGATTCTAAAATCGTTCAAAAACTCAATTATATATAATAGTAATTATTATGTTAAGATACACTCCTTAAATAAAAAATCCTAATAAAATAAAAGAGAAAAATATAAATATCAAATTGGAATGCACATAAATAAAAATAAAATACCCAATTCAAATTTTTTTTGAAAGAAAAAGTATATATAAACCCCAAAACCTTTTTTTAAGGAGTATACTAAATAATTAAAAAAAATCAAAAAAATGATCATTTATTTATAATCGATTTTTCTGTTTTAAAAAAGAATCTATTCATTCAAAAAAAAAACTTAAGTCGTCTGCAAAAAGAAATAATAGTTAAAAAGGAACATAGGAAGGAGGAAATGGAAAAGGAAGGTTAAAAAAGAATATAGGACAGTTATGGGAAGTTACGGACGGTTGAAGGAGGAAGGGAGGATTTGGGCCGTCGGATCAATGCTCTTACTTAAGGGTTAGTAAAAAATATTTTCTTAATCCCCATTTTACCATTATTCTTTTTTCGTAACCCAACCCAACCCATTAATCATATAAATAATTAATAATAATTATAATCCATAACCCATCTCCTATCCTATTTTTACCCAAAGTTCGAAACAAAAAACTTAAGTAATCATGACGAATGATTTTTTAATTGATTTAGGTACAAACATTTTTTCTAAAAATCATTTTTTTAAAGATTCTTCGTTCAAAAACTCAATTATATATAATAGTAATTATTATGTTAAGATACACTCTTTAAATAAAAGACCCTAATAAAATAAAAGAGAAAAATAAATATATCAAATTGGAATGCACATAAATAAAAATAAAATACCCAATTCAAATTTTTTTTGAAAGAAAAAGCATATATAGACCCCAAAACCTTTTTTTAAGGAGTATACTAAATAATTAAAAAAAAAAAAAAAAAATGATCATTTATTTATAATCGGTTTTTCTGTTTTAAAAAAGAATCTATTCATTTAAAAAAAAAACTTAAGTCATCTGCAAAAAGAAATAATAGTTAAAAAGGAACATAGGAAGGAGGAAATGGAAAAGGAAGGTTAAAAAAGAAAATAGGACAGTTATGAAAAGTTACGGACGGTTGAAGGAGGGAGGGAGGATTTGGGCCGTCGGATCAATGCTCTAACTTTAAATCTGAACCACCACTTATGTGGTAGATAAGAGGCGGTTAATTGGCCTTGTATTGTATTCCAGATTCTTTTAAAAAGTTTCACATCTAACTTTTGATGCATAATGTCAGATTATGCTAAGAAGTTTAGACTTCAATGACTAAATGCCTATACTCTATACTATACAAGCTCTTAATACATTTACCTTTAGACTTTGCTACATCAAAAACTAATAAATGAAAGGGTGTAAAGGGAAAAACTAAACAGAACAGCCTTAACCCCACAAATAAGGATCTATTACCCTTTAAACTCATGAAAAGTCCCCTTCCCATGTACATAATACTCAGAGGGAACTTAAAGATAATACAGTTTCAAAGAACATAGATTTATCTCATCAAGGTTCTTCTTAGTCTCAATTTCGATCGTGCTAAATCTTTCCGGACAAACCCCGTGATGTTTAGTAATTGCATCTCGGAACACTATTATATCTCAAATAGCATGTTCATTAATCACTAGCTAGACGCAAATGTTCAGCGATTTGAGGACATGTGTAACGGCAATCGCCAGACATTTTCTTTAAAAAAAAAAGTTTGGAAAAACTATAGTAATCCCCCGCGAAGAACGAGTAGCAAAACCAAAGAGAAATATGATGTACTCCCTCTGTCCTAAATGAATGTTGGAAAAAATTTCAAATTTGCTCTTGATCAAGAGCAAATTTGTATATTTTTTTTTCCGACATTCATTTAGGGACAGAGGGAGTAATATGAAGCAAAAAGAAGATAAAATCTATAATAACTTGAGATATAGAACATCATCCGAATCATGATTTCTTTTTCTACTTAGCATTAGATGCCATCACTGATAGCACTTAAAAGGGTGCAACACTTTTTCAATATTCAATCTCACACACCACCAAACACGATAAGCATATAAAGGACAAAGAAAGGTCACCTTAATACATCCTCCATCATCTCCGGAAGCAATTGTTGTTTCTGTTAAGTTAACTAACCGATTGACAGCCACCCTGCACAAGGACTCAATTGTTATCATGCTTGCAACAGATATAAACCTAAATAACCACAAAAGTGTTCACTGCAGAGGAAAGAATACCCACTCATGAGAATTTTCTAGACGAGCAATAGCAGATCCAGTTTCAACATCAGTAGCAAGGATCGAGCAATCCGGAGAACCAGTGAGAATTGCTACATAAGAATGTAATAAACAGATTGAAAGTTGCTCCTTAAATGTAACCTTCATTCATTGAACATAGCTACTAATACGAATTAATTGCATTACCACGTCCCTCGTTAATGAACCGAACAGCTCTAATGGACTCGCTGTGAGCATCAACTTCCAACACCCTAAAATCATTCGATTGAATAAAAACAAAGTTAAATGCTATCAAATCTAATGGCAATGAATAAAAAAGTGCTACATAACCTGACCCTGGTTACAAGCCAATTTTTATTTATTAGAATTTCATCTCTAGAAATTTCACAGATTAAAATTTCATCTCTATGAAATGTGTGCCCATTCAAAGGGGGCTTGGGAGTGCGCGGGGAACACATGCTAACACAAGCTAGTTTCCCCACAAAAATAATACTTACTCAATCCCAAAGTAATGATCTTGGGTTTCAATTTCTTCCAAGAATGTCTCTTTCACTGAAACTTCATTACACAAGTTGGATTATCATACCATAGAATTCCTCCCCTATACAAGCCCAAACATTAACTAAAGTTGACACCCCAATGAAGCATTCCCAAAACATATTAGGAACTTCATCAAGTATAAAGCTAAATATTTGTACCAACGACTAAATACAAATTCTATCCCAAAACAAGCGTCACATCAGCATTTTGAGTTTTTCCCAAAAAAGGATGTCACTTTCAGTTGAAATTCATTGATTGTACACAGCAAAGAATCCCTTTGAGAAAATTTAACCCTTGACAACAATTCAAACCAATTTCACAATAATGTTCTTCATATAAGATAAAATCATAGAGGCTTACTGAAAACACAAACTAACTACCAATTTCTTCACATATCTAGACAAGCAAGTTTTCCCACAATCAAAAGACTGCATCCATTGCCCAAACAAATGTCATCTTTTATCTTTTTGAACTTCTTTGAAACTAAGAGGACATACACTTCAAATATGTTCAAACAGTTTTAAACTATCACAGCAGATAACTCTGTTCAGAAAATCCATCCTAATACCAAAAGTGGCACTCAACCACAGTAAAAGTTTGTACTTCCTTTCTTCCACCTAAAGAGTCCTATTTCGTTTTCAGGCAGTTTCATTGAAATAAACATTTTTCAGTAATTAAGTTTACATTCCTGTGATTTCTAGTTTTCCATAATCCTTGTTATTGTGCTTACTTCCAGTGCTTGGTACCTCCACAACCTTTGAGTTCTCAAAACACAACTCTTAGAGGGGAATCTAGACAGTAAATGATGAGTCAGACAATAATAGAATAAGTGCCAAAACGCTAACATATATTTAGTCCTAGAATCATATTCTCTAATCTGTGTTGGACATAATTAGCACTTACTTTTGTGGCTTACTGTCAGCTCCATAGCGATGTCTGCATATAAGATCAAAATCAATTAGAACATATTCATGTCTAATTCATAGTATGTGATTTGAAGAGCAAAAGAAGAGTACAACCAGAGGTCAACAACTTACAACAGAAGCTTGCCGCTGATCAGACCAGCTGCTATGAGCTGGTTAGAAGGATGAAAATCAAGATCGAATGGATCTTTCTCAAAAAGTATCTCCATTTGTTAAACTCTATGACCTTCTCCGTTCCCTGTACGAAATTGAGTACGCATTAAAGGGGCATAAATCCTAATAAAGGGTGATGGGAGTATATCTTTGAACTTCTTTTTGGGGTCATGATTCAAGTTTCGTTCTTACATACCTAAACCTGTAGAGAAAACATTTCAACTCACAATTTCGGCTTACAGAAAACAATTTAAATAAATGCTGTCTAGTTGAGCTGAACCCAGCTTATGTCAATTTAATCCTTCCCCGTTTTCAATGTTATGAATATAAATTCCGCATATTTACTCTCAAAAATCAATAAAAATATTAATAACAGTCCATGATAAATTAGTTCTGGACTATAATCACAATTTCATAAATTTCAATGGCACTAGGTAGTTACCATATCAAGATTACCATAAATATTATCAGTATATGCCTGGAAGATATTAGTATCCATGGTATAACAAATTGAGGGATTAAAATTAAAACATAGGTATAGAGTGGGGTGATGAAATTAGTAATCGGTTAAGAGAAAAGTGAAGAAACTCACAATCAAAAGCTCCGGCGGGGGTAACGATGCGGCGGCTCAAGGCGGAGAAGTTGGATGCAGCTATTAGGGTTTATGGTTTATTTATTTTAATTTGTTTATTTATGGCAAAAATAAGAAAATAGTGACCGGTCATGGATTTGTTTCTTAAATAATTTCTTTTAAAAATAATAATTACCAAAATAACAACACTTTCAAACTATTAACCAAAATTACTTCTTTTTCAAAACTCACTACTTCGTTTAGCGATTTAAAAAAAAAACGCTTAAACTCGCTACTTCGTGTAGCGAGTTTAATTTTCCTAAAAAAAAAAATTACGTAAACAATTACGGTAATTTTATTAAAATTTAAATTTGATACGGTGAATAGCGAGTTTACTAATAAATAATAAATGATTAGCTAATTAAAATTTTAATTAGTTTAAAACGAGAGGTAAACTCCCTATTTGTAGTAGCGAGTTCACTTAAATACTCGCTTTTCCCAAATGCGAGTTTAGAGAATCTTTTTTTTTTTTTTTTTTTGTATAACACACAAACAAATCATCCTTGCTCACCCAACTTAACGACACACAGAGAGAGAGGGAGAAACTGGAACGACGAGAGCATAACTCGGGATTTGCATTAACGACTTCAAATTCGTTGGTGTAAGTCTCTAATTTCGTGCTCCCTCCTATATTTTGAATCAATTTAGCAATATTTCAACCTATGATTTTCGAAATTGATTGATTTGGGGATTTTTGAAATGGATTCAACCTAGGATTTTCGAATTAATTGATTTATGAGTTATTCTTTTTAATTAATTAGTTATTCTTGATTTCTATGATATTGTTGATTAAATTAGTATTTTTGTTAGTTTAGTTAGGTTTTTCGTTAGTTAAGTTAGTTTTTTCGTTAGTTCAATTATGTTTTTCGTTAGTTCAATTAGCATTTTTGTTAAATTGAGTTTTAAATTTGATCAATTTTGTCTATTGTGTTACTGTGTTACAGATGAATGTAGAAATATGCTTCACAATAGTTGTCTTTCTTATTTTTATACCTGATGGTTGTCTCTTGGTTTTCTACTGATATCTCTGTGTTTTAAATTTGATCAATTTTGTGTTACAGATGAATGTAGAACATCAACATAGAGAGCTTCTTGAGCCGTTTGTCGATCCGGGTCCTTTGCAACGAGATGTTTTGAGATTACAGGATAAGCATCGAACTGAATACATTTGGGCCGTAAGACATGTTGAGAAGTTACCTTTTCGTCGTGGTTCGACTCTGCCAGAAGTGTTAAACGTGAGGATCCAGGAGAGACTAGTAGTAGCATGATTTTACGAGATTTACAAGTTAGGGAAATCATGTATGATTGGGGCTTGCTTACAGCGTTGGTTGAGCGATGGCGTCAGGAAACCCACAGTTTTCACTTTCCTATTGGTGAGATGACTATTAGTTTAGATGATATGGGTATGTTGTCAGGGTTACGATTGATGGAATTCCTGTTACAGGTTCTAACACCACGAGATTGCTTCAGGGTTGGTGCGACTTATGTGAGGAGTTATTAGGTGCCACCGGAGAGTGAGATAGAAGCAGGGTTGTTGAAGCTTAAGTGGCTTCTAAGTCAGTTTCCCCATTCTGGACAGCTTCCAGAAAATGCAACACAAGATTGATCATTAGGTATACACGTGCGTACATATTGGCAACCCTCGGGTCGATTGTGATGCCTGATCGCACTAGTAATAAGGTGAAGTTGATGTATCTCCCACTATTTAGAGATATCGAGATGATACATGATTATAGTTGAGGTAGTGTTGCTTTGGATTTTCTTTATCGGGAAATGTGTACTGCAACTTTGCCCGACACCAGTAACTGTAGTGGATTTCTCTCTATTGTGTAGGTATGATAATTATATTTTTTGATATATGTTTGGTTTTATGTATGTTTTTAAATTATATTGTATTTATGTGATCTGTTTATAATACAAACAGCTTTGAACATGGGAAAGGTTGTTGCCCACACAACCAATAGTGGTTATGGGAGATGTGCAACCGAACTTACCCGACAGTCCATTGGGGTGTAGGTAAACTACAACCACTCTGATTTGTGTAAATTCTATTATATTTATCTGATTAGTTTAAATTATATTGTATTTATCTAGAATTGTTTAAATTGTATTTTTGTAATCTTTTTAGGTGGACTGGGTCCCTATCGTATTTGCATGTTAACGCACATAACTTATGTGCCCATCGGGGTCAACTAGCGTCTCTCACTGAGGATCAGATTATTTGGCAGCCATATATTGATCGAGTTGTAGCAGATGGAGGACGAGGGCGCCTCTTATCTGCTTTGACAGGGTAGAATGGCAACTACCTGATCAAGTTATAAGGCAGTTTGACATGTTATAGTCGGTCCCCGATCCATGTGACACACGGGAAGATTTGCATAGTATTGATCGTCGAGGTAGAGGACATGTGGCTTGGGATTCAAAACATAGTGAGTACATATCATTATGGAATGCACGAGCTCAGAGCGTGGTGAATGGTGTGTTGGGTGAAGAGGTGATGGATTACGCCCATCCATACATGATTTGGTTCAAGAAGATCACACGTTCATTAATTGTGAACCCGATCCATGTAAAGGATATAAGGTACATATCACATGCCAGTGTATTCGGGGTTTGGTAAGTGAATATAATTTTAAAAACTTTTTAATATTAAGGTTTATTGATTGTAATAATAAGTTGGTAACATTCTTGCCCTGTTGATGTTAACATGTGCAAAACTTACAACGCATGCATGAAATTAATGAGGGAAGCATCGCCCATGAGTTGGAGGTGGATAACTCTAGGCTTCAAATGAGGCATCTCATTATATCTTCTCTTACGTATATACGACAGCAGCAGCGACTTGATGCTCGAGCACCCCCGAAACCAATTGATCGTGTCTAGGCTGTGCCACACAGACAACCACGACCTCAATGTCGTCACGTGCAGAGAGTGCCACAGATGCAACCTGGTCAACATTTAGTGGATGAGCAAGAGGAGGACCATGAGCGACAGCCGGAGCAGGAATAGGAAGCTCGGGTAGAGACTCAGACAGATGCACCTCCCGAAACTCTATTACAGACGGATGTAACTCCCGAGACTCCATTACAGACATATGCACCTCCAGAGACTCAAACAACGATGGAGGTACAAGGTGAGTTACCTCATAGCACACGAGCCCGCGATATACAGGGTGAGTGTGTTACGCAAGTTGAGGGGATATATTTGATAAAGAAAAAACATATAAGCGTAGGAAAAAAATGACCACGAACATTTGAGACATTTTCTATGTGATCGGGTTGTGGTCATTTAATGATATTTTGTTTTATTTACGTGTTGTTGAATGTGTTTGTTTGTCAGGGGTGTTAAAATGTGTTTGGTTGGTACATTTTAAATGTGTTTGTTTTTCACAGGTTTTTAATACAACTTTGTTATAAAGTTGGGCTATGAACTGACTTTATTTGGCTGATTTAGGTTTACAGTAAAATCGCTAATGGTAGTAGCGAATTTAAATTCGCTATTGCCATTAGCGAGTTTAAGCTAATATAAAAACAATTTTAATTAATCTAAACTCGCTATTCACAGTAGCGAATTTAAATTTGAATAAAATTTTCGTAAAATTCTCGAAATTGTTTACGTAAAAAAACTGAACTCGCTACACGAATTAGCGAGTTTAAGCAATTTTTTTTAAAAAAATCGCTACACGAAATAGCGAGTTTCAAAAAAAGAGACATTTTGATCCATAGTTTGGAAAAGTTGTTATTTTGAGAATTATTATTTAAAAAAGGAATTATTTCAGAAAAAAATCATGGTCATGTGTCGCTCATCTTCAAATATCTCACTCATTACAAAAGGGTTAATTTAATTTATTTACGTATGTAAACATTCAATATTAAATTTAAATATACTTGAATTTCAAATCAATTTTTAATTTTCGGTATTATATGAAATTCTTTAGTAATTTATAATTTATATAATGAGAGATATACTATGCAATTTTTATATTAAAATTAGGGTAAAGTGGTCTATTTATTGTAAAAAAAAAAAAAGTAGCTATTAAGACGAATTCAAACCTAAACCTTAAGAGACACTGAAAATTATCCAAGTCTTAGGTATGCACAGTAAAATTATCTCCATTACAAAAATAAATTTTAATTACCATAATTACAAATATCTTTATTTTATAAAAATGATTGTTAAAATATGCCTGAAACTAGATAAAATATAACAAAATAATGAATGTAATTTTGTTGCTCTCTCTGAGAAGATACTTTTATTTGAATTTTTTCTCAAAATATTCATTTAAAAAAAAAAATATTTTCCAAAATAACAATTGTTTCAAATTATTTGTCAAAATGTCCAATTTTTTAAAAACTCGCTACTTCATATGACGAGTTTGTTTTTTATCCGTTAAAACTCGATACACCATATAGCAAGTTTTTTTTTTTTTTTCGAATTTTCAGTGTATTTATACGTATTATAAATGTTTTTATTAAATTTTAAACTTGTTAAATGATTTAACGAGTTTAAGTGAATTTGGTTTTTCAGATAAGGTTGGAGACATATTTCTTGCAAACCCTAAACAACACACATAATTGATGAAAATAGAGAAAGGGAGAAGATAATTGCGAAAAAAACCTCAATTTTTACATCTTTTAACTTCATAATCAGTCAATTGTACAAATCAATGTAAATCTTCAGCATCTCAATCATTCCATATACTTGTGTTTATATATAGAGTTAGTTTTTATTGTGTGTTTTCGTACATTATAGATATGAATGTTAAAATTAGGTTTTTAAATGTTTTAACACTTTGATTTTGTAATGTAGGGTTAAAAATGAACGAAGATTTACTCATTTTCATGTGCTATTGGGGAGATGATGATCAATGTCCATTTAATGGTCCTCATTTTCAGAAATGGCCGAAATGTGCGATTAGTGCTCATTCTATATGGAGATACAATCAATAGGTTAATGAGTTATATAAAGCGATGGGTGTGGATCAGAGACAATATGAGTTGAAAATCATTTGCAGATATTCCCATTCATTTGATAGCGGTATTAGTGAGTACTTTCCTTTTCGTATTGAAGATGATGCGGGCATGAATATAATGTTCGATGTTTCTGCTAAATATGGTGGGCTGAGTAATTTTAAGTTGTATGTGATCATCAAATTGATTGAAAATCGACGTTATGAAGAGTTTGAAACACGCAATACAGAGACCTTTTATGGGAATTCACCAAGTTCCTATCGTGATGCAGGGGTTGGTCCAAGTAAACAAACATTTGTATAAACCCAAACACCAAATTATGATGATGGGCCATGCCGAAATGATCCTGTTAATGATGATAATTCGGAAGATGATGAAGATTATGAAGAAGAAGACACAGATGTAGATGCATTACTAGATGATGTTGATGATGAATATAAATAGTGTAGTAGTGATTATGTTATAGATTTGGGGGATGGTGATGATGACCCGATTGATGATGACTCGGAAACACATTTGGTTTATTATGAAGCACCAAAAAATCGGATGTATGAGAGAGCAGATTATCCTATTTACAGTGATATTCATGATATTGCTCGACAAGAAGAAGGCTTGATTGATTCTCATAATCAACCAAGTTTTCCAGTTTGGGATCCAGAGAAAGATGAAATTGCTAAAGGGATACACTTTTATGACAAGAACGAGTCGCAATTTGAAATAAAAAGGTACTATATTAGAACCAATCAGCGGTTCATGGTAAGAAAGAGCACAACTCATTCCTGGGCAATAGTATTTCTACTAAAAAAGTATCCATGCAATTTTTATGTTCGTGCGAGTTTGAAGAAACTCAGTTATTGGAAAGTGACCAAGTACAAGGGTTCTCACTGTTGCTTGTTTTCTGGAGAAAGCCAAGATCACCCTAACTTAGATTCGAAGTTTATTGATTGATAGGCAAGTAGTTAGTCTAATTAAGATGGATTTAGATGTGAAGGTTGGAGTTATTATTGCGCATATTAATCAAATATACGACAAGACAGTTACCTATAAGAAGGATGGTGTGGAAAGCAGAAGAGCATTGCATAAGTTTTTGGAGATTGGGAGAAATCGTATGTAAGGTTGCCTCGCGTACTAGCAGTCATCCAAAAATACAACCTCAGAACAATTATTGAGTATACTTATCCTCTTCCTTCCGCTGGTGAATTTCGCATATTTGAACGTGTTCTAGGCGTTTGGGACTTGTATTGAAGCTTTCACTCATTGTCGTGTGCTGTCATTTCTTTTGATGGTACATACCTCCATGGTTGATATAAAGGGGTAATACTAATTGCCATGGGTGTTGACGCCTAAGACAGTATACTTTCTCTTATATTTGCTGTTGTTGAAACAGAGGTCCGGGTGAACGGCGTTGGTTCTTATATCTTGTTTGTAGAAATATTATCAAGAGTCGTAAGGTATGCTTGATATCTGACATTCATCACAACATTCTTAAGACTATAGCGGAAGATACATGATGGCCAAATGTGCATTATATATATTGCTATAGGCATATACGAGCAAATTTCTTGGAGAAGCACAAAGGAGCTAATTTGAATAATTTGTTTTGAAGAGCTGGTAAAGCAAGACAATATAGGAAATTGATCTATACCTCTCAGAGAGTATCTGTTTATTTAACCCTGAGGCAGTTAAATGGTTTGTGAATTTAGATACCAGAAAGTGGACATTGGCGCATGATGGTGGTTATAGATATGATATTATGACTACTAACATGTCTGAGATTTTTAATGGTGTCATGAAAGGAGCCCGTTGGATGCCAATAACAACAATTGTTGAGACTGCCTTTTATCATTGTGTAGAGTATTTCAGGTAAGACATGGGTTTTCACTTAATGCTTTAAGAGGTAACCTAATATCAATCTCCTACACCAATTCATTTAGAAAGTTCATTACCAATTCAGGAAGAATAGCGAGAAGGGTACGAACATCATATTAGGAGGTTCAATACTCACGAGATGGGGGTGTATCAGGTGATAACCGCACATCGCGGTGATAAAGGTGAAAATATCAAAATTGTCTGATGGAACGACCGTATCTGCACATGTGGTAAATGGGTTGCATATCACATGTCTTGTTTCATCTTCTTTCATGTTGCCAAGCGCAACAATTGATAATCGTTCTTATGTTGATCCACTTTACACTATTAGTGAATACTTCAAGATTCAAGACATGGAACGAAACATTTGAACAAATACACCATGAGGACTATTGGGGTGTTGATGATTTGGTGCCACGTTTTTTCCCTAAGCCCAACCTTATACGTTCTGCGAAGTCCGAAAGACCCAAATCAAGACGGTTTCGAAACTCTATGAACTTTCAAGCAGATAAACGAAAGACTCAATATTCAACATGCAAGCAAGAATGTCACAATTGTTGTAGTTGTCCAACTAATATGCAATATAATTATTTTCATGTAATTTCTATTAAACTTGAATATAATTTCTATTTAAGTTGAATTTTGTCCTAACTGCATAGACTATTATATATTGTTTTTGCGGTTTGAGTAGTTTTTTTTTCAATTTCTTATAATTTTTGCACATTGTAATTGTTTTTTATACAATTAAACTTGAATGTAGTTTTATTGACAGATTCTGATGAATCTTCTGTAATTGTTTTTGTCCAACCAAACTAACTATTTGAATTAGCGATTTTAAGTGAACTCACAAAATGAAATGACGATTTCAATTGAACTCGCTAAATGGTTTGGTGAGTTTAAGTGAACTCACTAAATGGTTTAGCAAGTTTGGTTTGGCAGAAACCACTACAACAGATTACCACAATCTGCGCCCACCTGCAACAATAAAACCTAGACATATAAAAAACCAACAAAACCCATATATACAACAACAAATGCACAAACAAACTGAAACTTTCAAAACCAACACAACCCATTAAAAAATAATAAATACTACAAATACCCATCACAATTCGATGATAGAAGTATTAGTTTTTACAAAAACTACTAAACTAATCAAGTCTCACTTCTTATTTCTTTCATATGTTTTATTATATGAAGATGGGTATATTTGTTCACGGGATGTTGTGCCCTAGACCCCTTTCTGATGTCAGTCTATCTCTGAAATTCCTCCCTCTGAGCTTATGTAACACCCTCAAAATGAGTCTCGCCAGATGAAGTCAAACTCGGATCGGAGAAGGGTGGAATCGCAGCCCGTGATGTAAATGGAGAAACCCTAAAGCCACTCCCCGAATAAACTCTAAAGGGAATAGTGGGTCTAGGTGGAGGGTCTACAAAATCATCGTCACTATCTTGATGATGTGCCCCACTAAACTGACTCGGTGTAATTTTCTCCTCAACCTCTAGCCTCATCATGTCCTCTCCCTCCAAAATTTGAGTAACTGTCCATTGTAACAGCCAATCAAATAGTCCATCTGACTAGGTGTCGATGTGAGGCTCTGGCTCTGGCTTATCATGTAAGTTCATCCCGGGCTGTGCCTGTCTGGGTGCACGATTTCCACGTCTCCGAGGCTGTTTAAGTGCCACACCCAGGCCGCTATCAACCGGTACTGAAGGTGGATCAGCCTCAAGTCGATTTTGATCTCTCACATATGTGAGAGTAACTATGATAAGCCTCCCCACCTCAAGTCGGGATGGACACACCGGATTTCGCTGCTCCTCATCCCTAGTAATGCCGGCTTCGTTGGTCACATGAACACGGTGAAGGTTTTACACCTGTTTTTATAGTATAAATTATGAGAATGAGACATAATTTAATAAATCTAAGTAAAAAAAAGTAAGGTAGAAATAATGAGAACAATTTAATAAATGTTTACCAAACCCTCCAAGAAAGGGGCTATCATTATATAACCAACCTCCTCTATATGCAATGAGTTTTGGACAAATATGCACTTGATCTCCTATACCAAATCATGTATGGATGAGTATAATGCATGACCTCATACCCCATCTGCCCGTATACCACTCTATCCAGCCGTTGTTCCCAAGCTGCTATATATCGTTGGCGTCGGGTACTCTAAAGGACATGGTTGTTCCCGCGGCGGTCAACCTTATGCAACTCCTCCCCTGTGTCACACAGTTGTGGGATCCCCTACAGCATGCCGAACTTCCTCAACACACGGTCTGGGTGGTGCCACTCTACCTTCTCAAAACATATAAGAGGGACTCTGGACATTTAAACGACCTCTCCCTGAAGGCAATAAGCTGGAGCCTATTGATCTTTATATGGCTGCCACAATACTTGATCCTCAGTCAATTTCGCCAACTGATCTCGGTAGCTGCGGAAGTTGTGTGTAGTACATATTTAAGAGATAACCGTCTAATCCACCTGAAATTCAATAAATGGAGAAGTATAAGTAAAAAATTTCAAAATGTATTAGGTGACAAGAACATTTCAGATGGAAAATTCGTTTATAAATATATACCTGCACCCCAATGTAAGGTTGCCCTGATCCTCATTTGACCTAAAAGAAATAGGTTGCATACATAGCAACCTATCCCATGCCCAAAGTTGTATCAATAAAATATATATATCAAATACTACTCAAAACATATGTTTTCAAATAATGATAAAAAAACAACATCATAACGTTTAATTAAAATGTTATAATAATCCACCACACTGGCTAGTCTCGTGGTGAGTGGCATAATGATGTTCCCTATATATAGAGGCTAAACACGCACTACCCCATCTGTATATGTGTATCCTCTCAATATCTCTAAGCATTGGGAGATAAAACAACTTCACCTTGCTGTTGGTACGATCAGGCATCATAGTAGCCCCAAGGGCTAGCAAAATGTAGGCACGCGTATACACCAGGTCTGGGGGGTAGGGAAAGCATCGGGAAGGCTATCAAACTCGGAAAAATGTGTTTTAAGCCACTAAGCTTTAGACTACTTCCATCAAACGCTGCATCGGGTGGGATGACACCTAGAAGCTCCTCACATAAGTTTCCCCAATCTGGAAGCACAGGAAAATCTGAATCGCTAACAGGTAACCCATCAATCGGCAAACCGAAAAGCATACCGATATCCTTTAACGTGATAGTCATCACACCGACAGGGAGGTGGAATGTATGAGTTTCCGGACGTCATCTCTCAATCAACGCCTCAAACAAAGCCCAGTCATACTGCACTCTCTCAATCAAATGAATCCCCCAAAACCCAGCCACTGCTAATATCTGCTGAATCACGGGAGCTAAAACATCTGGTCGGGTCGCACCACCGAGAAATGATAAACTCGCAACCCCATATCCTGCCCAAATATATCGAGCTCGGTGGGCGTGATGTGAAGTCAACACGCTATCATCAAAAGACCTATGATCAAGAAAAGTATCAATCTATTAATCAAAACAACACAAATATTATTTTCAGTAGATATACTCGTCAAAAAATCCCCAAAATAAACCATATTATTGGAAGTAGTCACAAATCAATCAAATATAACCCAAAACCATGACATTTGTTCAAATAAATACTTAAATTGTAAAAAAAATCCACAATTTTTGATAAAAAAATAAATCATACTCTAGAAAGTAGTCACAAATCAATCAAATACAACCAAAACTCTAACATTCGTTCAAATAAATACTAAATCAATTAAATGAATGAAAAAACTTATAAAAAAATTGCCAAAATTCGTTCAAACCAATTCTAAAATTACCAAATTCGAACTAAACCCTAAATTTACAAGCACAACTTATTAAAACCTTGAAAATTTGAAAATATAGAGAAGAGAACGAAAACTTAAATATCAATTTTGAAAAATCACTTGAATAGAGGGGTCTTGAAATGGGTTGGTCTCTTCCTTCCTTAGATTTATTCGTCTTCTTCCTCTTTGAGCTCTCTTCTTTCCTTTGTTTTTTTTCTTCCTTCTGTTCTGCCGAGTTCTGTCGAGATGAATCTGAAGGTGCCTATTTATTTTGAACTCGCTAAATGAAATAACGAGTTTATTAATAACGTCAATTATGTTTAATTCTCAAATAATTAGTGGAAAATCGAAAAAAAAATAAACTCGCTACTTGATATAGCGAGTTTCAAAGGTTAAAAATTGAACTCCCCATATGAAGTAGCGGGTTTAAAAAAAATTGGACATTTTGGCAAATAGTTTGGAATAGTTGTTAAGGGATATATTTATTTTAAAATGAATATTTTGAGAATTTTTTCCTTTTATTTGGTTGTTGATTGAAAATAAAAGTAAATTTGATCAAATATTAAAATCAAATTTAATCATTTTAGTGTAATTTAAAAATTGTTATCGATAAAAATAACATGTGATTTATCTCAATGCATTTTGTAAAATTTCATTAAAATGATAAAATTGATATTATTAACACCTTATATTGTAAAAATCGTTATCGATAAATTAGTGTGTAATTTATTACTAATAATTTTTAGAAATTTAATTAGGACGATTAGATTGATATTAATATTTAGTCAAACTTTATTTGTATTATTTGTATTGACCATAAAAGATCAAATGAAATTTTCTTTTCTAAACAAATCAAATGAGGCATTTTTTTGGGAAGGGATTACATTTTAACGATTTCTTAATGAAGATATTTCAAAACATCTATGATTTTCAATTTTTTGTCGAAAACATTTAAAATAATTACTCCCTCCGTCCCAAAATGTTTGTCCCATTTGACTTTTTTGTTGAACTTTGACCACAAATTTATGAGAGATTAATCATGTTCATGAAATTCTAAAAGTTATTGTTGATAATATTATTAATGGTTAATCAATAGAAATTTTTAGAATTTCATGAACATAATTAAATTGTCATATATTTGTGTATATTTGTGGTCAAAGTTCAACAAAAAAGTTAAATGAGACAAACATTTTGAGACGGAGGGAGTATAAAATAAGTGACTCTTTTATAATTTTTGCCTACTTAAATTATATTCATCTACCCAGAAATGAATATGTATTCTAAAAAAAACTTATCCCAAATCGAGTAATCCATTCGACCCATTCGAAAATGTAAATAAATGGCTTTGTACGAGAATTAAGAAGAATGTATGATTAATAAGTGTTGTAAGTATAAAAAGTAATGTAGGAAAGAAAATGTGAGGTATAAAATAGTAAGTGGATATTGTTGTGAGTATGACAAGTGAGTCTTTTCGAATGGGATGGATGGAGTATTTGTTTTTAAAATTTTTATTGTTAAATTTTCCAAAAAAAAAAACACTTTATCATTTAATTAAAAATTCAATTTTTATTTATTATTAAATAGATAAAACTTGTACATTTATATATAATATATATTTTTATGAAAGAATTAGCTTAAAAAATAGATAACTAAGAATAATTATACAAATTTGACTTAATAAATTTAACAAAAATTATCTTTTAAATAAAAATTAAATATTTATTTTGACACAAAATAAGTAAGTTTTGTGAAAAGATACACAAGTCAAAGGTGTACGTTAGGCGTTAGAGCCCATTTATTTATTTAATTATTTTTATCAAAGGCGTTAGAGCCCATTTATTAATAACAAAAAAATGTAGATAATAATAATTATTATTAAAGCAATAACGGACTCTCCGAGAATATCTAAAATCCAATATATAATTCTCGTAGCGTCCGATGAGTTTCGGCATCTTGAAACCCTAGAATATCTATTATATAAATAAATCCTTTTTCTCTTTTCTTTTTTATTTCTGTAATTTCTCTTATTGATTTGATTTTCTTCTTTTACAGAAAAAAATAAAAGATTCTCAAAATATTTTACAATTTGTCCTTTTACTTTTCTCAGCATATTCCCTAAATTTAACAGAAATTAGAGAAATATGAGTAAAAATTTGGGAAATTTCATTCTCAAATTTTGATCATCTTTTCTGAAATTGGTTAGATTTATAATTCAATTGCTGGTTTAATTTAACTGGGTTTGAATTTTCTTGAAATAATTCTAGTTTTTGATCTGGGTTTTGGGAGAATTTTAGTGTTAGGGTTTATGATAGCAAGGGTTTAAAGATGTCTGGTAACGAAACGTATGAAACTACTCAAGCTTCACCAATGTCCATGAGGATGCCTTATAGTAACGACGGCGGTGCTATGTACTCACCGATCATGCCGCCGCCGGCGTCTTCTTCGCCGTCGCAAACACCAAATTATCAGCCTAGTGGTGTTGGTGATGGCTTGGCGATTGTTCAACCGAGTATTGATGTGGGTGGCTCTGCCGGCGGTGGTGGTGGCGGCAGTGAGATGGTGGTAAAGCGGGGACGTGGGCGGCCACGGAAGTACGCCCCAAATGGACCCACGGCTGCTTTGGCATCTCCGCGGCCAAAGCCGGTGGCTTTGCAGACAGCCGGACCGAATGGGGTATCGTCAGGGAAGAAGGCTAGAGGGAGGCCTCCTGGGTCTGGGAATAAGCAGCCGAAAAAACACCAAGTTGCTAACTTTGCTGCTTCAGGTAGTATATCATTTGCTGTATTCTTTTACCTGGAGATTTGTGCTTAAATTAATTTTTTATTTTATAGAAAGTGGTGGTGGCCATTTTCATAATGTTTTAAGTTTTTAATTGTTTGTAGTACTAATTCAGGTATATAAAATGTTATCTGTATTTTGTGCAATTATGGGGATTTAAAATTAGACAAATTAGTAATTAAAAGAGAAGGCTTTATGTTTTATTATTATATTATGTCTTGGTGTGGTTTCTCTTTTTTGTTGGTGCTTTCTTATCTTTCTCAAGTCCAAAGTTAGAGTTCACACATATCATTCTTTCCTGATTTATAAACAATTTGGGAAATTAATTAAGTTTTGTTGTTATTTGGTGAATGTATGCATCTGCGTGCAGTGGTGTGCACTTGCACCCATATAATTAAATCATTTGTCTAGTTTAGTGGTAGAGTGCTAGGCTTTCTTCCCAATTTACATTTTAAAGTTGAACAATGCTAGAGGCACAAAAGAAAGTCACAAAATCTTGCTCACAAAATGAATTGACGATATTTTATTGGTTGCACGATAATGGACCTGCTACACTCTAATAAAAAACACCAATAAAATCATTACACCTAGGATTTTGTGAGCAAGTTTTTGTGACTATTTTGTGTCCCTCGAATTATTCTTTAAAGTTTTATAGTGTAATTTGTGCACCCACTTGATCCGCCACTATCTGTGCGTGCGCGTGTAGGCAGGGTAGGAGAGGCCGCTGGTCTCTATCTTGTCCAACTCTGTAAATGCAAGGGGATTAATTTTTTCGTTTCTCCACAATTAACTGTTTTAAAAATTTCTAGAACCAATTTATCCAACGTACATTTGCACCTTGTTGTAGCTGGTGAGACATCACATCACTTCTAAGGGGTTCAAAAACAATGGTTTGAACTTTACTATGAGCTCTATGTCAACCATGGAATGGATTGTATGACACCCGTTGATACAAAGTCAGGATCCCAGCATTTTCCTTTTATCCTACTAATGAAATCCTCTTATCATTGACTTCTCAAACTCTCTTAATGAACAAATGCAACAAGAATACTAAGGTACCGTTTCACAACAGCTATAATTGAATCCTAATAGCTGCCTGTGAGACATTCATAAAAAAGACATCATAATAAGTTTGTTGATTGTTTTTTCTTAAGGTTTTGTGCTATATGAGTGTTCAGATGTGATAGTTATAAATGTTCGTAGCGTTTCATTTTTTAACTAGAGCAATTCATGTTTTGGTTTATTTTACTTGTTCAATGTTCATGATTCTTTGTGTCACATGTGAAGTGCCTTGGTTGAAAAAATGAAGTGCTAATAGCATAGCCTTGTAGTTTAGATGATTAGTCTTGAGTACCATAGTACTGTATGATATTATGGATTTCTATATTCCTGGCTCATCTATTTGGCATTTAAGTTCCTAGATTTTCCCGAAGGTTCTACTTATTACGGCAATAGGGTAGTCTTGATACCAGTTCTTTCATAATTCCCTATATGTTTACCTTACACTCATTGGAGTACTGAAATCAAGTGGTGTATATTAAGAGAAGGTTAATAATTGCAAGGAAAACAAGGGTTTTGAAATATCGCATGATATGGTAATGAATTTAATCATGAAAATGTACAGGGTAACCAATTTATTAACCAATGATTCCCATGTACTGTATATTACTTTATCTGCATAAATGCACAACGTAAAGACTGATGTTTTGGGAAGTTTTGATTTAATTAACCCTGCCTTTGGTGTCCCTTATTGTAGTTGACTAGCACAAATATTAGGTCGTCTTCTTCTTCTTCTTCTTCTTCTTCTTCTTCTTCTTCTTTAGCATATCTTTTTCTTTAGCATATTATATACCCACAAGAAACAAATGTATGTGGTACTGAGAGCTTGTAGAATTAGTAGTGATATTAATTGTGAGGAAAAAGATAATTTCTTTCAGATATCAATCTAGCAAATTTAAAAGTGCCGAACTTCGGTGAGTTTCTTTCAAATATCAATCTAGCTATTTTAAAAGTGCCGAACTTCGGTGAGTTTCGGTCATATATCAATCTAGATGATTTAGACGGGACGAACTTCGCTGACTCTCTTTTAGATATCAATCTAGCTGATTCAGAAAGGCCGAACCAACCCCTTATATAACCGAGGGGAATGTTTTGTTAACTAAGACCAGCTATTCATTGCTAATTTTGGGGAAATTCATTTCTTCTTCGAAAATTTCTGTAAATTATTCTGATTTTAAGCTATTTATTTGTTTTTTTTTTTCAAACGCCATTTAACAAATTCAAAGGGTATGAAGTTACTCACTTCGTCCCAAAAAGAATGTCCAAAAAAAATTCAAATTTGCAAATGCCATTTCCACTAGTTTAAAGGGATAAATGTAGTAGCTAATGATGAGCTAATTCATTGTTGGGCATATTTATTAAAGGTAGACCAGATGAATGGTTTTATGTTCATCGAACGTATGAATTTAGTAGCTAATGATGAGCTAATTCATTTTAATAACAATCCTGAAACAGAGGAATGGACTAATAATCTGCAGTCGGACTAAAACCTCTTTTGCTTATAATTCATTGTTCATTGTGTTCAAAAAGTTTGTAGATCATATATATTTTCTTTTGTTGTTTCTTCCACTTATAATTGATGGGCTTCTTTACCTATTTTCACTGCCAGCTACTTGCATTTGACGTTTTAACTATTTTCTTTGCTACAAGTAAAACTAATGTGCACATTATTTTACAAAACTAAGATTCTGTTCAGTGCTATAATTGGTGAATATATCTGTCAGTCCCTGCAATTTTTGACGCAATTTTCATCATGGGTCATCCGGAAACAGTCTCTCTGCCCTTTAATACAAGCCAAGACTGCGTACATCCGACCCCCGAGCCTTTGCGGCGCTGGGGTAATGTTGTTGTTGTTGATAAAGTATGTATGAGAATAAGAATTTATATAAAGTAATAGAAATAGAGGTGTGCCCAGTCGTAGAAGAGGTAAATAAGATTAATCCAGAAATATTTGAAAATCGATATACTAATCAATTGTCACAAATATATATGAGATATCTATGCTAGCTATTCTAAATAAATTAAACATATAAGAAACAATTTATATCCATTTCTATGTGATGACTGTGAATATTGGTATTAGAGCTCATAAAGGACATGTTGCCCCCTTATATTCTATGTTGTGCATAAAGAACATTGTTTACGTATTGTAGTAGCATCATGTAGTATTGATTTTCACTAACTTTTCTGGAATTCCTGATTCGCAGGATTAGCTGGCGTGGGATTCACACCTTATGTCATTGACGTGAAAGCTGGAGAGGTGTGTTGACAATGTCATTCTATATCTTTAGTGTTATTCGTAATTTCCTAGTATAATTTAGTCAATCTTGGCATCTTCTACCGAACAAAAATAAAAAAGGTTAAAAGTTACAATTATTGTTTTTTCATGTAATATGGCTTCAATGTAATGTTTTCTCCGGCTGAATCTAGTATAAGGGGGGGGGGGTTCCCTTGCATCATATTATCTTTGTTGTGGTCCTTGTATATTACTCTTTTTATTACCGAGTAATTAATACTTGGAAACACCAGAAATGTGTGATTAAAATACAATTATCCAATTTCACGTTTCACACTTTAATCCTTTCTTCTTTCCAGTAATCGCTCTTTTTATATAATAACAATCACTATTTTTTTTTATGTTTCGTGTGGTCCTTTGCGGTTTCAGTTAAAATGTTGTTTTCTCTGCTATTCCAGGATGTATTGGCAAAGTTAATGGCATTTTCTCAACACACGACAAGTGTGGTCTGTATTTTGTCAGCAAATGGTTCCATATCAAATGTAACAATTCGACAACAGGCAACATCCGGTGGAACTGTTACATATGAGGTTTGACTTTGTTTTAGTATTTTGTGTGTTAATATCTCTGGCAACCTTGAGTAAAAGTTATGACAAAGAATGGAAGCAGAATATGCTTGCATAATGAAACATGATATAGATTTTTTTATTAATTGTGAACTAAATGGAACACTCCGCTACTTGTGCAGGGACGGTTTGAGATATTGGCCCTTTGTGGTTCATTTATGGTGTCTGAGATTGGTGGGCAACATGGTAGTAGAACTTGTTGCTTAAGTGTGTCTCTTGCTGGACCAGATGGTAGGGTTTTAGGTGGTGGCGTGGCTGGTCTATTAACTGCAGCATCCCCTGTTCAGGTTCGTCCACCTTTGCCACTCTTATATGAGCTGCAATTGATCTGTTTTCGCTTCTAAACTTTCTATAGCTCCGAGTATAATTTAAAAGATACTCCTTCTGTCCCAAAATTTGTCCAAATTCTGGAGAAGTTACTAAATCATCCATCATCATACAAAGAAATTCTAATTCACACTAACACTAAAAAAACAATATGGTTAGATTATTAAGGGTTTTTATGTACTTATGTTACTAAAAAAGTTTATATCTCCGCTTTCTTAAATTCCCCTCAACTTAAAATTGGACATTCATTTTGGACGGAGGGAGAATGATTTTTTTAAAGCCTGTAATTTGGGTAGTTATTCAGGTTTTTCTTTTTCTATTTTTGCTTACCAATTGTCCCTTTTAATCAAGAACCATGACAAGGGTCTGAAAAAAGTGATGACCCTATAATTATTTCTATCCGAAAAAAAAACCGTCTTTGTGGTGATCCTTTCTATTGGTCTATTTGCAGATAATAGTTGGTACTTTCATGGCAGCGGGTCAAAATGTGTCCAAATCAGGAGGGCAGTACGAGGCTTTAGCTGCAGCAGCTCAAACGAACTTCCCTTCAGGAACATCAGGCGGCGGTGGAAGCCTGAGCGAGTCCTCCGGCGGTGGTGGTGGAAGCCCTCTAGGTGGTCAAAGCAATAACAGTAATCCACATGGCGGCATGCCCACCATGTCCTGGAGATAGAACAAATAAATCATCCTACAAGTAGTCTAGCTGCCCGAGCGGGCCAACCACCTTAAAACTACAGCGTATTAGCAAGGTTTAGTTAAAACTTCAGCGACAATTTTATTTTATTTTTTTCAATTTCTCCAAAGTTTATCATCAACCCCCCCCCCCTTTGCGCTCCGCTCCGCAATTCTATGGGTAACATTACATTTGCATAGTAGGCAAGGCATTTGAGTGTAAGCTTGAGCTGTAACTATTATTATTAGGTTATATTGCAGATGACATATTCTCCATCTCCATTACTATGTATCTCTGCCTTTTGTTTGTTGGGATTTCTAACTGCTCCAAGCGAGCTGGAGCTACACCAAGCTCCTCCCAGCGGCTTCGATTTTGCCACCTTGCCCTAAGCTTGTGGACAACGGACGAAATGTTTTGAGCTCAGTGGGATTCACAATTTTTCGAAGTGATCTCAGCCACATACAAAATAAGCAAGATGATGTGGCGAAATCAAGGGCGTAGGGAGGAACAAACTCGGCGGGAGCAAATCGAGAAAATGCAATTTCGACCGGGCCCCCAAGTGGTAACCATAATAAGATTCACATATCCAACAAAGCCCACAAATCAATAATTTTGCGAGGAACACAGTGAAGTCTATTATCATCTAGGATCACCGTGTGGTTCGTAATTATTTTAATATTTTTTTTTTTTTTTCTATGGACTTATCTTTTCTATATTTTATTATTTTTACAAGCAACCATTAAATATAAGAAGCATTTATAAAAAACTAGTTTAGAAAGATGGAAATTACAAAAAAAAAAAACAAAACAAAAAACACATAAGTTCAAAATTACAATTTTTTTTTTTGGTTTTTTTTTATTAGTTTTGGTCAAACAACTGATAATTTCAGTTATCAGTTGTTTGTTTGAACAACTGATAACTGAAATTATCACTTGTTTGAACACAAATTACTCTTCAAACAAACAACTGATAATTTCAGTTATCAGTTGTAAACAACTGATAACTGAAATTATCACTTGTTTGAACAACTGATAACTGAAATTATCAGTTGTTTGATCAAAACTGATATAAAAAAACTAAAAAAAAAGTTTTTTATAAAAAAAGAAAAAAAAGTAGTTTTTTGTAATTTCCCATCTTACATGTTTTTTTTTTATATATAAATGCCATCTTTTTTAATGAGTTTTTTGTAGTAAACCCTAAAATAATCATGAAAAGGATTACTAAAAACACTGCACATCCAAACAGGACTTAAAGTAGGTGTTTTGGCGATTTTTTTTCTCATTTAATTCTTTTTTTAAAAAAATATTTTCCTAATTGTCAAATCTTGAAAAGTATTTGCAAAAAGGATCAAGTTCAGTGAAATTCGATACTGCTTCAAGTTTACGCTTTCTCTCACTTAAACTTGCTATTAGGAATAGCGAGTTTTGTAAAACTCACTACTACTGACATTAACTAGTTTATATTTTTTTCATTTTTTCTTGTTAAACCCGGTACTGTTAATAGTGAATTTCAGCGAACTTAGAACTTAGTCATTAAAACTTTTAAAGAAATATTTCCTCCGTCTCACACCAATTGATACTTATTTCCTTTTTTGGTCCGTCCCACACCAATTGATACTGTCCAAAATAGAAGGGAATCTTCACTATTTATCCCACTCATTCTCTCTCCTATTTTACTTTTATATTCACAACATTCTCTTTCCTAACTATTCATTTCACTCATTCTCTTTCCTATTTTACTTTTACAATCACAATATTTTCTCTTTACTTTTTTTTTCTCTTACTTTTTCTTAATCTGTGTATTCATTTTTTTGGTATCAATTTGTGTGGAACGGAAGGAGTATATTTTTAGAAAGCAATAAAATGAGAAAAAATAATACTGTAGGGTTTTGGCACATAGAAGATGAAGAAACAAAGAAATAAATGGAGCACATGGTATAAGCATGCATGGGTGTCAATGGCTGTAGAACTTAGGGATCTATCAATCTATCTGCTAGTGCCAGGCTGCCAGCTACTAACCTTCTCATGTCCTGGAGAATGTATTTAAACACACACACACTCGTGTGCTAAACTGTGTGTCAGACATTATAAATAAAAAAAATACCTAATTTCTTTTTAAAAAATTATTCCTTTCTTTCCGGCGTAAAGTTTTTACTTTTCTTTTTTTTTTTTTTTTTCTATCTCAAAAAA
Source organism: Adenophora triphylla var. japonica (assembly GCA_022495995.1). Taxonomy (NCBI): domain Eukaryota; kingdom Viridiplantae; phylum Streptophyta; class Magnoliopsida; order Asterales; family Campanulaceae; genus Adenophora; species Adenophora triphylla. The sequence goes on from JAFEMH010001567.1 coordinate 243,467, forward strand.
TAAGATTTTTAGTTTACCTTATTTATAAAATAAATAATGAAGTCTACTATTCATCCCACTACAATCTGCACACTTTTCTTATTGGACGTCTCATTACAAATTTCACACTTTTTAAATGACAAAGAATTTTTACTATTTTACCCACTAATTCTCTCTCGTACTTTACTTTTATACTCACAACACCCAGGGGCGGAGCCAGGAATTGGCCGATGGAGGGGCAAGATTACACGGGGATTCGGGGACAGCGCCCCCGGAAAAATTTTTTCGGGTCGGACAAGTAAAAAATGGGTCGGATCCATGAAATACAATGTATTTTAGTTAACAAAAATGATAAAAGTAAATAATTCAAAGAACGATTGAAATAATGTTGAAGTATTTAACGCAAACAATTTATTAAAATATATTACTCGTACAAAAAAGAAATTCAAATTTGCTAATTAAACTTGGGATAATAGGAAGAAAGACCAAAAACAAAAAAAATGGGAAAAGCCTAACGAATTAATTAAGATTGAAAAAATGTGAGGAAATTAGGAGAAAGAGAAAAACAAAACTGTTAAGAGAAAGAATAGCAAAGATGGAAGACAAAATTAATTGAAAATGTAGGTAGCAGGGTTCGAACATGGATTTGAAAGGAAACACCAAAGGCTTTAACTTCACCCCTTCTACCGCTGAACCACACCACTCACTGGTGTTAATCTTGAAGTTAATTATATATATACATATATAACAAAAATATGGTGGGGGCAAAAAAAAAAAATTTCCACTGCATTTCCGCCGCTGGGGGGGCGAGTGCCCCCACCTGCCCCCCTTGGATCCGCCCCTGACAACACCAAACAAATCACTATTTTCTACCCCACTTTCTCTCACCAACCTAACTTTTCATATTCACAATATTTTCTCCACTAACCTTTTTCTTAATTTGCGTGCAAACAATAATTGTGGACTTTGTAGCGGGACGAAGGGAGTACTTGCTAAACTGTGTGTCAGACATTATAAAAGAATTTATTTTGATAAACCTATTTTACCTCTCAAATATAAATTTTTTTTTTCTTTCATTAATGTTGCAAATGTAATTCTATATTTTTTTCCTTCCTATCGGGAGCACCTCGAAAAGAAATTAAATTTCTTCCCTTATCTTTCCTTCCACTCCCTTCCCTTCCCTTTCTTTTTTCTCCCTCTAAAACTCGGAAGCACACCCTTAGGAATTTGGTGCAATTTGTTGAAATATATCCCCGTTGGGATAAAAAAAATAATATACTAGAATTTTATTCTGCCCCATTGACGAAAATAAAATATAGTTAAACAATTATTGTGCAATTTTTGTCCCATTTGATTTGATGAAAATTCCTCGCTCCGACGCTGTTTTGCAGATTTATTAAGAAAATAATAAAAAAATAAGTAAATATATCAAGTACTTAAAGAAAGAGATAATTGTTCAAAACACTATTCATAATACTTTATATTTAATGTCGCATTTTATTGGTAAACTAAAATGAACTTTGACTAATAAATTATAGAAATTTGATAATCTTTATACTAATATAAAAATGATTGATAATTGAATATAATTAAAAACTATTCATAACTATTTTTAAATTGGGGCATTATCAAAAACTAATTTTGAAAGATGAATATTACAAAAAAAAAATCACACAAGTTGGATATTAAAAAAAACTCTTTAAATACTACAAAAACTATTTATTTTTATTCTTTCATTTTTTTTGCGTTTATCTGTCAAATAACTAATAAATGCATTTATAAGTTATAAAAACTGATAAATACATTTATCAGTTGTTTTAACCAAAAAATCAAGTACAAAATACTCTTTAAAACACTGATAAATGAATTTATCAGTAATAATGATAAATGCCTTTATCAATTGTTTTAATTAAAAATCAAGTACAAAACACTATTTTAAAAACTGATAAATAAATTTATCGATTATAAACAAATGATAAATATATTTATCAGTTGATTTAACTAAAAAGGAAAAAAAAAAATAATACTCCCTCCGTCCCACACCAAGGTTTCATGGGTGGGTTTACACGCTTTTTAAGAATTTTTTTAAAAATGGGTAGAAAATTATAGGAGAGAGAATGTAAAAGTTAAATGTGTGATAGGGAATAAGAGAGAGAATGTAAAAGTTAAAAATATTTAATAGGAGAGAGAATGAATGGGAGGAATAGTAAGTTAATGATTGTTTTTTTTTAAATATGTTAACTTTATAAGGGTATAATGAATGGTTTTTTTGTAAATATATGGAGATGATAATGGTATAAATATATGAAAAACTTTCCATTTAAGGAAGAAAACTTTAAAGCGGGACGGACCAAAAGGAAAATGTGAAACCTTGAAGTGGGACGAAGGGAGTATAAAAATACTCCCTCCGTCCAATACTCCCTCCGTCCCACTTCAATTGATCCACTTTCCTTTTTGGGACGTCCCACTTCAATTGATCCATTCCATAAATGGAAATATTTTCATATATTTATACCCTTATCATCTCCACATATTTACAAAAAAACCAATCATTAACTTACTATTTCTCCCACTCATTCTCTCCTATTAAATATTTTTAACTTTTACATTCTCTTTTCTATTTCTATCACACATTTAACTTTTACATTCTCTCCTCTAATTTCTACCCATTTTATTCATTTTTCTTAAAAATCGCAAAATTTATCCCAAAATCAATTGAAGTGGGACGGAGGGAGTAGTAGTTTTTTTGTTCCCATCTACGATTTCTGACTCCGCCCCTATGACTACGTGAAAGTATATCACAATGTTTGCTGCAACTGCAACTAATCCAGATAAAAAGAGCATGGCCCAAAAGAAAAGGAGGATCGATAACGAACAAGCAACGGTAATGGCGTGAAGAGAGAGAGAGAGAGAGAGAGAGAGAGAGAGAGAGGTGTGCCTGTGCCAGCAAGGTTGTGATAACGGAGCGGATGGCGTGTCCAGACGCAACACGTGTAACCAACAACAGGAGTAACATGGACATCTGGATGCCGCACCCTCCATTTATTTCCCTTGTCTCCTTTCTTCCCTCCAGTCTCATTCATTCCTTCCTTCCTTCTTATCATATCCATTCAACTGCACTTCGCATTATTCGGTGTTCAATAAAGACTCCGTTTAAGAGCGTTTAAGTCTCGTCTAGGCGCTAAGCCCCTCCCCAACGTCTAGTTCTAAATCCCACCTAGGTCTCGACTAATCCCGACTTATTTCAACTAGTCCCCGCCTAAGCGCTAGGCCCGAGTCCGCCGCCTAGCATCCGCCTAGCACTTTTTAGAACCTTGGCATTAGTATACCTTTGTCCGGTTCAAAACTGCAGTTCAAACTTCGGGGTTTAGAGTACAATTTAAATCATAGGTTAACCTACAATTCAAATAAAAAATTTATTATTAAATTTGTTTAAAATTTCAGTAACCATGGATGAAAAAAAAACCACGGGTTGCCAAAGAAGTCGGAGAAAGAGAAAATAATACACAATGTTAATCGGAAAAATAACTTGATTAACTATGTGTCGCTATGTAGATAACAACATATGAAATGGATATTGAATGAATATAACGTGAAGTGATGACTATAGTTAATCCGATGAAATTTGGTGTTTAATGATTAAATGGTGAATACTACTCTTAGTCCGGAACGGATGAAATACTTTATACTCCCTCCTCCTCTGTCCCTAAAATATTGTCCTGTTCTACATTTTACAATTATTAAGGAAGAGCTTCACCTTCTTATAACTTAGTAGATTTGCACTAACATTCATGCCTAAGTTTAAAAATAAAACATACTTTTTGAAACAAGTCAAAATGGCAAATGAGACAATCTTTCAGGGACGAAGGGAGTATTTGATTTGTTTAAGCCCCAAACTGCAACTTGAATCGATCATGTAATTTACCAAATTTAAAGACTGAATTGAACAGCTTCTAATAGAAAAGACTAATCATTCAAATTCAATTATAAAATACTCCCTTCGTTTCGTTCGAAAGGGCACAAATTTTCTTTTTGGGTATTCCATTTGAAAGGGCACAACCAAAAAAATGGAAAGTTTTTTATTACTTCTTTATTTGTGAGACCCACTTGTCATACTATCATAATAAATATCTACTAACTATTCCCTACCCCACTTTCTCTTTTCTACATTATCTTTCACTCACAACATTTCTTCCACTATACTCCCTCCGTCCCAATAAAATCTTCACCAATTATCCAAAAGGGCATCCCGTTAAAAGCTTCACCTTTCCTAAAATGGCAAAGAATTTTTACTATTCCACCCACTCATTCTCTCTCCTATTTTACTATTACACTCACAACATTTTTCAAATTTACTATTTCCTCCACTCATTCTCTCTCTTATTTTACTATTACACTCACAACATTTTCTCCATCCTTAATTTGCGTGTCGGACCAAAATGGTGAAGCTATTATCAGGACGGAGGGAGTACATTTTTTCTTTTTCCTACATCACTTTTTTTAATTCCCGTGCAAGGACACAAAAATGCCCTGGACAGAACGGAGGGAGTATGTTATTGTTGCATTATTATTAACAACAATTTTTAGATTTTATTAAAATAAATAACATTTTCTAAAATTTTAACCAAAGTTCAATCAAATAAATTACTGAGAAAATGAGTCTATTGTCATATAATCTCAAATTGTTGTGTTGTGGATTTCCTTTTTTCAGTCAACGGCCAGTTCTCCAACAACACAATGTTTTATAATCTCAATTTGTTGTGTTGTGGATTTCGTTTAACTTTAGTTTGTAATTTTGTGAGTTTTTAATAAAAACAAAATCTGGGGAGAAACGCATTTCTCCGTAACTTATGGAAAAACGGGGCCCGACTTGTCGCGCGACAATGCAGGCCAAGGCTTCTGGATATCCAGAAGCTTATGAAAGTGATATCCAGAAACCTTCAAAATGAATATCCAGAAACTTTCAAAATGTTTCTGGATATTCATTTGATGGTTACTGGATATACATTTGAAGGTTTCTGGATATCCAGAAACCTTCAAAATGAATATCCAAAAACTTTCAAAATGTTTTTGGATATTCATTTGATGGTTTCTGGATATACACTTGAAGGTTTCTGGATATCCAGAAACCTTCAATAAACAATTTCTGGTCTTGGCCTTGAATTTGGCTTCAAATCTATTTTTTCTGGATAACCGTCCCAAAGGCTTCTGGATATTCGTTCCAAAGCTTCTGGATATCCAGAACCCTTTGAGACTGATATCCAAAATTTTTTTTCTGATTATCAAACGCATAGCTTTTGGCTATTAAAAACACGTTTCTCCATAGTTATGAAGAAACGCGTTTCTCAGCAGACCTACTCTTTAATAAAATCATCTTCTTGACTTACTTCTCGTTTTCATTCTATTACATATTTTCTCTCTTTTGTCAATTACTTTTGTTTTCTCTTATTTGTCAAAAGCCTTTATCTTATCTCCACTTTATTGAGAGCGTTCATTAGATATTTATATTTTTTCTTGTTCCAATGCTAGGGAGGCTTGGTTGAACATTTATTGCCGACCCAAATGCGTTTTCTATTCGTGATTTCAATGCCAATTTTTTTCTATTTGGGGATTTTATTAAGATCACTATTTGATCGTGTACAAGTTTTATTTGTAGAATCATTTGAGTATCACAAGTCATTGTTCGTAAAGACGTTAAACAAATATTTGGTTTAGGCTTCAATATTTAAGATGGTTTAGGCATTTTCTTTTTTGCGCTAGACAGTTTGTCAATGATTGCACATTTTTTTTATAAAAATTCTCAACTTTTGACTTAGACTTAAACTATTGTGAAGCGTCATCTTTTTTAAAATTATCATTTCAAAAAAAGGGAATAATAAATTAATATATGTAGATGAAATAACATATGTCCATATAATCTTCTTTAAAGTGATCATTTCAAGAAAAAGGGAGTAATAAGTTAATATATATAGATAAATTAACATGTGCCCATATAGCCCATATACGTACATGCATATAATTGTGTACACACACATGGATATTGTAGCTATTATTCTATACAACTTTATTTTATATATTTTATATATTCACGTATGCATATAGTTATAATCTCAATCAATTTATAGAATATTAATTAATAAAATAATTTAAAAAATAATAAAATAAAATAATATAGGTAAATATAAAAATGACGGTCTACACACACACACACATACATATACTCCCCCTCCCGTCAAATCTCAAATTGTAAAAAATATCATTTTTGGTGTCTTATTAAAAATTGTATTTTTTTAAAAAAAAAAATTATATTTTTTAATTAGTGATACTTATTTGTTATACACATACCAACCAATGAACTCATTTAATATTTCCTACCTCGTTAATAATTGAACCTCACTCTCTATACAAACAACTTAATATTGGAGTATTCTCTTTAACTCCAATATTGTAGCAGTTATTTTTTTGCAATTTAACGTGAGCGTAAAGGAATATATATATATATATATATATATATATATATATATATATATATATATATATATATATATATATATATATATATATATATATATATATATATATATTTCATCTGTTCCACTACAAACTACATATTTTTTATTTATGACGTCTCATTATAAACTTTTTAAAATAAAAATGTTTTATTATTTTTATATTAATGAAACACACATGTCATAATAACAACAACAATTCAATTATTATTCTTTACCCCCAATTTCTCACTCTTATCTCATTTTTTATAATCACAACAGATACTGCACTCACACTTTTCCTTAATACCCATGTAAATAGTAAATGTGTATACATATGTGTGGGTAAGAAGGTGCTCAAATGAGAACCTAACAAATAGGAACTTAGGAGCCAATTATAAATGTTAGATAAGATGCAAATCAAAGGTTCAGATTAAATTTATATTAAGAAGACGCGATTGTAGCGTTGATATTTTTATTGAACAACAGAGTCGCCACTTCTATTTATTTAGAAAAATAATAAAAAAAACCTTTTATTTATTTAAAGAGATTTGAAGGTTCGGGGGTTAAGTTATGAAATAGGAAGGTTGAGGAGCACCCATTCCGGAGATCGGTATTGCCAATCAAGTTATCAATCTTTACAATTACTAGTTAAATAAAAGAACAAGAAAACCCTAATCAATTTCTTGATTAGGAATGTCGAATTATACGCTTCGAGATCACCTTCATGGATTGAAGGGACTCTAGGCTAACCCTTTTGATGGGGTTACACTACTCTAAAAGTCAATAGAGAGGTTGAGAGAAGAATAAAAGTATAGGAGCTTACCTAGCGTTTGGAAAGTATTTGATTTAGAACGTGGTCCTAAGATGTCTTCTCAGTCGAGAAGTGATTTGGGTAGAGCTTCGCCTTGATGTTAGGCTTGAGCCTTGATGTTCGTCAATCAACGTGGTTGATGGACGAATGTATGAGTTGTTTGTGAGTGATTTGAAGGAATCTTTCGTGGAAAGAAACCAACAAATTGTGCTGTGTGTTTTTGATCGTGGATCGGGGGCCTGAAATACTGAAAGTCATCAAATATTTATAGGAGGTTTAAGAGATAAAGGTGGAGAGGGAAACAACCCTAGGAAGGTTCCAGAACTCAAATGCTATTGAAGAACCGGATTGGATGAGATTTATCAAGAAAGAGTTTAAAACGGAGAAGAAAAGTTTTATTAAATTTATATTAAGAAGACGCGATTGTAGCGTTGATATTTTTATTGAACAACAGATTCGCCACTTCTATTTATTTAGGAAAACAATAAAAAAACCTTTTATTTATTTAAAGAGATTTGAAGGTTCGGGGGTTAAGTTATGAAATGGGAAGGTTGAGGAGCACCCATTCCGGAGATCGGTATTGCCAATCGAGTATTATCAATCTTTACAATTACTAGTTAAATAAAAGAACAAGAAAATCCTAATCAATTTCTTGATTAGGAATGTCGAATTATACGCTTCGAGATCACCTCCATGGATTGAAGGGACTCTAGGCTAACCCTTTTGATGGGGTTACACTACTCTAAAAGCCAATAGAGAGGTTGAGAGAAGAATAAAAGTATAGGAGCTTACCTAGCGTTTGGAAAGTATTTGATTTAGAACGTGGTCCTAAGATGTCTTCTCAGTCGAGAAGTGATTTGGGTAGAGCTTCACCTTGATGTTAGGCTTGAGCCTTGAAGTTCGTCAATCAACGTGGTTGATGGACTAATTTATGAGTTGTTTGTGAGTGATTTGAAGGAATCTTTCGTGGAAAGAAACCAAAAAATTGTGCTGTGTGTTTTTGATCGTGGATCGGGGGCCTGAAATACTGAAAGTCATCAAATATTTATAGGAGGTTTAAGAGATAAAGGTGGAGAGGGAAACCACCCTAGGAAGGTTCCAGAACTCAAATGCTATTGGAGAACCGGATTGGATGAGATTTATCAAGAAAGAGTTTAAAACGGAGAAGAAAAGTGATTCTGCACATCCTGCAGAGGGGTTATCTCGCACGAGACACGCTTGTTCCGCGCAGGACAACTAGTCAATTAACTATTTTGTCCTCTTCAGTTTATTTCATTAGCCAGTTAGGTCCAAAACTAACGAGGTTAGTTAGAAACTTAACGAAACATGCCGAAACTAATATGCTTTCATCAAAACACAAAAGAGAGACGAAGAGTAATGTAACCATGAAATTATTGGTTCAGAATGGGGTGTCTACAGAGCCCCTCGACGACAAGACTTATGTAAGAAGTCATGTCGTAGATAGAAAAGACATCATTCTGAATAATGGGATGGTCGTGCCGCACGGCTGCCTACGTATCTCTATCGGAGAATCAGACCAAAACTTAGTTCGACTCTACAACACTAAAAAGGCTATTTTAGGTATTTTGAAAACCATTTTGAAATCGAAGAGGGATTTTTTTTGAAAAGGTAAAATAATACTGAGGAATCAAGGACTCGACCCAATTCTGATGATACCCATTTTTGGTGATGCGCCGCCCGAGGTTATTGATGTTGCCATTGTTGCCGAGGTTACGGACTTGGTTGTCGTTGCTGCCATCACAGACTTTGATGCTGAGGTCACAGACTTTGTTTTGGTTGCCGAGGTCACGGACTTGAAGTTGCTGCCGTCACAGACTTTGCTGGTGTTGCCGAGGTCACGAACTTGAAGTTTTGCTGCCGTCACAGACTTTGTTGATGTTGCCGAGGTCACGGACTTGAATTTTGCTGCCGTCACAGACTTTGAAGTTGTCGGTTGAGGTGGAGGTTCTGTAGGCTCCTGTAATGCAAGGATATATGCATGCTGGTCTCGGATAGACCCGAAAGATTCTTACCTTTCTGTACCTGTTAGCACATAAAGATTCCAAGTAGATTTTGCAGATTTTAGTTGTTTAACTGGACTTACGTGGTGGTGTCCACGTCTGTTCGTGTAAATTGCTGGTTTGTCATTTTGTTGGTGAGTTTATGTATGAGTGTACGATAGATGGATATGTAGGGACCATTGTATGGGTTTATATTTGAGTTGGGTAAACTGTATAAGCGAATTTGTGTTTGACAAGTTGGGACAAAATCAGGTTTTGCAGAATCTGTTGCTAGTCAGCAAGGTTGTACTATTTCTTCATTGTTGTAGCATTTTGATGAGTAACTTTGTGTGAACACATCTAGGCCTGTTGCGAAACTTCATTCTTAATTCTCCCTTGAGTCGTGTCTCTAGGAGGCAAACAACTACAAATCTGTCAACTGTTATAATGGCTTTATGTCCAAGGCCCTTTACTGTCTCAAGCCCCAAGTTGTTTGCAAGCGGTAGATGACTTTGTGAATAGGTTTGTGAGGCTTCTCTCTTGATTTAAAGATGATCGAAGAGGACTCTCATTGTTGATTGATTTGAAGAGGATCGAATGATTTTCAATGAAGAAGGTTGAAGAATACTCTCCCTTTGTCCTTGATTTTTTTCTTAGTGACGCACCCTGGTTTTTGCCTAGACCGCCCTTTTGGGTTTTCAATCTAGCGGGCATCTCTTTTGCAACTTTTTTTTAAAAAAATAGTATGTTAACTCGAAGATAACTCAGAGGAGAGAATCTTATTGAGGAGAGAGAGATGAGATCTCAATTTAGTTGAGGAAAGACGAACTCTATTCTTTGAAAGGTGATCCAAGCATTGACTTTTTGGAGAAGTGTATTCTCTAATGATGAGAGGGAGAAGCAATGAGGAAAACTCCTAATGTAGATTTGATTATATTGAAGAGTTGAAGTAGAGATTGACTGGGGGAGAAAAGGTTAGGAAGCCCCAGCTTTGATGCTTGGATTTCAAGAGTGTGTATGAGAGTGGCTAACAGGAAGCCCCTAGACTCAACAAGAAACGCTACTTGGCTCAAGGATCTAGAAAAGTTGTTCTACCTTTTAATGAACCGTGCATCATCTAAAATTTTCTAAATAAGTTTGAAAAGAAATCTAATCATTAGTATGACTTAAGGGTAAACATTTTTCTTGATACTGAAAGTCTTCTTCACTTGCTGTAAGAGGATGTTGAGTAATATTAATTTCTTTTGTTGGTATCACTTGACTCATTTTCTTTGCGGGAGAGTCCTTCATGCATTTGAAGTTTCACATTTGTTGTGGGGGGGATGAAAGCTTGAGAGTTTGGTTTTTTTTTTTTTTTGTACTCTAAAAGCTTTGAATTGAGTAGTCCCACTCTTCTTGGAATGAAGGTTGACAGCAGCACCTTTGGCTTTCTTTGCTTGACCTTTGACTTTCAGTAGGGGTAATGTTTAGCCCTTAAGCCTTCTAAGGATAACTTTCTTCTTAAACTCGCTTAGAAGTTTCTATTTTTTGCGATTATTTAGGGAATGGAGGGTCCATTATTTTGTATGAATTAAATGATACTCATGAAGTAGAACAACCTTAGGGAAAGTGTTTAGGAAAAATGACTTTGACTAATTGTGAAATTTAAGAACAGACTCGATAGTTTAGATGACACAACTTTTTTCCTTTTTGGCGCCCGACAAAACTTGGAAAGGGAGAGGATAATGTGATGTACCCGATTTTTCCTTTTTGGCGCCCAACAAAACTTTTTTTGGAAGTTTGAAAATTCTTTATCGGACTTTGAAAAATCAACGGAGTCGCCACGCCGTTTTTAGTTTTAGGGCCAAAAATTTGAAAAATGCCCAAAATTAGAGAAAATGAGTTCGGAGATCACGTTACACTCCGGGAAGAACGTTTGGCGTTCACCCAAAATGCCTCGTACGACGAGTCTTCCTCACTTGAAACTTTTGTTGTGTGTGTGTGTTTTTTTTTTAAAAAAGACTTTCTTAAAAAAGGAGTTTTCTGGAAATAACTGAAATTCTAGGTACTGAATTGAAAAACAGTTTGAAAACAGTGATTAAACTGAAAATAACAAAAAACTGGAAAACTGTTTGCAGATGACAATGTCATCCGCGTGGAGGAGATTGTAGTGCAATCTCATCCGCGCGGATGGGGCTGCAGTGTCATATTTTTTACAGTTTCCAATTTAGTCACTGTAATTTTCAGAAAGTTAACTGGATTTACAGGACTTAACTGGAATTGTAACCGAAAGCAGAAAATGAAGGAATTGAATGGATTTTTTGGCATCCATGTTTTGTCCTCTCTTTCCCTAGACTTTGGTTAGTGGTCATAATTGATGAATCCACTTAACCAAGCCATCCCGGGGGTATGTTAGGACTTTTGAAAACACTTCATTTGCTAGGGACAAATGGGATTTTAACATGAAAAGTAAGTTGACAAGAAATTTAGGTCAAGATGTATTAACTTTAGAGGAAGATTTCTAAGGTGGTCATGAAAAGACCATCCTTGAGACCTAAACTCAAGTGTATCTTATACATCTTGTGTGACCTATTTTGTGAGTCTAGATGATTTTCATCCAAGGAAAGTGTTCCAAGGTGAGCATCTTAGACATGGGAAAGGGGATTTACAAGGAAGTAAAGGATGTAGACCATTTAAAGTGGTCATCTATGGAGATGGACTCCAAGATGACCATACTTTAGGTCAAAAGGCAAATACCAAGTAATGTAAAAAAAAGGGAAGTGAGGGATGACATAAAAGTAAAGAAAATGTGGATCCCTTTAAAAGATCATCCACGGAAAGGAATTCCATGGAGATCCTCTTGAATCCTTGGGACAAAAGAGGAGGAGAGAATTAAATAACAAATAATAAGTAGAACTACATCATTTACACATCAAGTGTGTGCATAAATGAGAAAGATATGAGTAGAGGGAGTGAGGGTTTATCAATTTTCGTAGGTTTGTGTTTAGGGTTTGAAGTAGGGAAAGGTGTTTGTTGCTGCTGAAAATGAAGGAGAAAGGCTGAATTTATAAATTGGCCAGGGGTAGGGATGTAAACGAGCCGAGCTTTTGAAGTTTCGAGATCGAGCTCGTTAACTTTTAAACGGCTCGAGCTTTTCTCGAGCTCGAGCCCAGAATGCATGTTCGAGCTCGGCTCGAATCAAGTTTCGAGCTTTTCGCGAGCTGGCCCGTGAGCTTTTCGCGAGCTCCTCGAACTCGAGTATTAACGAGCCGAGCTCGAGCTTCGACTTATTTTTTTAAGAAAATCTGAAATCAAACGAGCTTTTAACGAGCCGAGCTCGAGCTTTGACTTATATATATATATATATATATATATATATATATATATATATATATATATATATATATACTAAAATTCATTCGAGCTTTTAACGAGCCGAGCCCGAGTCGAGCTCAAACGAGTCGATCTCGAACAGAGCTCATCGAACATACGAGACGAATACGAGCCGGGCTCGAAAAAAATGACGAGCTTGAAAATCGGTTCGAGCTCGAGTTCACCTCGAGCCCACTCGAACTCGAGCTTTTTTCGAGCCGAGACCGAACAGGCTCGTTTCGTGTAACAACCCTAGCCAGGGGTGCAATCTTATCCGCGTGGATAAGATTGGCCGATATCATCCGCGAGGATAAGATTGTCAGCGTGCCTGGTTTGCAGAAAAGCTATTTTGGCTGTTTCTTATTTGGTCAAAAAGGTAATTTTCCTTGGAAATAATGGATTCCAGCGAGGTCCTTGGCCATATTTTTATTCCTAAAAGGTCCTTCCTCATTTAAATTGTCAAAATAATATCCAAAATGCCCCTAAATGATTATAAATCATTAATTTGGGCTGACGGAACATTAACGACCCAGATTGGGACACTTACAGATAGTTGTAGCCCCAAAGTGGTAGGTGGAGCTTCATCTTCTTCACGTATTGTGAGGGAGAGGATTGGTGGTGATGTTGGTCAACCCTTGAAGTACGATCAATGGCCAAGGTTTTTTTTTTTTGTTTTATGCAGTCAAACCTTTATGAAAAGTCAACTGCCAAAGTTTTGTTTGTGCGGTAAATATCTAGAGAAAAGTCAACAAAACCAAAGCTTTTGATTTGATTCTGCCGAGTATTAGTTTCACGCGGGACAAAGTTGTCCCGCGCGAGACAAGCAGTCTGACAGTAATTTTTTTTTTTTGACGAAAATAGTACAGAAAAATCCGAAAAAATTCAGAAAAAATCAATTTTTTTTTGTAGGAAATTAAAAAGATTGATAATAATCAATTGGGCGCAAGTCTAACCCTCTTAATTAATCATCCCCAGCGGAGTCGCCAAAACAGTAGCGTTGATATTTTTATTGAATAACAGAGTCGCCACTTATTATTTATTTAGGAAAACAATAAAAAAACATTTTATTTATTTAAAGAGATTTGAAGGTTCGGGGGTTAAGTTATGAAATGGGAAGGTCGAGGAGCACCCATTCCACAAAATTTGGAGATCGATCTTGATAATCGAGTATTATCAATCTTTACAATTTCTAGTTAATAAAAGAACAAGAAAACCCTAATCAATTTCTTGATTAGGAATGTCGGATTATACGCTTCGAGATAACCTCCATGAATTGAAGGGACTCTAGGCTAACCCTTTTGATGGGGTTACACTACTCTAAAAGCCAATAGAGAGGTTAAGAAGAAGAATAAAAGTATAGGAATTTACCTAGCGTTTGGAAAGTATTTGATTTAGAACGTGGTCCTAAGATGTTTTCTCGGTCGAGAAGTGATTTGGGCAGAGCTTCGCCTTGATGTTAGGCTTGAGCCTTGATGTTCGTCAATCAACGTGGTTGATGGACGAATTTATGAGTTGTTTGTGAGTGATTTGAAGGAATCTTTCGTGAAAAGAAACCAACAAATTGTGCTGTGTGTTTTTGATCGTGGATCGGGGGCCTGAAATACTGAAAGTCATCAAATATTTATAGGAGGTTTAAGAGATAAAGGTGGAGAGGGAAACCACCCTAGGAAGGTTCCAGAACTCAAATGCTATTGGAGAACCGGATTTGATGAGATTTATCAAGAAAAGAGTTTGAAACGGAGAAGGAAAGTGATTCTGCACATCCTGCAGAGGGGTTGTCTCGCGCAAGCCACGCTTGTTCCGCGCGGGACAACTAGTCTATTGACTATTTTGTCCTCTTCAGTTTATTCCGTTAGTTAGTTAGGTCCAAAACTAACAAGGTTAGTTAGAAACTTAACGAAACATGCCGAAACTAATATGCTTTCATCAAAACACAAAAGAGAGACGAAGATTAGTGTAATCATGAAATTATTAATTCAGAATGGGGTGTCTACAACAACAACATTTTTGTAATTAATATGATAAACGAGGATGAAACCGTAAAATGATAATCAATTAGTGGGAGCGCCCATTCAATTTATTAGCTATTAAATCCAAATGTATTTCGAAAATACACTTGGACTCACTAGCTAATTAGCTATTGAATCCAATTACAATATTCAAAATACAGTTCGATTCAATAACTAATTAACTATTGAATACAAATACAATGTTCAAAATACAATTCGATTTAGTATCTAATTCGCTATTGAATTTAAAAATATTGCACTTGAATTTAGTAGCTAATTAGCTAATAAATTTAAAACGCCCACTTACTATGTAAATCGCAAAAATACCATCACATTTTTTAATGACAAATGACCATTACTATCCTCCCCATTCACAAAAGCAAACGAAGTATTACAAATGTCACTGTACATGTTTTATGTGACATTTTATCTAAACTGTTAATTTATCTTAATATAATGATTGTTATAAGCTACTAAATTTCTATTTTACTTAATTTCTAATTGGAGTAATACTATATATATATGAAGGAGAATATACAGAAATTCTTATTTTACAAATTGGTTTACTAAAAACAGATATGCCGAAAAGTTTAATTCTTCAATTTTATCACAACGGTATGATTGATTATATCAAATTCAGGTTAAATCCAAAGAAAGAGCAGCTGTTAGACAGCTTTGGCGAAAAGTTCATATTGGTGGCAGGAAACATTGCTACAAATGCATCTCCACCAGACCTAGGTTGCAAAATATTCGCCTCCTTCCCAGAATCAGACAGTCATACTTACAGACCAGCCAGAAAAAGAATTTTCATCAGTTACAATCCACAAGAACTAGAACTGTTGAAGTTTGCAGTAAGAATTGAGGATAGTATACAATTTTCCAGTCTATATTGACTAAATGATCAAGAGATAAGCCCAAATTCCAGATACAAGATTCACAAATTCTTTATACACAAACACCAAAAGACGCATAAACTTCCTTATTTATTTCATTTTGAAGAGTATAAATTAATGACAGAATGCCATTATACACAGATTTGAGCACACAAGAGCTGTGACATGCTTCTCCCATTCATAGGAGAGGGTGATACACCGGAGCTACAACATATCATCAATCAAGATGATACAAATCTCTTGATGAGAGACTTACACTCAAACGCCGAAATAACACAAACAATACAACACACACAGAGACTTCTAGAAGAACTGGCGTAAGCAATGACGCAGGGCGGCCGGCGAAATAATTGGTCGACAACTTTTTAAAAAGCAGCTGACACCTTTTGCTAAAAATAAAGATTCGTTTTAGTGGTAGGGCCCAATTTCGTCTATTTAAAAAAAAAATCTATAGTATAAATGGCAACATGTCAACTCAGCATGAACAGTACTATGAATAGTTTCAAGCGGCGAATTTCCCATTTTGCCCTCATACATTTGTCCCTTTCCCATTTTGCCCTTAAATTTTTTTTTAAATTAAAAAAAATTTAAAAAAAAACGTGTCCTTGGACACGGGCATGTACTAGTTATCTAATAAAGATAGTGGTAGGATCCATTACCGTAGATAATGAGTCCTTGACGCGTTTTGTTTTAAAAGTTTTTTCTTTTTCATGGTTATAAAACCCATGTACCCTCATTTGTAATTATCAGTGAATAAGTGAGAAATCCATTGTCAAAACCTCTTTCTAAATGACATCTTAAATTCCTTCCAACTCTCTTAGTATAATATCTTAATTTCTTTCTTCTCCTTCTCGTACTTCATATTATATCCCTCACCATAAAAAAAAGAGTATTTTCCGCTGTAAATTCTGGTGTGAATACCTCTGATGTGCCTCAATCTTCATCTTCACCTCCTCTAATTTGTAAGTAATCATCTTTTTTTTTTCTTTCAGTTAATTCATGATTATTTTTAGTGATTTAACGAAAACCCAAAAAATTCGTCATACCCCCCAATTGGTATCAAGTGTATATTGGCTAAATGATCAGGAGATAAGCCCAGATTCCAGACACAAGATTCACAAATTCTTTATACACAAACACCAAAAGACGCCTAAACTTCCTAATTTATTTCATTGGGAAAAGTATAAATTAATGGCAGAATGCCATTATACAGAGATTTTGGCACACAAGAATTAATTGTGACATGCTTCTCCCATTCATAAGAGAGGGTGATACACTGGAGCTACAACATATCATCAATCAAGATGATACAGATCTCTTGATGACAGACTTACACTCAGACGCCTGTGAGTACGCCAATCCAATTCGCGACCCTTTTAGGTGCATTTTAATACGATAAAATTGCACTAAGGGGCGTTTTGGTAAATTCCCGATCCATTTCGAGACTTCCAGAAGCATTTCATAAGTTTCTCGCGAATGAAGTATTTTTTTAGTATTTTTCCCGGACAAAAGGACCTGCAAAGGATTAATTAGTTTGGACCTTTTGGGTATTAACCCGGAATGTTCCAGAATCTGGTTTTGGCGCCAGAAACAGTTATTGACTCCTCCCGTCGTACGACAGATTGAACCATGGAAAATTGATTCAGAAGGTCGTACGACATATTAAAGCCTTATTTCCCAATCAGCTTTAAATAAGAAATTCGCTCATTTGCAAAGGAGGACGGGTCATTCTTCTCTATCTCTCTACTCTCTCTCTCTAAACGCACCCTCTCTCTAAACGCAAACTCCATTGCCCACTCCTCAGATCGTCTTCTTCACCTTCACTCTCTCTCAAAATCAACCGGCGACCTCCAATCACCCCTCAATCTCCATCACCGCGCCATCTCCCTCTCTACCCAAAAACACCGTTCTACCTCCTTCTACCTCAACCCCCTTCTTCCTCGATCTAATTCCCTCTCAATCCCCTCCTCACTGTTCTCCGTCTCTCTAAACCATTCGCCGGAAACTCAACCTCCAACCTCAATCTCCATCACCGGTCTCTGCTCGCTACCTCAAAATTGCCGAAGCCATCTCCCCTGTTTACAGGTCCTCAACCGTTCACCACCGCCGCTCCTCAACAACGCCAATCGCGGCCCCAAGCCGTTAACCACCACCGCTGCACCACCAATTTCTGTCCTCCACACATCCTAATCCCTTTGCATCATTCTGCCATTACCGTCTTAAACCCCTGTCTCCGTTCATACTCACGCACAAGCGTATTTGAAGCTTCACAGCAACTTCGGTCTGAGAGTTCGAATCTGTTCCTGGAAGCTGATTTGAAGGTCCTTCTACCTAACATGGTTTAAGGATTGTGGACACTACGAGGGTAACGACTCCCTCCATCTCTATCTCATATTTGCCGTTTGTTTGCTTCATTGCAATTACTGTTCCTTGTACTTGATAATTGGGCTCTATCCGCCTTCAATTATCAAGTCCCAACTTCCATCTCTCTGTTTAATTTGCTTGGCTTGGTATAATTGGTATTCATGATGTGATTTCGTGGGATTTGTTGCTTATTGGCCAAGGGAGTGTGGATCTCCCTATATCCACATCCCCTTGGTCAATTTATTGTGAATTCATTGATTTCTGAGTTGTTTGGGTGTTGTTGTTTGATTTAAATCGTTCTCTGTTGGATCTGGTGTTCAAATTGTAAAGTCTCTGCAGATGGCAAGGTTATGTCACGCGACACTATAGGTCTCTTCCGTCCTGTGTAGCGCGACATAACGTGTCCTATGCAGAGATTGCCATTTCAGTTGTAAGTTGTTCGTAGCATTGTAAGTGGGATGTGGCCTCCCACAGTAAATGGTTCACAAGTTGTATTTCCCTTTGTTGAGCAATAAAATGAAGCATTAACATGCATTTTATACATATCTTGTTACACACTTTACACACACATTTGAATGTTTTGAATGTTGAACATAAAAATACTCGTCTACGGACGAGGCGTGTTGGGTGAACTCTCGGTTCTTCCCAACACGTAACCTGACCCCCGAACCCATTTTCTCATTTCAAAAGGTTTTCAATGTTTTCTTAAAAACGGCGTGGCGACTCCTATTTTTTTTCGGCGAGCGTTCATTCAGTGGCGAATCCGCTGGGGACTTGAAACTTGGTTTTCAAAAGTGGGTCAAACTTTCGTGTTTGTTCAATGTTCATTTCATTCACTTGTGTGTGCTTTGTTTGTGACATTATATGTGTTGCTTGCATCTTATGTGCTTTGTTTTATTCCGTTCCCTCCTTGTGTCCCATCATTGTTGTCTGTGTTGCTGATGCTTGGGGTTGAGATTTTGTGTTATGCTTGGAGGCTGGAGCTGGCTCTGGTTATTGATTCAGATTCTGGGTGTTGGTTTCCTTCTGTCACGCGACATAACATGCCCTCCATGTCCTGTGTCCCGCGACAGAAGTCGCCATTTTGCAGGATTTGGTGTTCTGGATACAGGTTGTGATTGTGGGGCTACCCCGTGATCAAATTATTGATCCTTGATTATTATACTCTGTGTGGTGTGTGTGAGTTGTTTTTCCTTTTCTCACCCCTTTTCAAATAAAAAAAAAAAGAAAATAAAAAAAAATCATTTTTCGCTAATAATGGAATTTAGTCATCCGCATACTACATCACATAGATTTAGAACCCTCGGGTGCGATTGACGGCATCGCGGACGGCCTTGAATTTCGCCTACGCTTGAGCGCCTAATGTCAAACCCATCCCCCTAGTGCGTTATTGGTGGCGCCACACTTTTAACCTTACCCAAAACGGTTGATTTTGACACGACATTTTCAAATACACTAAAATAAATTGTTTCAAAATTTTTAATAGGCTTTCGTACCTACCCCAAAACCTAGCACGTGTGGGCATGTTGCCATCGCAACATGGTTTCACGAAAGGACATATCGTTCCCACGGCATGTTCTAACGAGAGATCATGTCGCTTTGTCAACGTGCACCGACGAGAGGTCATGCCGGATTTTTTCTTGAATTTCTTCGGAAATACCCGTTATGCTGCCCAAATTTCTCCAGAAATTGGGGCTGCCCGTCCGTCCCATAAATGCTTTGGTTTTATTTAGGTATCATTGCCTATTATTAATTTTGAACCAATACATTTGGTGTATTTGTGGATGATGTGTCCCTAGGTTCCCCCGAGGTTTAGTTTGCGTGAATAAAGAGTTAGCCTTTCCCAACCGTTCCTAGGAATTAAAAGCCACCGATTTCTACTTGAATACTGATAAGATGTTGCATGAGTCCATCTCCTATTTTTTTTCGGCGAGCGTTCATTCAACGCCGGAACAACACAAACAATAGACAGCACACACATAGACTTCTAAAAGAACTGGCGTAAGCAATGACGCAGGACGGTGAAATAATTGGCCGACAACTTTTTCAAAAGCAGCCGACACCTTTTGCTAAAGATAAAGATTCGTTTTAGTTGTAGGGCCCAATATTCGTCTTTTTCTTAAAAAGTATTATCTAATAAAGATAGTGGTAGGATCCGTTGCTTTAGATAATGCGTACTTAACGCGTTTTGTTTTAAAAGTTTTTTCTTTATCAGGGTTATAAAAACCCGTGTACCCTTCATTTGTAATGATCAGTGAAGAAGTGAGAAATCCATTGTCAAAACCTCTCTCTAAATGGCAGCTTAAATTCCTTCCAGCTCTATTAGTATAATATCTTAATTTCTTAATTCTCCTTGTCGTACTTCTTATTATATCCCTTATCATAAAAAATAATAATAAAAAAAAAAAATATATATATATATATATATATATATATATATATATATATATATATATATATATATATATATATATATATATTACAATTTTTTTTTGGTTATAAAAATGTTACTCCCTCCGTCCCACTTCAATTGAGCCATGACATCTTTGCACGCTTTTTAAGATTTTTTTTTAAAATGAGTAAAGAATTGAAAGTTGGTAGAAAATTAGAGGAGAGAGAATGTAAAAGTCAAAAACATTTAATAGGAGAGAGAATGAGTGAAAGGAATAGTAAGTAAGTTAATGATTGGTTTTTTTAAATATGTTAAAATTATCTATAGTATAAATGGCAACTGTCCACCTCAGCCATGAACAGTATAATGAATAGTGTCAAATTAATTTTTTCCATTTTGCCCTCACTAAGTTGTCTCTTTCCCATTTTGCCCTTTTTTTTTAAATAAAATAAATAAAAAAATACCACGTGTCCTCGGACACGGGCTTTTACTAGTAAGTGTATAATGAATGATTTTTTTGTCAATATATAAACATTATGAGGGTATAAATGTCGTAAACTCTGTTCACTTCTTTCCATTTATGAAATAACTCATTTGAAGTGGGACGTCCCAAAAAGGAAAGTGGCTCAATTGAAGTGGGACAGAATCAGTGGAATCTCGAGGTTTTCGATTAAGTAGAAGCAAGACTGAATATTTGGAGAGTAAGTTTAGCAGAGTTGGAAGTAGGGAGGCAGGGGCGGTCACATTTGATGGAAATATTATCCAAGCTTCTGAGTTTTTTCGCTATCTTGGATCCATTATCCAAAAGGATGGAGAATTAGATGGAGATGTGGCTCATAGGATTAAAGCAAGTTGGTTGAAGTGGAAGAGTGCCACAGGGTTTCTATGTGATCGCGGCATGCCCAATAGATTAAAGGAAAAATTCTACCGCACGGCAATTAGGCCGGCATTGCTTTCTGACACTTAGAATGTTGGGCCGTGAAACAGTGTCACGTGCATAAGATGAATGTGGCGGAGAAGCGTATGCTGCGATGGATGTGCGGTCATACAAGAAAGGATCGATTGGGGAATGAGGTGATCAGAGGTAAAGTAGGAGTTGCGCCCATTGAGGATAAAATGAGGGAAAATCGTCTAAGGTGGTTTGGACATGTGAGAAGGAGACCGAGTGATGCACCGGTTAGGAGGTCTTAATGGAGAAATGATAAAATGGCGAGGGGTAGGGGAAGACCCAAACAAACTTGGATTAGAGTAATTGAAAAGGATATGAGTTTACTTGGAGTGGATGAAAGTATGGTGTTGAAGAGGCCGGAGTGGAGGGCAAAAATCCATGTGAGGGGTTGATTTTTTTTCTTGATTTTTTTTTTTTTTTTGATTTTGATTTGTATGTTTATTTATTTATTTGTTTATTTATTTATTTATTTATTTTTATTTTTTATTATTATTATTTATTTATTTATTTATTTATTTTTTATTATTTTTTTTTCACGATGACATATGAGAATTCATGTTAGCCGACCCCAATTATTTTGGGACTAAGGCTTTGTTGTTGTTGTACTAGTAATACTTACTTTTTTTTTTCTTAATTATCACATATTCAATTTTAATACTCCCTCCGGTTTAAAATGATTGTCAATTTTAAACAAAAAAATTTGTCCAAAATAGTTATCATTTTTGGGGTAAAAAATATCAAATTTCTATTTTATCCCTTAATTAAAACTTGTTTTCTTTTATTAATTGGATTGTTCTGTGAAATGTATTGTATGAGAGAGAGAAATATTAAATAAGGACAATTTTGATAATTTTATTATAAAAATTGAGACAATAATTGTTTTTTTTTTAATTTATAAAAAGTAAAAAAACAACCGTTATTTTGGACAGAGCTAGTATATCACTTGTTCAGCACAAATCCATTGCCAAATGGAAAAGAAAAGTTGAAAAAAAAAAAAAAATAATAAAATAAAGAAAGAAGGGGAGTCGAAGGCAGACCAAAGCACGTGATCCCCAAATAAAATGCCGTGGCATTTCCGGTAATCCAGCTAACATATAATGGCAATAATGTGATACACAAAAAGAAAAAAAAAAAAAGAGAAAAAGAGTAATAAGACAACGAAAGGCCCAACGGATCTCTTACATTTTCAATTCATAACCCATCAATCCTTATCAACCCCTCCACCTCTTTTTTTCTCTAACATAATATTGGAAATATAGTGGAGTATTTTTTTTTTTTTTTAATTGTATACTCTCTTACTTCCATTAGAAAATACACAAAACAAAATATGTATTACACGAGAACTAAGAAAATTGTATTGTGAAGTAAGGCTCCATTTGTTTGGGGAAAATATTTTTCAAAAAACGTTTTTTCCATTTTTCGGTGTTTGGTAAGTACCGAAAAATAAAAAAAATATTTTCTGAAAAATATTTTTTCCACTTTTCAAATTAAAATTACTTACGAATTTTTCATAATTAAAACATTTTGTATTTTATTTACTATTTTCATATATTTATTAATATACTAAAATTCAAATTTGTGTAAAATACTTACTACTTATATTTTAAAAAATTCAAATTAATAATTTTTCTATTTGAAAATTTTAAAATGCAAGTTACTTATATTTATTTTCAAACATAAATCAAAGTTTCGGACGAAACAATATTAATAATTATTATTATAATATTTAGAATAGTATGACCGAACAAAATAAGCCGATCACTACTCGAGTTTACCTTGAGCTCGGCTTGACATTCACAACTGATGGCGATGGCGCCAAATATTTCAGGGTCAGAACGGTTTTAGGATATCTGGCAGGATATATTTGGTTTGTGTGGTACCTATGATTACAACACAAACGAAGCACCGTTAAGATCAAAGTTGGAGGTTAATCCAACTCATGCCCTCAGGTGTGAGAGTAAGAATACTGAGATTTATAAGGCTTGGAATGCCTTGAATGTGTGTGTGTGTTTAGGGTTTGAGTAATATGACTTACAATATAGATTTGACACCTACCTTGCCCAAGGGGACAAAGGTCTTCTATTTATAGGCAATGGAGAGCTGCTCGCTGACGTAAGCCATGAGGTCAGCCCTAAAGGGTACTTTAGTATTTGACCGCCTACATGTGTCCGCATCTGATTGGGTCTGTCAGGGAAGGAAGATTCACTGTCAGAGGGGATGTCGCTGATGTGGATAGGAGTCGTGTATTCGCGGCGCAACGCATTAAATGAAATAGTAGGCACCTGAGCAATGCATTTAATGCTATGGGAGTGAGCCGGCTACTTGCGTGTCAGAGCCAGTAAGGTAGCTTGCTCAATAAGCTTTGATATTAACCGGGAGTCTGGTGAGATAACCGGGAGTCAGGTATGAGACCGCAGTCAACACCTTAGGCGCGATCAATGGTGATTGACGCGGACACGGATGTTGTGGTCATAACTCATGCGGTCACCAGGCTGACGGTCAGGATCCCCTCGGTCTTGACGGGGATGGGATGAGAGGAACGCGGTCTTGACCCTGAGGGTCTATCTGTTCGCGGTCTTGATTCTAGCGATTTAGGATACGCCACATCATACTGAGCCTTTGAACCAGACCGAGCTGGGGCCCGGTCTAGCTGGTCCGGGCTCATCAGTGGCCCCTAGCTCCAAGTGAATGATTATTTATGATCTGAGCGAGGAGCTACTAGTTAAGCTCGGTTCAGTCAGATTGCTTCTTAGGCGGGCACCAGTGTTGGTGTTTTTCATTGGTCTTTGTTCTGCCTCCCGTGCAAAATAGGCACGTATGGGAGGCACGTGAGGAAGCTTGGAGAAGCCTCATTGCTCTGCCTCCCGGTTAACATTGCTCTGCCTCCTGGTTAACTGGTGGGCCCCATAGGCAGGTTAAGGAACAGCGCGTGACAGGTACGGGGGTACGCGTCAGCCATCCGAGGGGTGCAATAAATGCTAACCGCCCAAATTTCGAAAATCCAATGTTGGCGCCGGTTGGAGACCTGAGGGGAACGGTTTTGTGGGCTAATTAATACGGGTTATTGAAATTACCCGATCTTTTCGCGCGCGGGGGGCGCGGAAAAGGCGGTTGTCTTTCGCGGAGGGGTTGGTGTCTGAGACCTCGCTTCATGGGAAGGAACAAAATGAGGAGTCGCCACGCGGTTTTTGTATTTTGAGCCCAAACGTTGAGAAACGGCTATTGTGAAAATGTGTCGTTTTTATTGGTAGCAAAAACTTAGGAAAAGGCTTTGAAAACGGGGATCATTTTTATTGGTAGCAAAAACGAGTAAAAAGCTTTTTTGTACCAGAGATTGTTAGGTTCGGAGGTCAAGTTACGTTTCGGATAGAGTATTACGAGATCGCCCGAAACGCCTCGCATGACGAGTCTTTCTACCTTTCTCGAAATCGTGTGTGTGTGTGTGTGTTTTTTTTTGAAATGGGGGCTTGAATGACAAGCTTAATCTTGGTTTGAATGACAAACGTTTGATTAGGTGACTTTTGAAAAGACGAGCGTTTGAATGACAAACGTCGGTTTTGAGTTTGAAATGAGCGTTTGCGTGACAAACGTCGGTTTTGAGACGGAAATGAGCGTTTGCGTGGCAAACGTCGATTTTGAGTTTTGAAATGAGCGTTTGCGTGGCAAACGTCGATTTTGAGTTGAAAATGAGCGTTTGCGTGGCAAACATCAATTTTGAGTTGAAAAGGAGTTCGAAGGTCGAACTCCGGTTTTTTGAACCGAGCGTTACATTGTTAACGATTTTTTACGGGAAAAATGCGTATTAAATGATTTTAAGTGTCAAATGGCGGCTTTGAGTTTGAAAGATGAGCGTTTGAATGACAAACGTCATTTCGCGCGTTTTGAAAGAGAGTTCGACGGACGAACTCCGGTTTTGAACCGGGCATTACATTGTTAACGATTTTTACGGGAAAAATGCGTATTAAATGATATGCGATCAACGAATCGGGTTGCGACTCGGACTTTGAAAAGTAAATACTATCACGATCCAAACGGGTCGGACTTTGTAAATGACAGTATTTAAAGTGCGGTATCAACGGAATCAAACGATCCATTCGTAAATGACGATCAACGAGGCCAAACGGCTCGGAATTGTACATGACGATCAACGAGGCCAAACGGCTCGGATTTGTAAATGACAGGAATTAAATGACGATCAACGGATCGATCGATCCGAATTGATAAATGACAATAAAGTAAACGGAATCTGGGAAGCCTAACGCCGTTTTAACTCAAGTGATTACTTCTCTTACGGAAAGAGAAGAGGATCGAGGGGCTAAAACGTATCGGACCCCGTTAGACGGAGGCGTCTACATTTCGATAACGACGTTCGAAACGGTTATAGCGACTGGCGCGTAAACCGAGACGGAACGGGAGATTTAGAGAGAGGGAGTTATACCTATGGCTAGGGTCGACTCCTTTGACTCGGGAGGTGTGTACGGGACACGAAAAGTGATTCAAAAGGTTGTTTCGAAGTTGTAAGGGGCGTATTTGATCGAAATACGAAGATTTCACGCGAATCGAGACAGAACGGGAGCTCGGGAGGGGTAAAAACTGCTTAGGCCGTGGGGTAGTGAGTTTTTTGGAGTAAATTTTCTTTTCCTTGCCTTTGACAAAGAATCTCTATTTATAGGGTGAAAATTGCGGTAGGAGTCCTGACGGACTTTGGCTGAATCCAGTGGGGTTTTGTGGTATTTTGAGAATTTGAAGGACTTGCGGCAATTTCGTAAAATGTGCACAAAGTGAGTCCGGTCGGACTTGGCTTGCAAATCGGGGTATTTTGGTCTTTTCCTTGAATTTGATTGAAGGGTGACTAGAGGGAGGTGGCATGGCTGCCACGTGCCCTCTCGAGTCACCAACCATGTGGGATTTTGTCCCCGGTCCCGTTTTTGTCCGTTTTTAAAATAATGATCAGAAATGTCCAAACACCCGGAAAGTGCCTAGGAAAATGCATTTTTCGTGTGAAAGCCATGCTTTTACGTGTGATGACACGTGTTAAGTACGGTTCGACGTCGGGATGCACGGGCGATCCCGGACGTCTCGTCGGGCACAAAGAACGGGGAGTTTAACGAGTTCCGGTTAACCCGGGAGCGGCCGCTAACGGATTTCGGTTAACTTTCCGACGGATTTGGACGATCCGGATTTGGGTACTTTATGCTAGCCCTCGCCGACGTCTCTCCGAAGGAGGTGGGGTCGTTGAAAAAGATAAGGATCCAAATCGGGATGCCTTACTTTGAAGGAGACACAGGCGGTCACAATGGCCGGACCCTTAACGAAAAGGATTCCTACGTATCCCGAGCGGGAATCAAGCCGATTGTAGTTCGAAAAGGGGCAAGGGCCGCGCACGGGGACCTTGACCCGAGCGAGACCGCTAGAGGCGTCTAAACTGGATGAGACCATTCGCGCGGGTACCTTTACCTCGAATGGAGACCTGTTGGGGCGTCTCCGAACCTGGGACTTCTGAAACCTTCGAGGGCGCGTGTGGCGCCTCAAACCGGAGTTGCGATGCCGACGAGGGCGTTCGTGCCTCGGGTGCCGGGCTTATTGCCGTTGCCGGCGCTTTATCCCGCGGGGATGAGCGATCGGGCTTACGACTGGCGGCCGGGGAGATGAATGTTCACTTGTTGAAGTGAAAAGGTGTTCGGGCTTACGAGGATAGCTGAAGAGGGATTGTTGCAAGGCGTTCGTGCCTTGGGGTTCGGGCTTATTGCTGTTGCCGGTGAGGTGAACAACGAGGGTCTTGATAGGAGAGTGGAGGTCGGACCGCGAAGGTCGGGATTAACTGTTTGAGATCGGACCGTGAAAGGTCGAGATGGGAGATTGAATCGGACCGTGAAAGGTCGCGATTAAGACTTTGAAATCGGACCGTGAAAGGTCGCGGTTGAGACTTGGAATCGGACCGTGAAAGGTCGCGGTTGAGACTTGGAATCGGACCGTGAAAGGTCGCGGTTGAGGATTGAAATCGGACCGTGAAAGGTCGCGATTAAGGATTGGAATCGGACCGTGAAAGGTCGCGATTGAGACTTGGAATCGGACCGTGAAAGGTCGCGATTGAGACTTGGAAATCGGACCGTGAAAGGTCGCGATTGAGAATTGGAAATCGGACCGTGAAAGGTCGCGATTGAGACTTGGAATCGGGTCGTGAAAGGTCGCGATTGAGGATTGAAATCGGACCGTGAAAGGTCGCGATTAAGGATTGGAATCGGACCGTGAAAGGTCGCGATTTAGAGTTGAAATCGGACCGTGAAAGGTCGCGGTTAAGACTTTGAAATCGGACCGTGAAAGGTCGCGGTTGAGGATTGAAATCGGACCGTGAAAGGTCGCGATTAAGGATTGAAATCGGACCGTGAAAGGTCGCGGTTGAGGGTTGAAATCGGACCGTGAAAGGTCGCGGTTAAGGATTGGAATCGGACCGTGAAAGGTCGCGATTAAGGATTGGAATCGGACCGTGAAAGGTCGCGATTGAGAATTGGAATCGGACCGTGAAAGGTCGCGATTTAGAGTTGGAATCGGACCGTGAAAGGTCGCGATTGAGAGTTGGAATCGGACCGTGAAAGGTCGCGGTTGAGATTAATCGAAACTGCACCGTGAAAGGTCGCGATTTAGAGTTGGAATCGGACCGTGAAAGGTCGCGATTGAGAGTTGGAATCGGACCGTGAAAGGTCGCGATTGAGGATTGAAATCGGACCGTGAAAGGTCGCGATTAAGGATTTAATGGTGAAGACCATTATTAAATTTTAACGTCAGGAGACGGAATAGTAACTGGAATGTCCGGAGACATGATTGAGCGTTTGAATGTCAAACGTCAACTGAACTGAATTTAACGTCAGGAGACGAGCGTTAGTGAAAACTAACTTTGATTTATCCTCGGCGGATGGGGTGTTAGAAATGTCTAACTGGGGGAAATTTTACACTTTTGGGGGCCAAAAGTGGTAAAATTGAAACTGCGAAAAAATGAGGGGCCAAAGTGGCAGAAAATTTTCCTGGTGCAGTAAGAGTCCGGCCGTACGTACAACGACGCCATGAGGCTGGTGGACGGGTGGTCCGCTTACGCTAGGAGGCTCGTGGAGTTCATGCGGTGCAGTTCCCGGAGGAGCGTGGACGTCCGTGATCGGGGGCCGTCTAGGCCGAGAGATTCGCCTGCTCCCACAACCGGTGGGGAGGACTTTACACAGGGTTCGCCGGTTCGCGGCGGAACGGGCCGGATTTGGGAGCTCCTTCTTGCGCGCACTCGGGCGCGAGAGGGGGAGTCCTCGAGTTTGCGTACTCCGAGGAGGCCCTTTGCCTATTCCCTGGGAGGAATTTGGCGAGTTCCTGTTTGCGACGGATCCGGCACGGCCAGCAAGACGTCGAGTGTACGGATGACGAGCAGGACTCGCAGTAGTCCCCTTTTTTTATCGCTTTCTTTCTTTACCGCTTTGTTTAGACAAAATGCATGTATTCATCGGGAACAAATTTTGATTTGAACCGTATTTGCAAAAAGGCGCCCTGGGGCGGAACTCCGTATTTCGCATATTTATTCTCGTGATCACCTTCGTTATTATCGGCAAATAAGCAAATAGGTTAATCAAAAATAAATAAAAAAGAGAAATGCATTAAAAATTGAACGGGTCAAAAATTAAGCATGTATGCACTAATTTTTAATTATTTGCACTGTTGCACGAGCCCTGGGCGGAAGGGATATTGACATTGGTTGAATGAAATCAGGGGCAGGCACGCAGATTTCATAGGAGTGAACAGAGCATGGTTTGGAAATGTTTCCAATTTTAAGGGCAAATGGCCGCAGGTTGACCAAGTCAATCGCAGAGGAGTCCGGCCAGGACTAGAACCGAATTTCCAGATTCTTTAAATTGCAGCTTCAGCTTTGCAATTGGTGAGAAAACCGCGCATTGCTTTGTTCATCCGGCTCAATTCCTTTCCCTTTCTTAAGGTTTTCTTCACCTTCGACATGGCTCCCTTTCCCAAGTTATCGTCTCGGATGCAAGAGCGATATTTGGACAACTTTCACCGTGGGTACGGAACCACACGAGGCGTAACAAAAGGTTTTTCGAAGGTCAGCATTGGGATTAAATCTGTTTGGGCTTTGAAGGAGCTCATGCCGATTGGGATCTTTTGAGAGCCGCGTCTCGGTTCTGGGACGTACGGAGGAATGTGTACGCCTTTTCGTACAACGAAATCACTCCTACGTTTGAAGATTTCCGGCCATTCTGGGAGGACCCGAGACGGAACAGCCTAGTTCTTCCGTATCTTTGGTGGCATGGCCACCGTTGAGAAGCTAGTGTCTTTGTTGGGTATCTCGGCTAGAGAAGCATACGGGATCTTGCCGATACAGATACCGATTACGTTGACATTTCGGGACCGCCCGAAAGATTTGCCGAGCCGAGGAGCGTCTTTTCGTGGGACGCGTTTGCTGCGTGCACGATTGCTACTTTGTTCACATTCACGTCTCTCGCGTGTGCCATCACTGTCTTGGACCTGGTGAGGCAGGCGGAGTGGGGAGACATCGTGCCATTGGTCTTGGGCGAGACGTTCCTCGGGCATAGGCCGGATGGCGACCGGTAGCCGATACATGTGGGGAGGGAGTCCCGCTATGCCGACCATGTGGTTGAGGGAGAGGCCGCAGATGATGCCCGAGGTGCCAATGTCTTGTGACGCTTGGTCTTTCTCGCGACGTCCTCTCCGGTGATAGGGGAAATCAGCCGAGCCGGAGCTCTGGATGGCCAGACTTTGCACGCATCACTTGCGATGGTGGGTTCCCCATTGGAAGTTACGACTTGTAGGACCGCTCGGGAGGGTCTGCTGATTGTCGAGTGCCGGGCCGTCTCGCACGTCTTTCTATATTCCATCATTGGTTCTGCGGCAAGACGGGCCGGAGCAGTGCCACCGATCGATCTCGATTTATGTTGCTACCTTTGAGGTGGGATCTTTGCGGATGGAAGATCCTTCGACGCTATTGCCGATCACCCGGTGGTGGCAATACACGTCCTTTCCCGCTGTGGTTCTCTTTCACCGGAGAGAGGGCACTGTTCGTCGACGCAAAGATCCGAACCGGTACGAAGAGTGTATGGGGAGACACGAGATGGCTATCTTGTGGAGACGGAGTGAGCCGCTGGGTGCCGATCACCCGGACACTCGACCTTGAGGAGGACAGAAGCAAGGGCTAACCCCTGGGAATCGTACGGGCGATGCCATAGCCGATTATGTGGCAAGTGCCGATCGGGAGGCCAATCAAAGCACCGCAATGATGGCTCGAAGCGAGGTGGCTCGAGACGAGCTAGAGAAAGGGCTGCGTTGACGGCCACAAAGCCTTGACGGAGGCGTCGGGAAGAGTCCCCGAGCCGAGGTAGAAGGCCTACTGAATATTTCCCGCGAAGGTGAAGAACACTACGGGGAAAAGGGAAGGGGAAGAAGGATGAAGGACCTAGTACGGAAACTAGGTTGACCTTGTCGTCGCAGTATCCACCCATTATCATTGCACACATTAATTGATTAATGTTTTATTGTAGTTTTGCTAGCGTGTAGCGAGTCAAGAGTTGACCGTGCTTGAACTCATCAAAGATTGTTTTAACCGTTATGAATTTGTAGGTTAAATGAAAAGAGTTTTTCGAAACACAAGCAATTGATGCTTATTGTATTTTTTTTGTTTTTTAGACCGAACCAAAGATGGCTGCCTACGTTCCCTTTTACAATTGGACTAAGGGGCTCTGTGTCACCGTAGTTCGACACTTTAGGTGAATTTGAGAAAAACAAAGACAAAAGAAGTGCGACTGCTTTTTACCTGGATCATTAGCGGGAATGTATCCAAATGGGTATTACTCTTTTAGCACTTTAATTTACTGAGGGGGACGATGTATGGGGAAGGTGAGTTGACTCGTGCTCTTCCTCAAACGAAGTATCTGAGGAGCTTGCTTCCGTTCACGGGATTAACGAAAGGGTTTCCGTCCAAGTCTCGCTAGCTTCATGGCTCCTCCGGAGAAGATTCTTTGTACCACGAACGGTCCTATCCGTAGGCTCCCACTTTCCGAGGGGATTGGTCTGCGTAGGAGGCTTTTCCTTTAGCACCAAGTCGCCTTCTCTGATGTCTCGGATCTTGACTTTCTTGTCGAATGCTCGTGCCATTCTACTCTGGTAGGCTCGAGTGTGTTCCATGGCTTTCAATCTGCGCTCGTCGAGTAGAGCAAGTTCGTCGTGACGGCTCTGTAGCCATTCGACTTCATTGATCCCGTTTTCCAAGAGGACTCGGAGGGATGGAATTTCCAATTCCACGGGTAACATCGCTTCCATTCCGTAGGTAAGTGCGAACGGAGTCTCCCCTGTGGCGGTTCTGACCGATGTTCGGTATCCCCAGAGGGCTAGATGTAGCTTTTCGGGCCAGTCCCGACCTCTGGTGGTCATCTTTCTGATTATCATGGCGAGAGTCTTGTTGGCTGCCTCTACTGCACCATTGGTTTGTGGTCTATAAGGAGAAGACCTGTGACGTGTGACTCTGAATTCGGTCAGTAGTTGGTCACAATCTGTGATGATGTGTCGCCATTTCGCGGGAAAAAATTCGATTTTTCGCGTTTCTTTGAAAAAAACCAAATAAAACCCGGGAAAAAGAACGGAGTCGCCACGCCATTTTTGTTTTAAGGGCCAAAACTTTGAAAAATGCCCGAGATCAGAAATTTGGGTTCGGAGGTCATGTTACACGCCGGGAAGGACGTTAGTGTGCACCCGGAATGCCTCGTAAAACGAGTCTTCCAAGCTGAAAATCATTTGTGTGTGTGTGTGTGTGTGTTTTGGCCAAAATAATTTGAAACTCAGAAAAGTAAAAATTGGGATATCCTTTTAAGACTTTAAACTGATCCCATGATTTTTTGGAAGATTTTTGGATTGAGATTTGGTACTCAAAAGACCTTTTGAAGTTGAGAGCCACTTCTGCCAGAATGAAAAAAGCAGTGGACCTTTGATTTTGAAATGGATTCAAGGGTCTTAAAACCTCATAATCTGGATAAACCCAGAGAATGAAAGTTGTTCCAGACACCTTAAATAAGATTTTTGCGAAGGAATTTTCCATTTTGGAGAAGATTTTAGGGGTAAAAACCTTCTGGAAACCTCAGATATGAGATCTGGATTCCCAGAAGCTGATGAACTAGCCTCTGAAAGAAAATTTGAAAAGAGGAGTTTTACTCACCCAAAAAATAAAGTAAAAATATGTATGGAAAGATATGGATGTTGGATACAAAAAGTGTTTTGTAGTCAACACCAAATTCCACATTTATCTGTGTCCAAAAAATTAGACCATGGACTGAGGTCTGAGGAAATTGCTACTGGACAGCAACTTCTCAAGAAAGAAAATATGATTTTAAGGGGGGTTTTGCATCCATGCTTGTCCCCATTTCCCTAGGTTTTGGTTAGTGATCACTTGACATTTTAGTGGTGAATCAACTATACCAAACCATCCTTGGGGTACATTAGGACTAAGCACTTCATTTGCTTGGGAAGGGGAATTTTATCCTTTGAAAATGAGATTTGATGCTTGAAAATGGTTTTTAGGGTTTTGAAAATGCATTTGAAAGAAAACAAGAACACATTAAAGAAAATGTTGATCCTTGTAGAAGATCATCCATGGAGATGGACTTCCATGGTGATCTTCTTGGATCTTAAGACAAGAAGAAGAATGAACTACATTTTGTAGTTTGAAGATGCATGCATGGATGAGAGATTTAGGGTAAGAAGAGGGAGGTTATACCTATCTTTCTTGAGTTTGTGTTTGAATGGGTTCAAGGCTTGAATGTGTTTAGGGTTTGAATTTGAGAGTGAGTGTGAGTTGGGAAAGATTCAAGAGAAAATGGTGACAATTCAAGTGAATTCTCACTGTTTTCTCTCTATATTTCGCCAGAGGTTCAGTGCAAATTGTGTTGTTGCTCTTTATTTTTGTGACTGGAGGGCTCAATTTATAGCCCTCTGAAAATTGCAATCATGTCCGCGCGGATGGGATTGGTGGCGTGCACTGTTCATTAAATGCTGCTCCAGGCTTTGGACAAGAGGAATAATCTTTTTTAAAATTCAAATTAACCAGCCAGATTATGTTTCCAGCCATTTCCTTTTTTTTTGGTTTTTCTTATTTCTTTTGCTTTTTTGATTCTTTTCCTTGGTTTATCTTTTTTTGGCAATCCCCATTTTGCCCTCACTTTGTTAGAAATGTTAGGATTGTTAGGAATTGTTAGAAATGTTATAACTTTCGTTAATTTTCTAACGAAAATTCTAACAAGCTCAAATTGGAGCACTTACAGTAGCCCCTCGGCGACGGCGCTTTCGAAGGAAGCGGGGTCGTCGATAAGAGTAAGGCTCCATATTTGGCGGGATGATCGAGTGATCGGGTGGCTGAACCTAGCGATAGGCTACCTACGTATCCCGAATGGGAATCAAGCCAGTCGTAGTTCGGGTCTTTGACCCTGGAGATGATGGCGTTTTAGGTGCCTCGAACCTGATGAGCGAGTTCTGCAGTTGGTTGCTGGAGAGAAACTCTGCTGGGGATAAGAGATGACCATTTTTGGCCTGATGGCTATCCGCTCTGCTGGGGATGGAATGACCATTTTCGGTCTCTGCTGGGGATGATTGCGATTTATCGCTTTCCTAGTGATAGCGTCTTAGGTGCCTCGAACCTTGATGATGGCGTTTTAGGTGCCTCGAACCTTGGAGATGGCGTTTTAGGTGCCTCGAACCTTGATGATGGCGTTTTAGGTGCCTCGGACCTTGATGATGGCGTTTTAGGTGCCTAAAACCTGGATGATGATGGCTTTTTAGGTGCCTCGGACCTTGATGTGAAATGCCCTTTCGGTGGACTTTGTCTGCTGCCGAAGGAGAGGGTGACCGTTTTGGTCGAGGGGCTGGACCTAATGATAGGCTACCTACGTATCCCTAGTGGGAATCAAGCCCTTTCGTAGTTCGAGTTTTTCTCGAAATTTCGTTGGCTTTTGGGATTCCGTTACTTTGCTGGGGATTTTGTTAGCCTTTGCTGGGGAAAATCAGACGTATTCGTCTGGGAAATCGGTCTTACGTTTGACTGCCGTTGGATGATTTTGATGAAAGATACGGGATCTCGTTATCTTTCTCAGGGAGATCGGACTTACGTTTGACTGCCGGGGAATGATTTTGATGAAAGATACGGGATTCCGTTATCTTTCTCGGAGAGTTCGGTCTTACGTTTAACTGCCGTTTGATGATTTTGATGAAAGATACGGGATCTCGTTATCTTTCTCGGGGAAATCGGTCTTACGTTTGACTGCCGGGGGATGATTTTGATGAAAGATACGGGATTCCGTTATCTTTCTCATGGAGATCGGTCTTACGTTTGACTGCCGGGGATAATTTTGATGAAAGATACGGGATCTCGTTATCTTTCTCAAGGAGATCGGTCTTACGTTTGACTGCCGTCTGATGATTTTGATGAAAGATACGGGATTCTGTTATCTTTCTCGGGGAGATCGGTCTTACGTTTGACTGCCGGGGGATGATTTTGATCAAAGATACGGGATTCCGTTATCTTTCTCATGGAGATCGGTCTTACGTTTGACTGCCGGGGATAATTTTGATGAAAGATACGGGATCTCGTTATCTTTCTCAAGGAGATCGGTCTTACGTTTGACTGCCGTCTGATGATTTTGATGAAAGATACGGGATTCCGTTATCTTTCTCGGGGAGATCGGTCTTGCGTTTGACTGCCGTTTGATGATTTTGATGAAAGATACAGGATTCCGTTATCTTTCTCAAGGAGATCGGTCTTACGTTTGACTGCCGGGGAATGATTTTGATGAAAGATACGAGATCTCGTTATCTTTCTCAAGGAGATCGGTCTTACGTTTGACTGTCGTCTGATGATTTTGATGAAAGATACGGGATCTCGTTATCTTTCTCGGGGAAATCGGTCTTACGTTTGACTGCCGGGGGTAATTTTGATGAAAGATACGGGATTCCGTTATCTTTCTAGGGGAGATCGGACTTACGTTTGACTGCCGTTTGATGATTTTGGTGAAAGATACGGGATTCCGTTATCTTTCTCGGGGAGATCGGTCTTACGTTTGACTGCCGTGGAATGATTTTGATGAAAGATACGAGATCTCGTTATCTTTCTCAAGGAGATCGGTCTTACGTTTGACTGCCGTTGGAAATTGATGAAAGATACGGGATCTCGTTATCTTTCTCGGGGAGATCGGTCTTACGTTTGACTGCCGTTTGATGATTTTGATGAAAGATACGGGATCTCGTTATCTTTCTCGGGGAAATCGGTCTTACGTTTGACTGCCGGGGGTAATTTTGATGAAAGATACGGGATTCCGTTATCTTTCTCGGGGAGATCGGACTTACGTTTGACTGCCGGGGAATGATTTTCTTGACAAGGGGCTGACTTTGGTTAACTTTGGTTAACTCTGTCAAGTTGGGGACTAAACTGCAGAGTCCCAGATTTTTAAAGGGCAAAAGGGTCATTTTGACCCTGACAATCCTATCCGCGCGGATAGGACCGTGTTCCAGGGTTTTTAAATGAGGGGCCGCCCCCTTTCTCCTTCTCCCCTACCACTTTTACAGTTTGTCGAGAGAAAAGAGAGAGAAAGTGAGAAATCCGCCATTTTTGGCCTAAAAAGCTTCGAAATCTTCCGATTTTCTTCGATTTTCGAGCAATGGAACACGGGGAAGGTGCTTTTCAAGGCCAAGGACGTGGCCCGGTGGCGGAGAGACGATTGGATGTTAGTAGTCAATAGTACGTATGGTTACCAGTGGTTGAGTGCGTATAATAGTAGTTATCATGCTAACATTAAGATAAAACTGTATGAGGCATAGTTTGAGAAGAAAATATCGATCTCTAATTTGTTGGGGTGAGTTTGGAGAGGCAAGGCCTAAGGTAAATTGGAGCCAAGGTTCGTTAATCCATTTGAAGCTTTAGAAAAGGTTGGTGATTCGACTTATAGACTGGCTTGGAGAAGCTTATAGAGTATTTGAAGTTTTAATGTGATATTGTAATGTATTTGGTGACATAAGTTGTAATACTTTTATTTATTTATATTTTCATTAAGATCGTGAAAATTCGCGTTAGTGATAATTGTATAGTATGCTTGGGTCATTGAGTGGTAATATCATATTATTAATGGAATTAGAATTTTTTTTTTTTTTTTTGGAAGAATCACCACATTGAAGAGACTGTTTGAGAATTGAAGTCTGAGGTATACATGTAACTGAGGCGGGTTGATCAGTTAGGTAAGTGACAGTCAAATTCGGGACGAATTTTCTTTAAGGGGGAGTGAGTGTAACGACCCTAACCCTAGGCACAATTTTAGTACAATATTGTGTGCTTTTAATATTATTGTTAATATTATGTGTTCGTTTTTATATCTTTGATTTCTTTTATTAGGATGAGATAATTGAGAAAATTAAATAAAGTCCATGGGGAAAGTATAATAATTGACAATAAATAAAATGTGAGTAGTTAGGCTTTATTTTGTGTAAGGGAAAGAAATAAATGTTGAAAGCCTAAATTGGGTATGGGGGGACCATACCTTTCTCTTACTTCCCCATACCCTTCCCCATACTCCCTCCTTGATCCGCCCCCCCCTTCCCCTTTACCAATTATATACTCCACCTCCCTCCTTCCTCCTTACTCTTTCATTTTCTCATACTTTCCCCTAGCAAGAAAATCTCCATGGAAGCTCCCACCCCAAGTCTTGTATCTAAGCCATTCCTCCACCATTTTCAAGTTCAAGGGTACTTTTGAAGTGGGATCATCTAGAAGAATCAATCAAGCTAAGAAAGTCCTAAATCCATCTCCTATTTTAAAGTGAGTTATTATGACCCTTCTCTTCTCTAAATGTTCATGAGATATTTATTGTTGTTATTGTTGTTAAAATGCTCATTGGATGCTTTGGAAACTCTCTTGGAGTGGAGGTATTGATTTAGATCATAAGGAAATGTGGTTGTTCTAGGAAGTGTTAAAGAATGAAAGAAATGGGTAGAATTAGTTTAGAATGTTTTGAAATCCTCTTTAAAGTTGAGAAATGGGTAAATAACATGGAATGATATTATTGTTCATGGAAGTGAATTGGGAGTATAAGAAATGGGTGAAATTAGTTAGAAGAATTAATTTGAAATGTGTTATTAAAATGGGTTGAAAATCTTGTGTTGAATAAATTGGATTTATATTATTTTTGGGTTTAAATGATTTAGGATGAGAAATGGTTAAGTTAGAGATCCTCTTGGTATTCCTGAATATTGGGTTAGAATAAAAGAAGAGGAAATAAAGCTTGGTGAAAGAAATGAAATGCAGGAAAGTCTCGATTGGGCACTGGGCGGTCGCCCCGAGGGGGCATGAGCGACCGCCCATGCTGCCAGAAGCAAGAGTGCCTTAGGAAAGCCTCTTGGGCGGTCGCCCAAGAGGAGTTGAGCGGTCGCCCAAGAGGGCAGCAACTTGGGTGTTCCTTAGAACCACTTGGGCGGTCGCCCAAGTGGCACAGCGGTCGCCCACCATGCCGAGATCCTCCTTAGTCTTTTCTTATTGATTTACCAACAACCTAGTGGCATGACTCTTAATCATTATGACTTAGTGGAACCTAATCCAAATCGGTATGAATTAACCCTTTTACACTTAAGTTATATTAGAAACTTAAGAGCATCTTAATTGTGTTTAAATGGAACTAAGGAAGCACTTTAAATACAACTCAGAATTGATTCGACAATCTTGTCCGGACACTTATTAAATGTGACTTCCATTGGGTAAAGTGAACTTGGGTCCTTATAGAGATCATGTATTCTTGAATAATGTCTAAGTAGGGATAATTATTGATGCTTTGTTATCATACTTGAGTACATATTCATGACTTGTATTATGCTTAGTGTATCACATAAATCTTTGCACTCGATTATTGGTTGAACATGAGTATATTTTACCATGTGACTATATTGCTTATTTATGCATAGTGTGTTAAAGAAATGTTGCACTATGATGTTGGTTGAGCATGAGTATATTTTACCATGTTGCTATGTTGTTTATCCCCTTTGTGGATTTATTCAAGTATCTATTATGTGCTTGATAATGTGTGAGTCACCGACATTGGGGGTATAACATAATACGATCAATTATGGAAGTGTGACCTAATGTGATCGGATTATGTTATATTCATGGCCGTCCCCTCCCTGTGGCGGGATGGGGTATAGCATCTGTATTGAGCCAAAAGCCTTACGCAGTTGCTCTTGTCTTATTTGGTTCCCCTGAAAAATGGGTCTTATAAGACGTGAGTATTGCTTAAGCAAATTTCACCGTAAGATTGGAGTATTATTATACCCAATGTTGTACGACTCTTGTTCGAGACGGGAAAAGGTAAACCAAGGTAATGTAAGGTGTTTACGACTTTTCCAACGTGTTATATGCAACTTGTTATGTGTTGCATCTTATATGGCATATTCTTTGCATTTATAATAGCTTCTTTGAGATTTATTCTCACCCCTCTCCCTTTCTTGTTTTTAGATTACGAGACAGTGGACCCGGCCCAAGTAAGGGCGGTGAGGAGTTTGGAAGTTATATTGTGGGAATTGTCTGGGTATGATTAGGTTGGTATAGAAAGTGTGCTTTGGTATAATTCATTTATGGAATTGTATTTATAAATCTTCATTTTATGTTATAACCGAGGCCTTTTTGTAATTAAAACAGTTTCTTACTTTCTAAGTTAGTCAACTATTCCTCCATTGTGAAGAGGTGTAGATTTATTTTGAAATGATTACAACAATTGTATTTATTTTTGAATGATAATTAAAGGTTTTAAAAGTTAAGGAAATTTGGGTTAGTTTGAGGACGCTCCAGCTCGGGACACGTGTAGGTTCCGGGTCGGGGTCCTCACAATTGGTATCAAAGCTCGGTTAGAGTTCTCGGGTAGAGTCTAGCTGAGTGAGAGTGTGCGATAACTTACGTCGAGAGTTTAATGCAGGAAATTGTTCAAAGACAGAAAATGATATTGACCAACCAAGGAATCAAGGAAAGGTGAGTTATGGAAAGATAGATTCCTCCACCATCATTTGAGGTATTTTACCTGTCTCAGGAGTTAGGGTTCATACTTTTATAAATCCTTGTTCATTCGTTCTCATGTGGCATTTCATTCCATCTTTATTTGCATAATTGGCCCAAAAGTTGCCTTATGTGCTGAAGGTTCTACTCCTATGGGAGAGTACCTCGAATCATTCTTGTGTATCATGGTAGTTGTGATTAAGTGGGCATGTATTGCCGGTGGATTTGGTCGAGTTACCAATCCGTGAATCATCGTTATATTAACCGAATTATTTGAGTAGTTGTTGTGTTTGAGGAGGACTGTCGCAAGAAGCGAGTCTCCTTATCTACGTTTGATTTACCTCCATGTGTAATTGAGTCGGGTAAATTATTAATTGATATTATGTCACATATGCTTAAATGTCGAAAGTATGATCTAAAGAATGTGAAGGTTATTTGAGTTATGTGTTAAATTTGAGTAAAGGACACTTGGGTTATCTCCTGTACAGTGATAAATGAATTTGTGAACTCTTAGTTGAGGTTAGGTACATGGCCTAATTAAGAGTGGTTTATGGTTGTATAATTGCATGATTAGTTATTCAATGGTGTCTCATGGTGGAGACTAGATATATGAGACTAGTATTGAAAGTGATAGTCTAAGTGGGATTATATGGGTTATAAAATATCGCGAGTACGAGATCTTATAGAACCAATATATCTTTGCCTTATGTGCTATTAGTTGATTAAGTGGTGTTTTCTATGTGAGTTTCAAAATGGATTTTCATCAGGTATCATACCAGGATATTGAGATTTTGAGTTGCTATAAGGTATTATTTTGGCATTCGGATTCCTAGATAGAGGACACTAATTGGGATGATGGACTTGATGATTCATCTTGGGAAAGTATTTGATAAAGAAGATAATTAGCTTAGCGACTCTCCGTAAGGATAAATTAGTACTATATTTAGAAAAGATGATACTTGGTGGTTAATTATAGATTAGGGAGATCTCAAATTAGTAACTGTGAAGAATAAGTATTCGTTATCATTTGTTGATGATTTGTATGACCGATTCTAGAAACTAATAGGATACTCAATGGTTATTAGTTGAATTTTTTGGAGTGTTACAATTACGGTGAATATTTGCTTTAAGAATACACTTAAGACAACACTTATATCTAGTATGACCGTTTTGATTTGTGGATTGTGTACTAGTTATGGGAAGGTAAATAGAGTAAATGCGAAGAAGTATAATAGATGTAATTATTGGTGACTTGTAGGATCAACTTCAGGAATTGGTAAAATATGTATATGGGTTGTTTTGAGAGAAGATTATCATTAGTTGAGAAAATAAAACGAGGATAAATCTTATTGGAAGACAGGATACTTTAGGATGATTACACCGTATAGGTTGACTTAGTTGCGTGACTCATATAAGGGATTGGTGTGATGCTTGGAAGATATTTACGTTATACGAATTTTGAGTTGTTGATGGTTATAGGGAGATAAGTTAGATTATACCGTTAATGTTTAATTGAAATTTGGGGATGATTGATCTATGTGAGTTCCAATTATATTTTCTGATTTAGAAATTATGATATTTGATCGGGAACTAGATGTTTACAATATGTTGTTGCTAAGTACAATACCAATATCAAAGGTAGGGAATAGATGACTCAAATTTAGTAAGGGTGTTGAATATTCAACTTGAAGAATTATTGAATTGAGGATGCTTTACCAAGTTTATAATCTTAATGAATGTTTTAGTGTTATTTATCGGAGATAGTAATAAGTATTACGAGATTGTGTTTTTCTCATAGGGAATTTAACTAAGTAAAAATATTATGAGTGGTGGCTACATTATAAATAGAAGTCAAACAAGAAAATTATGTTAGAATTGTTTTAAATGTGCCTTAAAACTTTGGACTATATATTGAATTCGGTATGAGCAATTGTGCCCTTCGGGGATGGTTGATTTAATAAGGTCAGTAAACCGTTTTCGTGTAAATTAAAATCTGTGAGTAATTTAACTATCTACAACTGGTATGGGACGGTTGTAGATAATTAAATCACTCGAGTTAATTTTGTTAACTTATCAATCTTTTGAAAGTTCTTAAATTGTGAGTGGTTTAGTTAATTAAAACTGGTATGGGCCGGTTTTAAATAAATAAACCATTCGGGTCTCTTTGAATCTCTTTTTATATTATCCTTTCAAATTCTGAAAGATGTTGTAATTTTTAGAAAGACTTGATATCCTAAAGATATAAATTGTACAGAAGCAAGTAGAAAAGCAACCTAGTTCCCCTATAATGATTAATTGTATTCAAGTTTTGATTCGAGAAATGATTTGATAAGTGTGGGATTATTATTGTGTCGGTCACAGTAGACTCGGTTTTGTTTTGGAGTTGGATCGGCTCCGTTGTGGGCGGCCAACCATTCAATTTGAATATTGATTTGTCACTAGGCCGGAACATAATTGAAACCTTTAATTGTGATAATAGAATATTGACGTTAGAAGATTTATTAAAGCATTTAGAGTTCTAGGTTGAACTTGAGAGTTTTATCACTATAGATTTTGTGATTGAGTTGCATTGGAAGTAAAGAAGGGTATGTTATTTTGTTATAGAAAGTTGAATTATATTTTCTACTCGTTATATATATAGCTTGATGAGATGTTATTAATAAAGTCCTCACATATTTTAGGGGATGGTTCGATTGTATAAAACCCATAGTGTTAAATGGATTGGATAGACAACGTTCGGAAAGGTCCTTTTGGGAAGGTAGGAATGCTATTAAGTTTAACCTTGTAAAAAGTTGAGGAATCATTACTTGTTGTTGATGATATGCTACGGGCATGAACAATGGATGTTAGTAGTCAATAGTACGTATGGTTACCAGTGGTTGAGTGCGTATAATAGTAGTTATCATGCTAACATTAAGATAAAACTGTATGAGGCATAGTTTGAGAAGAAAATATCGATCTCTAATTTGTTGGGGTGAGTTTGGAGAGGCAAGGCCTAAGGTAAATTGGCGCCAAGGTTCGTTAATCCATTTGAAGATTTAGAAAAGGTTGGTGATTCGACTTATAGACTGGCTTGGAGAAGCTTATAGAGTATTTGAAGTTTTAATGTGATATTGTAATGTATTTGGTGACATAAGTTGTAATACTTTTATTTATTTATATTTTCATTAAGATCATGAAAATTCGCGTTAGTGATAATTGTATAGTATGCTTGGGTCATTGAGTGGTAACATCATATTATTAATGGAATTAGAAATTTTTTTTTTTTTTTTGGAAGAATCACCACATTGAAGAGACTGTTTGAGAATTGAAGTCTGAGGTATACATGTAACTGAGGCGGGTTGATCAGTTAGGTAAGTGACAGTCAAATTCGGGACGAATTTTCTTTAAGGGGGAGTGAGTGTAACGACCCTAACCCTAGGCACAATTTTAGTACAATATTGTGTGCTTTTAATATTATTGTTAATATTATGTGTTCGTTTTTATATCTTTGATTTCTTTTATTAGGATGAGATAATTGAGAAAATTAAATAAAGTCCATGGGAAAGTATAATAATTGACAATAAATAAAATGCTTAGTAGTTAGGCTTTATTTTGTGTAGGGGAAAGAAATAAATGTTGAAAGCCTAAATTGGGTATGGGGGGACCATACCTTTCTCTTACTTCCCCATACCCTTCCCCATACTCCCTCCTTGATCCGGCCCCCCCTTCCCCTTTACCAATTATATACTCCACCTCCCTCCTTCCTCCTTACTCTTTCATTTTCTCATACTTTCCCTAGCAAGAAAACCTCCATGGAAGCTCCCACCCCAAGTCTTGTATCTAAGCCATTCCTCCACCATTTTCAAGTTCAAGGGTACTTTTGAAGT
Organism: Adenophora triphylla var. japonica; assembly: GCA_022495995.1. Taxonomy (NCBI): domain Eukaryota; kingdom Viridiplantae; phylum Streptophyta; class Magnoliopsida; order Asterales; family Campanulaceae; genus Adenophora; species Adenophora triphylla. Next base: position 286,642 of record JAFEMH010001567.1, read on the forward strand.
GGGATCATCTAGAAGAATCAATCAAGCTAAGAAAGTCCTAAATCCATCTCCTATTTTAAAGTGAGTTATTATGACCCTTCTCTTCTCTAAATGTTCATGAGATATTTATTGTTGTTATTGTTGTTAAAATGCTCATTGGATGCTTTGGAAACTCTCTTGGAGTGGAGGTATTGATTTAGATCATAAGGAAATGTGGTTGTTCTAGGAAGTGTTAAAGAATGAAAGAAATGGGTAGAATTAGTTTAGAATGTTTTGAAATCCTCTTTAAAGTTGAGAAATGGGTAAATAACATGGAATGATATTATTGTTCATGGAAGTGAATTGGGAGTATAAGAAATGGGTGAAATTAGTTAGAAGAATTAATTTGAAATGTGTTATTAAAATGGGTTGAAAATCTTGTGTTGAATAAATTGGATTTATATTATTTTGGGGTTTAAATGATTTAGGATGAGAAATGGTTAAGTTAGAGATCCTCTTGGTATTCCTGAATATTGGGTTAGAATAAAAGAAGAGGAAATAAAGCTTGGTGAAAGAAATGAAATCTGGGAAAGTCTGATTGGGCACTTGGGCGGTCGCCCAAGAGGGCATGAGCGGCCGCCCATGCTGCCAGAAGCAAGAGTGCCTTAGGAAAGCCTCTTGGGCGGTCGCCCAAGAGGAGTTGAGCGGTCGCCCAAGAGGGCAGCAACTTGGGTGTTCCTTAGAACCACTTGGGCGGTCGCCCAAGTGGCCTGGGCGGTCGCCCACCATGCCAGATCCTCCTTAGTCTTTTCTTATTGATTTACCAACAACCTAGTGGCATGACTCTTAATCATTATGACTTAGTGGAACCTAATCCAAATCAGGTATGAATTAACCCTTTTACACTTAAGTTATATTAGAAACTTAAGAGCATCTTAATTGGGTTTAAATGGAACTAAGGAAGCACTTTAAATACAACTCAGGAATTGATTCGACAATCTTGTCTGGACACTTATTAAATGTGACTTCCATTGGGTAAAGTGAACTTGGGTCCTTATAGAGATCATGTATTACTGAATAATGTCTAAGTAGGGATAATTATTGATGCTTTGTTATCATACTTGAGTACATATTCATGACTTGTATTATGCTTAGTGTATCACATAAATGCTGCACTCTGATTATTGGTTGAACATGAGTATATTTTACCATGTGACTATATTGCTTATTTATGCATAGTGTGTTAAAGAAATGTTGCACTATGATGTTGGTTGAGCATGAGTATATTTTACCATGTTGCTATGTTGTTTATCCCCTTTGTGGATTTATTCAAGTATCTATTATGTGCTTGATAATGTGTGAAGTCGGTGACATTGGGGTATAACATAATACGATCAATTATGGAAGTGTGACCTAATGTGATCGGATTATGTTATATCTGTGGCCGTCCCCTCCTGTGGCCACAGGATGGGGTATAACATCTGTATTGAGCCAAAAGCCTTACAGAGTTGCTACTGTCTTATTTGGTTCCCTGAAAAATGGGTCTTATAAGACGTGAGTATTGCTTAAGCAGCTCACTGTAAGATTGGAGTATTATTATACCCAATGTTGTACGACTACTGTTCAGACGGGAAAAGGTAAACCAAGGTAATGTAAGGTGTTCTGACAAATTTTCCAACGTGTTATATGCAACTTGTTATGTGTTGCATCTTATATGGCATATTGCTGCATTCATAATAGCTTGCTGAGATTTATTCTCACCCCTCTCCCTTTACTGTTTTTAGATTCTGAGACAGGTGGACCAGCCAAGTAAGGGCGATGAGGAGTTTGGAAGTTATATTGTGGGAATTGTATGGGTATGATTAGGTTGGTATAGAAAGTGTGCTTTGGTATAATTCATTTATGGAATTATATTTATAAATCTTCATTTTATGTTATAACCGAGGCCTTTTTGTAATTAAAACAGTTTCTTACTTTCTAAGTTAGTCAACTATTCCTCCATTGTGAAGAGGTGTAGATTTATTTTGAAATGATTACAACAATTGTATTTATTTTTGAATGATAATTAAAGGTTTTAAAAGTTAAGGAAATTTGGGTTAGTTTGAGGACGCTCCAGCTCGGGACACGTGTAGGTTCCGGGTCGGGGTCCTCACAGCCGGGGAATGATTTTCTTGACAAGGGGCTGACTTTGGTTAACTTTGGTTAACTCTGTCAAGTTGGGGACTAAACTGCAGAGTCCCAGATTTTTAAAGGGCAAAAGGGTCATTTTGACCCTGACAATCCTATCCGCGCGGATAGGAGCGTGTTCCAGGGTTTTTAAATAAGGGGCCGCCCCCTTTCTCCTTCTCCCCTACCACTTTTACAGTTTGTCGAGCGAAAAGAGAGAGAAAGTGAGAAATCCGCCATTTTTGGCCTAAAAAGCTTCGAAATCTTCCGATTTTCTTCGATTTTCGAGCAATGGAACACGGGGAAGGTGCTTTTCAAGGCCAAGGACGTGGCCCGGTGGCGGAGAGACGATTGGAGCTTGTCCGGATGAGGAGGCACTATACTCTTTCGCAATCGATTGCGGAGGAGCCCTACCCCGATGCTTGGCAACATTGGGCTTCTGATCCGAGTCTCCGAACGGTATACTTCGAATCTTTTCATTCCCTTTGTTGATTTCTTGCTTGGAATTTGAATTTTGGGTGATTTTTGAATTTTTTTTTTGAAAATTAGAACGATTGATGTTCTTGGCTTTGAATCTTGATTTTGATGCTTTGCATGTTATGAGTATATGAGTAACCCAAAATGTGCATTTTGCTTGGAAAAAGAATTGGCATTTTTGCCATTTTTTTTTTGGTATCCAAAAATTATGGATGAAAATTGTGATTTTTTTTTTTTTTGAAATTTGAATATTGATTTTTGATGATATGCATGTTGCAATGAATTTGTTGGTGTTCCAAAATGTGCATTTTGCTTGAGAAAAGAATTGACATTTTGCCAACATGGGATGATGATATGAATGTATGATTTTTGATTTGATTTTTTTTTGAAAAGAGGGACGGATTTTTCCTCCCGTTGATTGAATGCATGTTATGTATGCATGTTATTTTATGAAAATGGGACGGAGTTTTTACTTCCGTAAGATGTAGGATTTTTTTTTTTTGAGATGATGAACGATATGCGTGCATGCATAGGAACTTTTTTTTTTGAAAATGGGACGGAGTTTTTACTTCCGTAGGAATGCATTTTTTTTTATGAATGCATTGGGATTTGCTGAAAGCTGTTCTCTTTTTTTTTTGTGCGAGAAAAATGGGGCTAGGTTTATTGCATGCCGTTACGCTGCCGAATTTTCTTTGAAATTTCATGATGCATATGTATGCTCTTTTTTTTTTCGTGCAAATGCAAATGCAATTTTTTTTTTTTTTTTTTTTTGACATTTTCTTTTTTTTTTTTTTTATTGCAGTGGTGGAAACAACTACGTTACGGAGCAACCGAACAAGATGAAGACTCGAGGATCGGTGGAGTCTGTAGTTGACTTGTGGGACCGGCTTCCGAATGCGGGCCGAGGAGCTTTGCCGAGTCCGAGACAGATTGTTGTTGAGACCGGGCTTTGGGAGTTTGTTGAGTGCTTGAGGGGACTGGTCAAGTTCCCTAAGAGCAAGGGCCTCGATGTTCGCTTTAGCGCAAAGACTGTGGGATGCGACCCACACGTTTCACTTCTTTTGGGGTGAGGCTACGGTTACGCCTTCCGACTATGCCGCGATCACGGGTTTTTCCTTCAATGGACGCAAAGATTGAGTGGCGGGACGGCTACAACGATGCCGATCCGTTGTGCTCTTCTCGGGATTTTCCCCTATTCCCAAAAAGGGGATGGGGATGGAGTATGCGGTGGTCTACGGGAAGATTGTGGAGACCATTGTGAGTTACGAGGCCGGGAGGAGAGGATAGGCGCCGATCGATTGCCGTGGCCTTCTTGTGGTTTGCTTTTTCGAGCACCCTCTTTGGGCATGCCGAGGGGACGGCGCCTTTGCCTTGCCGAGGTCCTTGGAGGACATGGAGATGGCCGGAGATGTCTCCCGGGAGAGGCCGGCCGGCGAGCTTTATTTTGCTCTTGATAGGTACAATAGGAAGGTGTGAGCTCCTTGTACTTGCTTTGAGTTTGCCCCGAGGTATAAGCTCTCTTTTTGCTTTTCCCTCCTTCTCTTTTTTTTTTTGAGCACACACTTTTTTTTTGCACTGGATTGATTTGATTTTTACCTTTCGCAGTATGGGCGCCGGAGTTTTTCCACGTCACGATGTGGCGACACCGGCGGAGTACGTCGGGCGTATCCGGCCATGCGCTCCCGGTCTAAGCATGCCCGAGAGAAGATAAGCTCCAGGGGGCGTACGACTCTCGATACGCGGATTGCCTTCCTTTGACGAGGCCGAGACGGATGAGAGGATGATATTCTATCCCCGGGATCGCTTCGAGGTGGCGCACCGAAGGGCGCCGAGATTTGGACCGTGCAAATGGAGGATTCCGAGAGGTCCGACCTGCGATGCCTATTATCCGGGAGAGAGGGTGACGCGCATGGCGTGAACTCGCCTTTGAGGACACCGGTGGAGCCTACCGCCGATATGATGCACCCGAGTGACAGATCTCGTGACTGGGATGACTACCGAGCCGGCCAAGACTTCTCGGCATTTGTGGCGACCGAGCCGTACCCCGTATTTGTTTTGAGGAGGCCGAGGATGCCTCGTGTTCCGGATAGAGAGGGGCTTGGGATCCCGCGGTACCCTTCTGACGGATTTTTCATATATCCAGGATGGGGTCCGATTGAGGGTGCAGATCCCTCACTCGAGCGGCTTCCACGAGCTTTCCGGCCTCGTCCGGTATGAAGGTATGGCTTCACCTTTTCCCCTTCTTTTTTTTTTTTTTTTTTTTTGCTTTTGTATTTTCTTTTCTTTCCTGTCATCATTTTTTTTTCGCTACAACTGTTTCTGACGCTTTTGCTTTTGTGCAGTTTTCGGAGGTGGTCGTCGAGAAACTAACGAAGCAAGTGATCGGAGCTAAGAGATTAATCAGGAGGATGGTCACTTGCGGGGCTCCTCAGGCTAGAGCAAGGCGACCACGGCCGGCGCCTGTCAGACGGGAGGCTTCCCCTATTCGTTCGTGAGACTTCTTCGCAGACTCCTCTCGTCCTCTCATTGATCCCCGCGCGGTGCCGCTTCGGATCACGTCATTCTCGGGATCCATACCGGCAGTGGACACGTCTGGGCAGATGGTGGGTCGTCTTCGTACGTCCAGAGTCCGACGCCTTCACCTTTGGATATGATTTTTCGCAGATCTCGGCTTGCCCTATCGTAGCGTGCCGGTTGGTCCCGACGAGCCTCTTCTCGGAGACGAGGACGATTCTGAGCCCGAGATTTTCAGGGCTCCTGAGGAGGCAGGCCCGAGTCGCAAGAGGGGCCGGGGACAGACGTCGGGCGCTAGGGATTCTGATTGATTACCCCCCCTGATTTTCTGAGATTTTGAGATTTATGACTGGGATTAAGATTTGTACAGTTTATGCACACATTCTTTTTTTTTTTTTTTGCTCTTTTCTCTTTTTTATTTTTTTTTTGGGATGTAATAATTTAGGATTATTGATGCCTACTCTTTTTTTTTTTTATTTGATTTTTTTTTTGCATACTCTTCTTTTTTTTGTACACTCCCTTTTTGGAATGTAATAATTTAGGATTTTATTTTTTTATGAATGCAATGTTGCATGAGCCTTGGTTTTTTTTTTTTGGCAAGGGTGTTTGGTATATGGACTGGTTGTGGGAGGTTTTTGCATGTGTTTCGAGCAACCGGACGGAATATTCCTCTTTTGGTGTAGCGGCTTGGACCGTTGCAGATTTTTCGATGAATGACAATCATGTCCGCGCGGAGGAGTCCCGCATCCGAGATTGTCCTTTAATTTTGCTTCAGATCTGATCTCACTTTATTTCAAATTCAAATATCCTCTTCAACCTCCAAATTCAAACAAACAGCCATTTTCGGGGAGAAAGAGAGAAAAATCATGGAAAACCTTAGAAAAGCTCCATCAAAATTGCCCCAAGAATCCCAAATGTCATTCTTCAACAAGTTCAAGGATTGGTCCCGGGAGATCATGCATGAGAGGAGGTCCTTCTTTGAAGAAAGGTACAAGGTGAAGTGCTTATGATCTCTCAAGGAATTGATTCCGGATTATGAGCTTTTGAGGGCTTCTTCCTCATTTTGGGACACTAGAAGGCATGTCTTTTGCCTTTCCTTCAACGAGATTGTTCCGACCGGAAGAATTTCGGGCCTTGCTTGGAGGTCCGGAGGTGGAAGAGATAGCGGTTCCTTTGCCCGGAGGGGCTTCTTTTGTTGACAGATTGTGCGTCCTCCTTCATCTTTCCCCGGAGGAAGCGCAAGGTATGATCCGTGGTCCCGATCATTTTGATATTTCCGGCCTTCCCGATAGGTTTAGGGGCCTAGGCTTGGTGGATGATGCTTATTGGGATGCCTTTGCACTTTGTATGTTTGGCACCCTGTTCATGGTCTATTCTTTTGGGATTTGCCATCGGTCTTTCTTTGGATGTTGTCGTTCACCGTCGCACAGGCAGAGATGTCGTTCCTTTGATTTTGGGAGAGACTTTTCATGCTCTCGATAGGGCAAGCTACCGGAAGCGGTATATGCACGGGCGGCCCGTTCCTCTTGACCCGTGGCCGATGGAGCGTTTGGGGATTCTTCGAGAAACTCTCGACATGATCAAGCCTTGGACATTTGCCGGGAGGGGGTTGCTGTGGATTTTGACGATCGGGGCTCATGGGAGCGTTGGATGGCTGGTCTTCGGACGAGAAGATATCGATGGTCGCTGCCTTGTTGGCGGGTGGAGACTCGCAGAGTGCTTCAGACGGGTCTCATGTGGTCATGCTTAGGGGCTTTCTCGGTCCGGCTTCTATATTCCGGCTTTAGTTACGAGGCAGTTTGGCTTGGAGCAGGTTCCTTTGGGGGACTTTGATGATATAGCCACCGGGGTGGTGGCTCCTATTTCTATGGATGATCCCTCGGTGTTTCCATTTCTTTCCCGAGCATGGAGGTATGATGCCTTTCCTCCTCGGGTTATTCTCGGCGTCCGAGACCGGTGTTCACGACCACTTGGTACCTGGATTGGTATGAGAGGCATGCAGGAGAGACTCGGGTGGCTATTTTGAGACGGCGTGAGGCCATTGTGGGTGCGGAGGACCCGACTGCTTCGAGAGGAGGAGGGCCGAGGCGAGGGCCAACCCTCATGATAGGAGCGGAGACGCGCGTGACCGACTATGAGGCTTACGTCAAGAGACGGAGAGGAGGACTCCTATGCTACCGGCTAGGCTACGGGAGATGAGAGATGACGCTAGGGCTACTAAGGCCCTGGCAGAGGCTGGTTTGATAGATCCTGTTCCTATACGAAGCTTGGTAGGAGGAAGACCAACATTTTTCCTGTTCGTAAAAGAAGACTCGAAGGGGGAAGAAGAGGGAGAGGCCGATGCGAGTGGCTTGGAGTGACTACGAGTTTTCCGAGTATCCCTTTCTTGCCATGGCGGACACATTAGTTTGATTATGTATCTTAATTTCTTTTAGCGGGTTGCCGGTTGTAGGAATGAATCGGGCTTAGACTCATCAAAAAGTTTTTAACTTGTAATGAATATTTGAATTGCTTCAGAGTTTTTCGAGACGCTTTCATGGTCTGACCAGTGTATTGATGTCAAAGTATGACTTTATTTGTGTTTTAGACCGAACCGTTTCCGGCTGCCTACGTTCCCCTCATTTTGAGGAGCTCAGGTCTTCGTAGTTCAACCTGATTTTTTGTTGTTGTTTTTTTTTGTTTTTTTGTTGTTTTTTTTTGTTTTTTTTTTGTTTTTTTTTTTGGTGCAACCTCGTTTTTTACCTAGGCCGCCCTTTTCGGGTTTTCAACCTAGTTGGGTATTAATCTTTTGGCACTCTCTTTTTTTTGTTTCTCTTCTTTTTTTTTTTTTTTTTTTTTTTACGCGTAGTATCTGCGCGGCTTGTCACCATTCACCGGGTGTACAAAGGGATTCCCGTCGAGGTGCAAGTTGCATGGCTCCTCAGGAGAAGATCTTACGGACGACATATGGCCCGACCCATACGGGCTCCCATTTGCCGAGGGGTTTATACGGACTGGGGGATTTTCTTTCAAAACGAGATCCCCTTCTCGGATCTCCCGATGCTTTACTTTCTTGTCAAAGGCTCTGGCCATTCTTCCTTGGTAGGCTCGGATGTGTTCCATGGCTTTCAATCGTCGCTCATCTAGCAGGGCCAATTCGTCATGGCGACTGGAGCCATTCGACCTCGTTGATCGGCTTTCCGGTGGTATACGGAGCGAGGATCTCTAGCTCGATTGGGAGTACGGCTTCCATTCCGTATGTGAGGGCAAACGGTGTTTCCCCGATTGCCATTTCGGTGATGTTACTCAGAGCCCCGAGTGCCAGGTGCAACTTTTCGGGCCAATCTCTCGCCTTGGACAGCCATTTTCCGGATGATATTTTCCGTAGTCTTGTTTGCTTGCCTCGACGGCTCCGTTGGTTTGGGGCCTGTAAGGAGATGACTTGTGACGGGTTATTCGGAATTACGCGGCGGTTTTCACATTCCCCTTCGAAGTGGGATCCATTATACGAGATGATTTCGGCTGGCAACCCGTATCTGCATATGATGTTCTCTTTGATGAAGAGGGCTACTTTTCTTGAGTTGAGGATTTTGTAGGACTTGGCTTCAACCCACTTGGTGAAATAATCCACGGCTACCGGGGACGAATTCGTGGCCGTTCTTGCTGATGGCGTGATTTTGCCTATGACGTCAATTCCCCAAGTGACGAAAGGCCAAGGGGTTGTCATGCATTATAACTCGTGAAGAGGCAAATGATTAAGGTTTGAGTATCGGTGACATTTGTCGCAGCTTTTGACGAACTGGATGCAGTCGGCTTTCATGGAGATCCAAAAGTATCCCATTCTCGGTATAATTTGCATCGGGGCTCGAGCATTCATGTGGGGGCCGCAGTACCACCATGTATTTCTTTCATGAGTTCGGTAGCCTCTTGTTTGCCGATACATCGCGGAGGGGGCCTTGATAACGCTTTTTGTATAACATGTTTCCCAAAAGAACATAATGGGAGGCGAGCCGCTTCGTGTGAGAGACTTTTCGCTTTGATTCCTTCTTTATATTCCCCATCTTCATTTTTGAAAGAGGCCTCGCCATCCTTCGCCATTCTTGGTAAATGAGTGTACCGGGATCATTGGCCGGTTCGGCACGCTTCGATTTCAAAGCAATAAGCGGGATTTTCTCTTCTACCGACTCGAATGGTTTGACGGACTTCCCTTCGGGTATTTCAACGAGGGAGGCTAGTGTTGCCGAGCATCTGCAAATCTGTTGCGATCTCTGGGCAAGTAATGAAAGGCGATCTCTTTGAATTGAGTTACTAACTCTTCCATGTAAGTGTGATATTTACGTAGACCGGGTCCACGGTCTTCCATTTGTTAGAGACCCGATTGATGATGAGGGCGAGTCACCATACACCTCCAATTCCTTGATATTTCTTTCAAGGGCGGCTTCCAACCCGGCTATGCAAGCTTCATATTCCGGCGTTGTTGGTGACTTGAAGTTCGGCCTTCTTGCTATGGGGGTGTGTTCGTCGGTAGGATCGACCGAAGCATTCCCTATCCCGTTCCCCTTTTGTTTGACGCCCGTCGAAGAAGAGTTGCCAGCGATTTTCTCCTTCTAGAGCGAAGATTCCATCATCGGGAAATTGAGGTTCGAGTCCTCGGGACTCATCACTTGGGAAATCGGCCAAATGTTACGCCATTATGCGTCCTTTTACGGATTTCCTTGAAACATAAGTGATGTCATATTCGGCCAAAAAGAACGACCATTTTGCCCAACCTCATGGAGATGGAAGGCTTGTCGAACGAGATATTTGATGGGGTCTATCCTTGAGACGAGATGTATCGGGTGAGGCGCATGTAGTGTTTCAACTTTCCCACTACCCGGACCAAACCTGCGCAAGTCTTCTCGCAAGCGGCAGTAATTGAGTTCGCTTCCTTGGAGCTTTACGCTACGAAATAGATGGCGTTTTCGATCTTAGAATCTTTCTTCTCTTGAGCTAGCATAGCCCCAATTCTTTGTATCCGTGACAGTTAGATATAGCAAGAGTGGCTTTTGCCGATGTGGTGGGCGAGAGAATCGGGGGGGGATTCACAAGGTATGCCTTGATGTTCAAAGGCAAGCCGACATTACGGAGTCCATTCTCGTGTAGGCATTTTTCTTCATCAACTTGAAGATCGGCTCGCGGATCGAGGTCAGTGATTTACAAAGCGGCTTATGTATTGCGGTCTTCCCATGAAGGATTTCACTTACGTCGGTGTCGGGCGGCTTCATTTCAACTATCGCCTTGATTTTACGGGGATCTACTTCGATTCCCCGTTACGTCACCATATATCCTAGCACCTTACCTCGTCTTACACCGAAGGTGCACTTGGCTGGATTCGGTCTCATGCCGTGGTCTCGGAGGCGGCCGAAGAATTTTCTCAAATCAACAAAGTGCGCCATCCGATCCTCTGGAGTGTATTATCATGTCATCCACATAGACCTCAATTTCTTTGTGGATCATGTCATGGAACAGAGCCGTAGCTGCCCTCCGGTACGTAGCCCCGGCATTCTTTAGTCCGAACGGCATGACCGTGTAGCGGTATGTGCCCCAGGGGTTGTGAAGGCCGTTTTGGCTTGATCCTCTTCTGCCATTTTGATTTGGTTGTAGGCAAAACCGTCGACGAAGGATTTGACTTCATGGTTGGCCGTGGAATCTACCAAAATGTCGATGTTTGGCAGGGGAAATCGTCTTTTGGGGGCTTTGTTCAAGTCTCTGAAGTCTACGCAAAGACCGGATCTTTCCGTTGGCCTTGGTCACCGTTACTATGTTGGAAAGCCATGTAGGGTATTCAATGACCACGATGAATCCCGCCTGAGCATCTTTTCTATCTCCTCTTTCACTTGTAGGGACCATTCGGGCTTAATTCTTCTTAGCTTGTTTCTTGGCTTGACTTAAGGTCGAGCGGTATTCGGTGCTCAACTATGGAAGGATCGAGGCCTGGCATATCTTTATAGGACCATGCGAACACATCCACAAATTCTTTTAGTAGCTCAATTAGGGCATCCCTTTCGGTCCCTTCGAAGAAACTACCAATCTGCGTCTCTTTAGGCTCTTCCGGTTCCCAGTTCACACTCGTCAAAATCTCTTCGGCGGCTTGGGCTCGATTTTCCTCTTTCCGGACAACACGCTTAAAGATTTCTTTGATATATTGTTCATTTAATGTGTCTGCCTCTTCATCTAGTGAATCGTTATTAAGCTGTTTTTAGATTATTAGTTAATTCATCATTAGTTAAAGTGGCAATTAAGGGATACTCGAAAGGTTCATCATTTCATTGAAGACGAAAGGGAATACAACGTTCGCTACGAGACTCGTAGTCTTCGGGCGTAAGGCCATCGGACGACTCGAGAGACTCGAACTCAACAATGAGAGACTCGGAGGACTTTACAAAGGTTGACACGAAAGGACGGGGACCAATCCAAGCTTGGTGATCATTTCCTCTTTGGTCGCGGACGGGCACGAGAGAGTTTCCCAATTCTTTAGCGGCATCGGCGTCGGTGGCTTCACAACTCGGGAAAGGCATGGTCTCTGTGCTCCCTCTTCAAGCATTGCTATCATCTCTTTGTACGAATCGGAATCAACCGGGTTCGGCTCTTGGAACCGAGCATGAAGATGTAAGGATCTTCTTCCGGATATGCCGCTTCCTCCATCTGGAGGGTTCGACTCATCGTCGTCGATCGCTCAATCCGGATGCGAGGACGTGTTGCGTCTTGGTGTGGTGCTGGAACTACTGGGAAAGATCTCATGCCCCATGTGCGAGCGGAAAGGCTTAGTGGGTAGTTCTTCGAGGAGGACGTCCCACACAATGTTCATACATTCGAGCCGAGTCTGTCGGTGTTTGTCGACTTTTATCATGAAAACCTCCTCGCCTGGCAAGGCCAGAGAATGGGTTTGCAGAATGCTGACAAATCTGTGCTTGGGGACCGGGGACTTGTGTGCCTGTATCATGGCGGTGTTCAGCGTTTCCTTCCAGTGCGCCTCCAAGTGTTGGAAATAACAATTAAATTTGATGAATCGAACTTCTTCGGAGTCTGCTCGCTTGAGTGTGTTGACATAGTTGGCATCGCCGGATTCCAAAGGATGCTGGCGAGACTTGCCTCTTGAAGGATGTAGCCCCGGTGTTTGACTGTGGGCATTCTTGGCTATTGTTTCAGCTTCGTTCCCTATGAGGAAACTGTCACCCCTTATGACTTCAAGGTCTCCCTGCCGGTTGATGAATTTGACGCATTGGTGGAGGGTGGAAGCTATGGCTTTCATGAGATGTAACCAAGGGCGTCCCAATAGAGCTGTGAATTCGGATGGGACGTCCATTACATGGAATTTCGTTGGCACCATTTGGGTTTCAAACCAGAGTTCCAGAGTTACTGTCCCCAGAATGGGACGAGACGAACCGTCGTAGGCCTTGACAGTCCGGGTAGATGGGATCATACGCCTTTCATTTATGCGGAGGGCCCTCATCATGCCTTGAGGGAAGGACGTTTACCGATGATCCATTGTCCACTAATACCCCAGGGAGTGATATGGTGTTGAGCCGAATAGTGATGTACAAAGCTTCATTGTGTTGGGAGACATCTCTTGGCAAATCTTCGTCGCAGAAGGTGATCATGCTACCATATAGGCGGGGATCATAGATTTGGTCCTTGTCTCGGGATAGAGAGTCATTAAACCAGTCACTTCGTGCCTTTTTCTTGCGAGGTAGAGCCTTTGCTGAAGCCTCTAGGTTATACTGAGGCCTTTTGTGGCGGTTGCCATCTCCGGTCAACATGTTGATTGAGTGGGAGCGCCAAACTGGCGTTGGTCTTTCTTTGTCGGTGTGCACTCGGGAGCTGGTCAAGGCGGAACCTTGGCCGTTCCGCGGGGATAGATTTACGATTGGCGGTAGAGTTACCCAGGTCACGTATTCGGCGTCCGAAAGTCTCAATTCCGTCGTTGGCAAGGCTTTTACGTTCTTTTACCCCCGTTTGCCTTTGGGGAAGACTGACTGGAGTAGAGTACATAATAATCAAATCCCCCAGATGGCTCCCCGAGCGTTCCCACACTGTTATCACCGGCCTCGAATCTCTCCTTCAATTTTTGCTGGGAGGAAATCTTCTTTTTCTTAGGAGGGCGGTCCTCGTGTATCCAGTCTGATAATCCCTTTCAAGGCAATCGGGACGTCACAAATATCCCACCAAATGTGTTCTACGGTGGTGGCGGATTTGGGACCTCGGGTTGAGCGGTCTTTGGAATGACTTTGGGTGGAACTGGTTCGGGGGGATCTCATTGGGCTCATCTCGGTAGCGAGTGATTGGACTCCGCCGGATAATGAGAGATATTGAGGTCCGGGGAACGGGCATATGTTTGTCCTTCAAGGTAGCCCCGGTCGGTTGGGATATTGTTAAGGTCCCGGTGGCGTGTGGCCTCTTCAATCCAGCCTGCCGTACGTTGCAGCGTTCTTCCGTGGCTTTGATGGCTGACCATATTTCTTCAATTGTTCCACGATTTTCATCACTCAGCCGATATTTGCGAGATCATCACTTTGAGAGGGGACAACCGACAAGATACCGAACTCTTTCGTCCCGATCGGCTAGCTGTTTGGGGGCCGGTTGCCACGTAAGTCGACGGGCGGGGTCCCGCGGTGGAAACATAGGAATCTTGGGGTAGCATCTCGATGTATCCGGGACGATTAAGAAGAGGAGGAGAACCCTCTTCCTTCTTTGCGGTAAAAGTGCCATCGGAATTGAGACTGATAGTCAAACCATGACTTGCGACAACCCCCAGAAGGTCGCTAATTTGAGCCTCATGTCGAAGTCTCATCTGTTCTACCAACTGGATCCAATACTGGTCTGTCTGAGGGATTTTGGAGGACGGAGCAACGTGGTCCCCATCATTTCCGGCTGATGCAGACATTCTGAAACCCGGAGTCGGAACAAACGGCGAAGCTGATGACGCGCTTGACTCTTCCCAACTAATCAAACGATGACCCGGTGCCCGAAACCAAGCTTTGTGAGGAGCTGCGGGGGAAAGGACACGAAGGTTCAGATGTCTGGGAATGGAAGGAGGGTAGGTGTTTGGGCTTTTGGCTCATGCAACATGCGATTATTTGTTCACGTTTACTTAAAACATGCTTTATTAACCTAATCGGTTGGAAAAGATTGCTCTTCTTTTTCGCAAACTACTCTGGATCCTGGATCAGTGGGCCCCGTCACTACGTCTATAAGCCCCTCGTATTCCACCTGTATTTCGACCTCCTAGGGTGGACAGCCTCGGGCGAGGGTCCTATAGGGCAAGCGGGTCCCACCGACCGAAAGAAAAACGATCCTAAAAGTCTGGCGGGTAATCGAGTCTTAACGAGCATTCGATGTAAATTACGGACAAAGCTGACGGCAAAAGTCAAGATCATGTCCGGGGCTCGACGAAAAGTCGGCATGATTTGGACGATAAGCGTCCACAATTGATCTTGACTTGTCGTCGGTTAAACCGTAATTAGGCATGGAATAATCATTAATCCTTGATGACTCGGTGTCAATGCCGAGAGTCGTTGTATAATTTGTGCCGCCGAGCCGAAGTCAAGGCGCCGGTCAATATCTTGGTCAAAATCTGCGGCGGAAAATCGGCAGAACTTCGACTGATTAGGGTCCCCGAAAGACATTGAGTCGGTATGCCGACAAAGGCTTGAAAGGAAAGGTCTATACACGTACAGGCATGACACGTACTGCACTAAAAACCAACCGGGTCTCGGACAAAGTGTGTCACGGACAAGTGCATGGTCGACACGAGGCTCCATGGGATGTTTGGGTAGTCCTGTGCTCATCCGAGAGGCGTAATAAGACCAAACGGACCGCGACAAGGATTTCCCCGGGTTAGGGACGTAGTGTGCAGTGTACGGTCACGTGCGCGTAGTGTGCAAGCAGTCTATATTCTTTTTCTGAGTAAAATAGGAATTTTTCATGTGTCTTAAAAATATGATGCATGATGATTTTTTTTTTTGAAAATCCTTTTTTTTTGAAATTTAATGAACACATAAGCACGTAAGCACGAAAATTCCGACAGTTAGGGACATTATTCCGACAGTCAAAATTTTGACTTTCTCCGAGGCGGCCAAAACAACACGAAAAATGTGCAAAAATCAACACACACACACAAATGATTTTCAAAGCCGGGACGGAAGCTTGACCCTCAAAAGCTTTTTCTTTTTTTTTTTTGAAAACGGTGATACCGGTACGTGGGATTGTTAAACCACAATTTATCCCCGACTCGTGTTAGGAGGCGGTAACGGGAAGTTTAATGGTTTCCACCAATATACCAAATACCATTTTTTTTTTAAAAAAAGCTTATTCCCCAGCAGAGTCGCCACTGTGATGATGTGTCGCCATTTCGCGGGAAAAAATTCGATTTTTCGCGTTTCTTTGAAAAAAACCAAATAAAACCCGGGAAAAAGAACGGAGTCGCCACGCCATTTTTGTTTTAAGGGCCAAAACTTTGAAAAAGCCCGAGATCAGAAATTTGGGTTCGGAGGTCATGTTACACGCCGGGGAGGACGTTAGTGTGCACCCGGAATGCCTCGTAAAACGAGTCTTCCAAGCTGAAAATCATTTGTGTGTTGTGTGTGTGTGTGTGTGTTTTGGCCAAAATAATTTGAAACTCAGAAAAGTAAAAATTGGGATATCCTTTTAAGACTTTAAACTGATCCCATGATTTTTTGGAAGATTTTTGGATTTAGATTTGGTACTCAAAAGACCTTTTGAAGTTGAGATCCACTTCTGCCAGAATGAAAAAGGCAGTGGACCTTTGATTTTGAAATGGATTCAAGGGTCTTAAAACTTCATAATCTGGATAAACTCAGAGAATGAAAGTTGTTCCAGACACCTTAAATAAGATTTTTGCGAAGGAATTTTCCATTTTGGAGAAGATTTGAGGGGTCAAAACCTTCTGGAAACCTCAGATATGAGATCTGGATTCCCAGAAGCTGATGAACTAGCCTCTGAAAGAAAATTTGAAAAGAGGAGTTTTACTCACCCAAAAAATAAAGTAAAAATATGTATGGAAATATCTAGATGTTGTCTATAAAAAGTGTTTTGTAGTCAACATCAAATTCCACATTTATCTGTGTCCAAAAATTAAGACAATGGACTGGGATCTTGGAAAATTGCTACTGGACAGCAACTTCTCAAGAAAGAAAATATGATTTAAAGGGGGGTTTTGCATCCATGCTTGTCCCCATTTCCCTAGGTTTTGGTTAGTGATCACTTTACATTTTAGTGGTGAATCAACTATACCAAACCATCCTTGGGGTACATTAGGACTAAGCACTTCATTTGCTTGGGAAGGGGAATTTTATCCTTTGAAAATGAGATTTGATGCTTGAAAATGGTTTTTGGGGTTTTGAAAATGCATTTGCAAGAAAACAAGAACACATTAAAGAAAATGTTGACCCTTGTAGAAGATCATCCATGGAGATGGACTTCCATGGTGATCTTCTTGGATCTTAAGACAAGAAGAAGAATGAACTACATTTTGTAGTTTGAAGATGCATGCATGGATGAGAGATTTAGGGTAAGAAGAGGGAGGTTATACCTATCTTCCTTGTATTTTGAGGCTTTGGATTGAATATATGAGTGTTTGAGGCTTGAATGTGTTTAGGGTTTGAATTTGAGAGTGAGTGTGAGTTTGGAAAGATTCAAGAGAAAATGGTGACAATTCAAGTGAATTCTCACTGTTTTCTCTCTATATTTCGCCAGAGGTTCAGTGCAAATTGTGTTGTTGCCTCCTATTTTTGTGACTGGAGGGCTCAATTTATAGCCCTCTGAATTTTACAAAGATGTCCGCGCGGATGGGATTGGTGGCATGCACTGTTCATTAAATGCAGCTCCAGGCTTTGGACACAAGGAATAAAATTCAAAAATATCGCCGTAAAATGTTTTTCAACTTGTCAAGCTGGGATTTTCTTAATTCTTTTGCTTTTTAAGATTCCTTTGAAGGTTTATCTTTAAATAGCAATGCCCATTTTGCCCTCACTTTGTTAGAAATGTTAGGATTGTTAGGAATTGTTAGAATTGTTATAACTTTCGTTAATTTTCTAACGAAAATTCTAACAAGCTCAAATTGGAGCACTTACACTTGGTTGGATTAAGAAATGAGGGCTTCCTTTTCCTTTTTCAGTTATTTACTTTTAGTTGCAAAAGAAACAGTTAGTAGTCTAGTTTAGCTTAGTCGGGTACTACTTGCCTAAAATCCTCATTTGTGGGCAAGAGTATCAAGTTTGCTTTTCAATAATAGTTAGTCAGTATTTCACTTTTCAATTCTGATTAATTCTTTGAGATCGAGAAAGAAAGCACCGTGAATGTCATAGAAACTTGCAACGAAAACGATTACTCCAAGGCACTTTGGTTTTCTGGAAGCCTTCCTGTCTGGAGAATGATGCTAGCAAAAGGATACTTCCCTGGCTTGGGGCTCGGAAAGCACTTACAAGGGATAACGGAACCACCACCAGTTCCCCCACCTCACACAAAGCATGGTCTAGGATACATCATTTCCATCCACGATGGGGATGACGAAGAAGAGTGGAACTTCACTCAAATCAAGTGGGAAGGAACCGCATACAAAGGCCACAGAGACCCAAAGGCCAATAATTACAACCTCGAGCCATATCGAAAGACACTCAATGGCTACTTCATCCGGGAAGGGGAAAATACTCCCTACTTTATCTTATCAGAACCATGGACTGATGATAAAGGAAAGCGCCAACCGGGCTTTGAAATCCTCAGCGACTGCGATGCTTCTCCAGATGTAGCAGAACCTGTCCCGCTAATCCCTAAAGATTTGTGGGGCACAAAGGCAGAAATGACAAGCGAATGGGACTTTGTGTTGGGAGAAGACATGCTGCGACAGTTCCAAGACCTGTGCCGGTTAGAAGACAACCAGATCCATGCAATCTCCAAGGGGGACGCTCCAACTATTGATTACATAAGACTAATACAGAAATGTGATGAGCCAATTCTAAACTGGCACATCACCGGGGGACCAGTTGTTGATGAAGACTTCATGATCAAAGAGCATGGTTGCACTCCCCATCCCCGCAGGAAGATAGGCCCTGTAACTTTCACATTAGAAGCAGGCTCCACCTCCGATATGCCTGGTCCTACAAAGATATGCCTGGGTTGAATCAGTCAGTTGTAGAACACAAGATACCGCTGCTACCCAACGCCAAGCCGCTCAAAATGTAAACCGCGCAGAATTAAGCCGGAATGGTCAATGCAAGTGAAAGAGGAAATCATGAAGCTCTTGAACGTAGGGTTTATCAAAGTGATCGAATATCCGGAATGGCTAGCAAACACGGTACAGGTAGCCAAGTCGAACGGGAAAATACGAGTCTGTGTTGATTTCAGAGACTTGAATAAGGCATCCCCTAAAGATGACTTCCGCTACCAAACATAGACATGTTGGTCGACGCCACAGCCGCATACGAGGTGCGCTCATTCGTCGATGGCTTCGCAGGGTATAACCAAATCCTCATGGCGAGAGGAGGATCAAGACAAAACAAAGATTCACCACACCTTGGGGAACGTTCTGCTACACGGTCATGCCGTTTGGTCTCAAGAACGCTGGGGCTACCTACCAAAGGGCAGTAACTACGCTATTCCATGACATGATCCACAAAGAAATAGAGGTATACGTGGACGACATGATTGTTCACTCAAAAGGGATGGATGGTCAGCACTTCAGAGATCTCAGAAAATTTTTCAATCGACTGAGACAGCACAAGATGAGACTCAACCCCGCCAAATGCTCATTCGGAGTGGTCAAAGGGAAAGTCTTAGGGTACATGGTCACAGAGCGTGGCATAGAAGCAGACCCTGCTAATATAAGGGCTATCATTGACATGCCTCCACCCAGAACACAGAAAGAAGTAAAGGGATTCATGGGCAGACTCCAGTATATCAATCGATTCATCAATCAACTGACTACAATGTGCGATCCCATCTTCAAGCTACTCAAGAAAAACGCACCTCAAGAGTGGACCGAAGAATGTCAGGAAGCATTCGAGGAAGTTAAGCACTACTTAACTTCCCCGCCCATCCTGGTTCCACCACACAAGGAGAAGCCCTTGAAGTTGTACCTCACAATTACTGACAATGCACTAGGGGCTATGCTCGCTCAAGAACAGCCTGCCTCACATACAGAGAATGCCATCTATTTCATCAGCAGCAGATTCCAAGGCAGCGAAATCAACTACTCTCCACTCGACAAATCCTGCGCCGCTCTCGTTTGGGTTTCACAAAGGCTAAAGCACTATATGGAAGCCTTTCCGGTTCGCCTCATTGCAAGGATGGATCCGTTGAAATACATCCTAGACAAATCAAATTTGTCTTCAAGATTGGCCAAATGGTACTTCATGCTCGCGGGGTATGATATCACTTACGTCACTCAGAAATCCGTCAGGGGGAGTGTATTCGCAGATCAGTTGGCCGAATTTCCTTGCGACAAAGTGAAGGGGGAAGACCCGTGATTCCCTGATGAGGACATCATGAGTATAGAAGAAGAAAATAAGTGGAAATTATTTTTCGATGGCGCAGCCAACAAGAGAGGGTTCGGCATCGGAATGTTGTTGGTAGACCCTAACGACATCTATACTCCACTGGCAGTATGTCTTGACTTTGACGCCACCAACAACACCGCAGAATACGAGGCTTGCATAGCGGGGCTTGAGGCAGCCCTAGAATGCAACGTGACTGAACTCGAGGTATTTGGGAACTCCCAGTTGATCATCAATTAGACATTGAAGAAGTGGAGGGTCCAAGATCCAACCCTTCAAAGATACAGTGCCCACCTCCAAGAGTTGGCGCAACAATTTCAAGATGTCTCATTCCACTACCTCCGCAGAGACAAAAATCGGTTTGCGGACGCATTAGCCACACTCGCTTCTTTGGTTGAAATTCCTAAAGGGAAGGAAGTCAAACCTTTCAAAATAACACGGCGTGCAACTCCTGCCTACTGCGCCGTTATAGATCTCCATGACTGCAAAGACAAATGGTTATCCGAATGTACCATTGTTGAGAACTCCGAAGAGAAACCGTGGTACCATTACATTTGGCATTTCATCCTAGATGGAACCATCCCACCGAGACAGACCAGAAGACTCAGATTGCCCTTAAGAGGTTGGCTGCTAATTACGTCATCACTGCTGGCCGTCTATTCAAGAAACATTCCCAAGGAAACCTCCTTTGTGCCATCGAGGAAGAGGCCCGAGAAATAATGGACCATGTCCATCAAGGCATATGTGGAACCCACATGAGCGGAAACATGCTTGCCAAAAAGATCATCAGACAAGGGTACTTTTGGCTAGTGGCGAGTGATCCTGAATTCTGACAGCAATCTACCGCAGTCCCCTTCAAAGTGTGACCCATTATCAGAAATGATCTCATTGGGCACCCCATATCTACACATTATGTTCTCTTTGATAAACTGGGCCACCTTATTGGAAGTGAGGACCTTGTAGAACTTGGCCTCTACCCACTTGGTGAAGTAGTCGACTGCCACTAACACGAATTCATGCCCATTGCTTCCTGTCGGGGCTATCTTCCCTATCACGTCAATACCCCAAGTTGCAAACGGCCAGAGAGTCGTCATGCAGTACAGGTCATGAGGCGGGAGATGGTTGAGGATGGCAAACCGCTGGCACTTGTCGCACGCTCGGACATGCCGACACAAATGTCTCCATGGAAATCCAAGAGTAACCCATTCTGAGGATCACTTGCATCAGGGCTCTAGCATTCATATGAGGACCGCAGGGACCATTGTGGACTTCAGTCATCAACTCTTTGGCCCTTTCTTGAGTGACGCACAAGAGGAGTGGTCCTTGATACCGCCTCTTGTACAGGTTGCCTCCTAGAATGACATAATGGGAGGCCAACCTTTTCAGGGCTTGCAAGCTCTTGGCTTTGACACCTTCTTTTGGTCTACCTTCTTCATCTCCGAAAGCCGACTCTCCATCTTTGAGGAACCTGGTAAATTTGATTGTACCACGGTTCCTTGATAGGCTCGGTCCTGTGTCTACTTCACAAACGCAAAGCCGGGGCTTCTCTTCTACCCACTCCGAAGGGTTTTATGGCTTTTCCTCGGGGATCCCTACCAGTGAGGATAAAGTAGCGAGGGCATCTGCGAATCTGTTCTTCTCCCTTGGCAAGTAGTGGAAAGTCACTTCTCCGAACCTGGCCCAAACTCCTCCATATGGGCATGATACCGCTGAAGATTGGGTTCCACAGCCTTCCATTTGTTGGAGACTGGTTGATGATCGTGGCCGAGTCTCCGTAAACTTCGAGCTCCTTTACATTCCTTTCTAAAGCACTCTAAACCAAAGAATGCAAAGCTTCGTACTCGGCAACATTGTTCGTGGCGGGAAGTTCGGCTTGAGGGCTATAGGTGTATGCTCATCTTTCGGATCGACCAAGAGCATCCCTACGCCATTTCCTCTTTTGTTAGCGGCTCCATCAAAGAAAAGCCGCCATCGGTTTTCGGGCTCGACCGCGAAGATCCCTTCATCCGAGAATTGGGGTTCGTGCCCACGGTCCTCATTACTAGGAAGTTCGCCGATGGTCTGACAATGCTTGGCCCTTGATGGCCTTTCTGGTTACGTAGCTGATGTCGTACTCTGCTAAGAAGAAGGACCACTTTGCTAGACGCATCGAGAGGGAAGGCTTATCGAAGATGTACTTGATGGGGTCCATTTTCGAGACCAAATTCACAGGGTGGTCTTGCATATAATGCTTCAACTTGCCGACTACCGGCACTCGCCTCCCGCACAAGTCTTTTCACATGCGGAGTAATTGAGCTCACTTCCCTGCAGCTTCCGGCTGACAAAGTAAATGGCATTCTCTACCCGAGAGTCCTTCTTCTCCTCGCCCTTGGAGTGGATTATCATGTCGTCTACGTAGACCTCAATCTCCTTGTGGATCATGTCATGGAAAAGAGCGATCGCTGCCCTTTGATAAGTAGCCCCGGCGTTCTTGAGCCCAAATGACATTACTGTATAGCAGTAAGTTCCCCACGGTGTGGTGAAGGCTGTCTTTTCTTGGTCGTCTTCGGCCATCTTGATATGGTTGTAGCCTGCAAAGCCATCAACGAAGGATTTGACTTCGTAGTTGGCAGTGAAGTCCACCAGGATGTCTATGTTTGGCAAGGGGTAATCGTCTTTGGGGCTGGCCTTGTTCAGATCCCGGAAATCTACACAGCAGTGCACCTTCCCATTGGCCTTGGTGACGGTCACAATATTGGACAACCATGTCGGATATTCGATGACTCTGATGAATCCTACCCGCAATAGCTTCTCAATTTCTTCTTTGACCTGTAGAGACCACTCGGCTTGATTTTCCTCAATTTCTCGCTTTACTGGCTTAGCATCCGGTGCTAGAGGGATTACGTGCTCCACTATTGAACTGTCTAGCCCCGGCATATCCTTGTACGACCATGCAAAGACGTCCATGTATTCTTTGAGCAGAATTAACCAGTCTCCGTCCCTGCTCAACCCCCCGGAAGAAGTTTCCAATCTGTGTCTACTTAGGTTCCTCGACGGTACCCAAGTTCACACTTGTTAAAACCTCCTCGGCGCACTTGGGCCCGGTTTTCCTCTTTTACGTAACCTCGCTTAAAGATTTCTTTAATGTATTGTTCATTTAGTGTGTTTGCATCTTGTTCAAATGATTCATTATTAAGCTGTTGTTAAGTTTTGAGTTAATTTATCATTTGTTAAGTTGGCAATAAGGGGATAATCGTAAAGATCCGTCATTTCATTCAAAGCAAGAGGAAAGATGACATCGATTACATATTGATAATCCTCGGGCGTGAGGCCTTCGAATGACTCGGAGGACTGGAATTCAAAGATTCCCGACTTGACCGACTCTGGACCCTACCGACTCGGACCCTACACTACTTATTGACTCGAGGATGTTTGACAAGGGTTGGACCGGATCTCACTCCTTCCCCGTCTGTTGCCTCTGGGGAGTAAGCAGTCTTGTCGGCATTCTTCGTAAAGTTGGAGACTTCAAATTGATCAAAAACTTGTCGGAAATCATTGGTAGGCCCGTACCTGGAAAGATGGTGAGAGGAGCTAGAGTAGCTTGATGCAATCTCGGCGAGCTCGTCCGTGACAACCGGACTCATTGACTCGAAGAGTCTCGACTCATCTTATCAATGCACCGCCGATAACTCATTTTCTCTTTACCGATCTTGGACACCACGACCTTGTCGCATAGCCAACAGGAGGGTTGGCCTGGATAATGCTGATGAAGTCTTCTTCAGAAGGGATCTTAATTCTTCTTTGACTGGCTACGTATTCAATAGGCTTTCTGTATTCTGCTTCTAAATCAGCTAACTTCTCATTGAATTTCACGATGGCCACAAATTCAGCACTTTCTGCTTCAAGAGGGTCACTGACCATAGGGGTATCAGGCTGGACTGTGCTTTGAATGATGGGTTCCTTGGCGGGCTCTTTGGCATAACTGACGTAGTAATCAAACTTGCCCGAAGGCTCTCCTAAAGTTCCGATGCTCTTGTCCCCGACTTCATACCTTTCCTTTAATTTCTGCTGCGTGGACTTCCTCTTCTTCTTCTTTCTTGAAGGAGCGTCTTCATTAATCCATTCTTGATACTCGTATTCCGCATAATCCTCACAGCCGCATACATCATACCGTATATGGGGCTTGGGTTGAACTGGGATGGCCTCTCCGACTACTTGGTCATTACCATTGTTGACTACCACGTTGGCCATTTTGACACTAGAAAACTGAGACTCGAAGATTTTGACGGGTTACTTGAGATCTTTATGCCGACAAACTGCTGTACCGGTGTTTTCACCCAATTCTTTCTCGCTGCGGGAAAGGGATAGGAGAGGTTTAGACTCAGGGTAGGTGTTTGGGCTGAAGGCTCAAGCAATATGCAAATTATGAATCTTCCAGTTTACTTAAAACAGTGTCTTTTATTAATTTCTATTTGGTTGGAAAAGGGGATTTGCCCTTCTTTTTCGCAACTACTCTAGATCCTGGATCGCCGGGTTCCGTCACCGCGTCTATAAGTCCCTCGTATTCCACCCGTATTTCGACCTCCCAGTGGTGGACAGCCCGGGCGAGGGTTCTATAGGGCACGCGGATCCCACCGACCGAGAGAGAAGAATGCTCCTAACGGGTCTAGCGGGTCATAGGAACTTTTAACGCACGAGCGATGCGAATTATAGTCAAGGCAATACCGGGAAAGTCTCGTCTTTCAGCCTTGATAGAATTTCGGCAGAATTTTGCTTGCGCGATTGACGTTTTGACTTTTCGGTAATGTCCGAGAAGATAATAGGCATGGGTCGGGCGGTAAAAGCCGGATGACACAGTGTCACATTGAACTTCGTTGCATACGCCGTGCGTGAGTCAAAATCGAAGTCAATGCCGGGTCAAGATCTTGCCAATTTTTCCTTGTCAGAATTTTGGCAGAGCTTCGCTTGTGCGAAAGATCTTTGGACTTCTCTTGGCAAAGACTCGGTCTCGACTCTTACGCATTCCGTGCAGGTCAAGGTCAAAGTCAATGTCGGAGTCAAGGTTCTACCAATTTTTCCTTGTCGGAGTTTTGGCAGAGTTTCGCTTGTGCGAAGGACCTTGACTTCCGTTATGGACTAAGGCTTGACCTTTATGGGGATATGCAACTGGGCTATATGACACGGACTAGACCAAAAACCAACCAAAAGTCACAGTTTTTTGAAACGTGTGACACGGACTGTGCATTGGTCGACACTGGCTGCCATGGGGAGTTTGGGGTGATTCCGTGCGCGCCCGGGAGCATCGTAAGGCTGTCCGTGACTGCAGCTGAACAACCACCCCGGGTTTAAAGGGATGTGCGTGCAAAGTGCACAGGATATATAAGGTGCGCGTAGTGTGCGGTCTCCTAAAAATATTCCTTTTTGAGTTAAAACAGAGATTTTCATAAATGTGTTTTAAAGGAATGATTTTGGGACGGGGGAGAATGCAACAGTTAAGCACGTAAATTTTCTGGGAGCCCCAGTCAGTCTTGGAACTGAATAGCCCCAAGCTGCCAAGGCTGCCAGATTAATCATAATTTTTCCTGGTGGAATCGCCACTGAGGCCGTCCGGTCAGAATCCAAGGAGGATTGAGCCGTACGACTGCATGGATCAATTTTCCAGGTTCCACTCCTTTGCTATTTTTCGGGTTGTTTCCCGTTCAAAGTATGCACAAATCCCAAGATGCAAATGATGCAATGCAAGGCAAAGAAAGCAAGCAAAATAAACGGAATCCGCGATGGGAGTCTAACCCGCTCAAATGGAAAAGCTTTCTTTTATTTTTTTTTCGAAAATTGATACTGGTACGTGGGATTGTTAAACCACCGTTTATCCCAAGCCCCGGGTTAGGGAGCGATACAGGAAGGTTAGTGATTTCCACCTATATACCAGGTATCGTTTATTTTAAAAATGAAAGCTTTTCTCCTTTGGGATTTCCCCAGCGGAGTCGCCAAACTGTGAATGTGTGCCCAAATTTGTGGAATTCACGCGAGTTTGAAGACATCCGGTTTAATTTTGAAAAACGGAGTCGCCACGCCATTTTGATTTCCTCAAATCTTTGAAAAAAAGGATTTTATGGGTTCGGAGGTTAAGTTACCCCTTGGGAAGAACGGATCGTCGTTCACCCAAGGTGCCTTGCCGTAGTAAGTCTCCCTAGATTCCATTTATTTTGCTTGCTTGCGTGCTTTCTTGTGTCCATGTGTTTGAATGAAAGGGGAGGGAATGTCCCAAGTTATCTTCCGGACGTACAAACCATTTATTGGTTGTCGCTCGGGATTTCTTGGACTTTATGTACTCGGGATTTTGATCCCGTCCTCATCTTGGATTTGTGATCATCGCATTTTTAACCTCGGGACTTGCATGATCGAGAGAAGGACTCTCTTTTATAGCTCAAAAATGAGGTTCTTTAG
The DNA here is from genome assembly GCA_022495995.1 of Adenophora triphylla var. japonica. Taxonomy (NCBI): domain Eukaryota; kingdom Viridiplantae; phylum Streptophyta; class Magnoliopsida; order Asterales; family Campanulaceae; genus Adenophora; species Adenophora triphylla. The sequence continues at coordinate 312,711 of JAFEMH010001567.1, forward strand.
GAAGGAATGTCCTTAGCCCATCAATCCTACACCTTAAGACGATCGAGCTTATATGAATGCTTCATGCTCGTCTTAAGTGATAATCGGAGATATAGGGTTCAAGGTTGTCCCTTTCTAAAGAGATTATGGAACCTTTAATGGAAGAAACGATGTAAAGATAGGATCTTTACACCGGTCCGTTCCAAGGTTGCTAATGGGGACATGGGGGAATGTATGTAAAAATGACATTTTTAGTGAAAAGATGACATTTTTGGATTGCAAAGGATGCATTTGATTTAAAGAAGTGATTTTTATGCAAATGATGCATTTTTATGAAGAAAAGAGTATTCAATATGCAAAGGATGCATTTTTATGAGGAAAATAGGGTTTAATATGCAAAGGATGCACAAAGGTTCCATTTTTGAAAGCAAAGGATGCATTTTTATGATGAATGAATGACCTTTAATGCAAAGGATGCATGAAAATGGATTTTAGGTGCAAAGGATGCACCAGTACAAGAAAACATACATTTTGTGACGGCACTCCGTGATGGCAAAAAAAGTCGTCACGGTAGAGAAGATTTGGCGATGGATTTTCAGATTTAGAGATTTCTTTTTAAAGACATCGCATGATGTCGATGAGACATCTTAACAACCGCAAAGGCCATCGTGTATTTTGATTTTACCCTTTGAGTCGACGCCAAATTGCTGGCGGGAGTTCAAAATTTTCACGTGCGCGCACTAAATATTGGAGCGATTGATTTTGCAATCGCCTTATGTGTGATGAATATAAAAGTTGAAAATAAAATTAATTAAACTCTACTTTCCATCCCTATTTTTTTCAACAACGCCCCTCTTCCTCCCTATTTTCTCTCTCTCCCTCTCTTCCTTTTCCTCTCACGTTTTATTTGTTTCCTTCTCCGCACTCCAATTTGTTCACAGAAAAAAATACCCGAAGGGCCAAAGTATAATTAGGGGGATGATCGGTAATCGGAGGCTTGACAATGAAATCCTCAAAATCCATCAATAATCATTTTGCAGCCTCATCTTTTGACCCTCTCCTTCTCGATCTCTAGGAAAGGCGCAATTAGGGCTTTTGTCCGTGTGAGTGTAATCAATTTCTGATTTGTGCATAATCGCTGAGTCTGGTTAATTTCTCTTCAATTTTAACCTTTCTCTAATGTTGGTCAATTAGGGCTTTTAATAGTGGCTTGTTTGAAGTGATTCAAGCTTTGAAGGAGTCTCTATCTTTCAGTATGTAAGTTCTTCCCCAATTTTCTTTCATTTTTTTTCATGTAAGTATCTATTTTGTATTTGAGTATAATATTGACACATTGACTAACTGCATTTTGGAGTTCATGTTGTGTTGTCATTGATTTGTGAAGTAAATTGAGGAAGACTATGGAAAGAAATCTGTTGTGTTTTGATTTTTCGTAGAGATGACCACTATAAATATTTAGGTGAAAAGTTCTGGCAATCAATTTTTCCAAGTTTGGGACATATAGTGTGTTATCGATTTTTCTCTCTATGAAGGGTTGTATTATATTATTGCAGTTCAAGCCTTTAATTAACATGCCTCTAAATAGTTTATATATGAAAACATGATGGTTTAAGCCTCATCAAATCAGGGTTCTTTTGTACTCCCTCAGTCCAACAATGAATGTCCAAAAATTCTTAAATTTGCTCTTGATCAAGAGCAAATTTGATTTTTATTTGTACATTCATTTTGGGATAGAGGGAATAGAACTCTTGTGCATTGTTTACATTTGTAGATATTAATGTTTCTGATTTAATTTATTGACAATACGATATTGTATTTGAATAAACAGGTTCCTGCAGTTTCAATGATCTTACAAAGGTACAACTACTTAAGATCTCAGTCGTCTGTTCCACCACAACCAGAATATTTGTTATACTATAGGAAATAAATTTTAATTGCTAAAGCCTCATTAATCTCAGTATTATGTATATTCTTCAAGAACAATTAAGTATTCTCATTTTTTTGGGTGGATGATGAAATTTATTGTGTTGCAAATGGGTTTTATAAGGTGTAGATGATCAAGGATTTGAATAGATCGAGTAGGCAGTCGAAGGAGTTGACTTGGAAGATACGGAAATCTAAGAGGTACTTTGGTCTCTTTCCATGTGATCATCTCTATCTCTCCCCTCTATAGACATTTGAAAATGTGTTACTTTTCAAAGAATTCTATGGATATTATAGAGCTATTTTCCTTTTAATTTTGATTTCTTGTTGAATTGATTAATGCAAGTGGTTTTCTGTGTTGATTCTGTTTTCCTTTTGGTGCCGCTCTTTAGAAAAGGCAGAAGTCTCGATAGGTTGTTTTACTCTTTAGGACTTCAAATCTGCAATGGGTTAATTTCATCAATTGTACATGTACCTTAACCATATCTTCTTTGGTGATCAGGTTTTTGATAATGTGGGATTACTGGAAAGCCGAGAAGATCGAACCAAGTAGGTCTTTTATGCCATTTTGACTCAAAGTTTATCTTGTTTCAGTGTCTTAAACTTAATACTAATGGTGGATAATTTGAGCAGATTGTAACAAATTTGGTTAAAGATGCTAATTGGTATCATGAAATAACCCCATAAATCTTTACTTTTGGTTCCTTATTGTCTTGATGTACGATATTCTCATTCCTCTTTCTCTCATTGATATAAATTTTGATAGTTTGTGTTTTTTTTTCTTTGTTTCAGATTATAGCTTTAGAAAAGGCAGAAGTTTTTCTTGTTTTTTTCTTTGTTTCAAATTATAACTTTGTGCTTCGCAATGTGGATAAATTTGAAATGGGACCAACTTTTTGGCCAAAATAAGGTGAATGAGACTATCATTTTGGGACGGAGGGAGTATTACCTTTCATTGAGTTACAATAACTATGGTTTGGTTATTTAGTTTTTCTGTCTTTGTATATGGCCCTAGTTTTGATACAGACACTTTGCATGGGACATTGAGACGCTTCTCGACTTATAAAATTATTTTCTATTCTTAAACATAAACTTCATAAACTATGTTTCTTGACAATGCCATAAATTATAACTTCAATTCCATGTGATTTTTTTTTTGCTTGCAGAAATTTTGTTTTTGATTCATCCAATTTGGAACAATATAGTTGGATCTGTTAACTCGATCAATGTGAGTTGTTATTATGATTGATGTCCCTTCTGAGATAGAAGAGGTTTGCTCAAGTTGCATTAATGTGCATATTAGTTGTAAAGAGTAGTGATAGTTCAAATTGTTTTTTATCTACATGTACATGTATACTTGATTCTGTTTTCCTATTCATTCATTATATACATTATGTTAGTTTTGCAGGAAGATTTAAATAGTAGATCAAAATGGGCCAGCAGAATGGGTAACTTGGATCTCTTGTCTTGGAAGACTTTTTTTGTTGGTGGCACTAGTAGTCTCATAGTTGTACAAGACTACAAGTAGTCTCATGGTCATGGTTGTATTTGAATAAACAAAATAGAGTATTATATTTTTGGACAAATGTTATGGGTTTTGTATATTTTGCAGAAAAGTTGATGTGAATAATTTTTTATTTTGTTTTAATTTTGTTTTAATTTTGTTGATTGCAGTTAATTTATTAATCTGTACATAATGCTATTTCACTTTTATTGTATTTTTTGTTACATAAAAAAATAATATGAAAAAGGTTAAATTTAGAAAATGGGACCATATAGGGTTCTACGGGATGGATTAAAGCTGTCAGACCCTTCTACGACTGCTTAGTTTGTCTATTTATAAAGGCAAAGGCGATGGCAATTCATTCATTATAATAATAATAATAATAATAATAATAATTATTAAAAGAAACCCATTAGGAGACGGCAAATGCCATCGCGAAATCTACTCAGCTAACGCGACTGCTTTTCCATCGTGTAAACATTATGCGACAAGGCATTACGCGACAGCCTTGGTGATTGTTTTCCCAATCGCGTTAGGTTTTTGCGACGGCTTTTGCTACATAGGCGACGGATTTTGGCCGTCGTAAAAAACCATTTTTCTTGTAGACCTTTTTTATAAAGACATGATTTTTATATGCAAATGATGCATTTCGGATGTAAAGATTGCATTTTTATGAGCAAATGATGCATAAAGATGACATTTTTATGTAAAAAGGGGATTTTTAGGTGCAAAGGATGCACCTTTGAGTATAAAGATTACATTTTTAATGACAAATGATGCCTAATTTATGCAAAGGGGAAAAGGGTATAAAGATATGATCTTTAATGAAAACTACCAAGTCCCAAGCAAAGATAATAACAATATATGAATGCAATGAGCAATCTAATTCACATAGAGCAATTAAAATGCAAGGCAAGGGAGTGAGAGGTTACCAATGGTGGCCTCTTCTTCTTTGGGTTGAGCTAGGTGGAAGGACCAACTTTGGGATCTTCAAGGAGGAGGGAGGTGGCTTCTTGGCTTGCTTCTTCAACCTTCTTGGATCTCCAGCAGTATTTGAGTGTATTGGGACTGAATATAGAGTGTATTGTGTGTGTTTTTCGTATGTAAAATGGGTAGAGGAGGGCTCTATTTATAGGCAGTCTGGATAAGACCAATGAAGCCGTGCGGCCAGAGATCCTTGGCTAATGCAGCCGTGCAGCATTATCCCTTGTGACTCAGCATGTTTCTAGAATCATGCAAGGTGGCCATTCTAGAACCTTTTCCAAATTAAGAAAAACGTGTTTCTTAATTGGTAAGCATTCCCTTCAGCCCTTAGATGATTTGGAACAGTTCCGGAATTGTTCCGGAACTCCGGGAAAGTCTGGGGAATTACCGGGAAAATTACCGGAATTGCCGGGAAATTTAATCGGAAGGCATGAGCCAGAATTGGGTACTTACAGTCGCGCACCATCACGAGCGCGGCCGCCCTAACCATCAGAGAATTCTTCACCGCGAGCCAACCTTCAGCGCGGTCGCCGTTCTCCCAGCGCGGTCGCCCTCCAGTCCAGAAACTACTCCGAAGTCGGTTGGTCCTCTATCCCAACAATCTCCCACCTAGAGATCAACCGCATACATATAAGCCCCGTATCCGTTCTTCAACTCATCCTTGGTGTCCTCCTAGTGCTCACCTCGATCATGGTAGTGCCATCCTCCTTTCTTATTCTTCAAGCCCAATTGAAGCTTTGCACAGCTTCAATTTCTCAAGGTTTACAACCTTTGTCAACATGTCAGCCGGGTTCTCCGATCCCAATATCTTCTCCAGCCTTAAGATCTTCTCCTCCAAGAGATGCCTGATGTAGTGAAACCTTAGTTCAATATGCTTCATCCTAGAATGAAACGCCGGATTCCTAGCCAAGTATATTGCACTCTGACTGTCACTGTAGAGAACTTTACCACTTCGCGTCTTCCCAAGTTCACCCAAGAAATTCTGCAACCATACCATCTCTTTACTCGCCTCTGTCACTGCCACATATTCTGCTTCGCTGATCGAGCCACGATCTTCTGCAACTTAGAAGCCCAGGAGATTGTCGTACCACCCAATGTGAACACATAACCCGTAGTACTTCTCCTCTTGTCAAGATCGCTTGATGCCAAGTCCGCATCAACATAACCCGCTAACACAACCTCCTTGCTTGAGAAACACAGAGCCTTACCAGCAGTACCCTTCAAGTAACGCAGGATCCATTTAACCGCTTCCCAATGTTGCTTTCCTGGATTGCCCATGAACCGGCTGACTACTCCCACCGCATGTGCAATGTCCGGCCTTGTACACACCATTGCATACATGAGACTCCCCACTGCTGAAGCATATGGAGTTCTCTCCATCTTGTCACGCTCCTCCTTGCCCATAGGCGAGTCTTTCTCGGATAGCTTGAAGTGCAAACCCAATGGTGTCCCTGTTGGCTTCGCCTCTTCCATACAAAACCTTGCTAAGACTTTCTCAACGTATTCTGCTTGTGAAAGAACCAACTTACCCGACTCCCTATCCCGGTCAATCCGCATGCCCAAGATTTTTCTGGCCTCTCCCAAATCCTTCATCTCGAACCGTTCTGACAACTGAGCCTTCAATCTGTTTACCTCTCTACTGCTAGAGCCCGCTATTAGCATGTCGTCCACATATAACAGCAAGATTATGTACCCATTGTCCGTGTTCTTGAAATAGCAACAATGATCCGACTCACATTTGATAAAATCAATGTCGTGCATGAACCCATCAAACTTTCTGTACCACTGCCTAGGAGCTTGTTTAAGGCCATACAAGCTCTTAGTCAATCTGCAAACCAGCTCCTCGCTACCCTTAGACAAGTAACCCTCTGGCTGTACCATGTAAATTTCTTCCTCCAAATCCCCATGAAGAAAGGCCGTCTTCACATCCATCTGTTCCAGCAACAAGTTATCCGCCACTACTATCCCCAGAACCATTCTGATAGTGGTCATCTTCACAACAGGAGTGAATACCTCGGTGTAGTCAATACCATACTTTTGCTGAAACCCTTTTACAACCAATCTTGCCTTGTAATGCTTGCTGTCGTTTGCTTCCTCCTTGATCCTGTAAACCCACTTGTTATGCAGTGCCTTCTTCCCCTTAGGCAGTCTAGTCAACTCCCAAGTTTTGTTGGCCTTCAATGAGTCCATCTCATCATCCATCGCAGCTTTCCACTTGTTACAAAGTGCACTACGAACAGCCTCCGCATAACATTTCGGTTCCCCATTATCTGTCAACAGCAAATAATAATTGGAAGGAGTTTACCTGTCAGGCGATCCACTACGCAGCGGAATATCCGGTTCCGAAGTACGTGGTTCATCTTCAGTGACCTCCTGACCATGGTCAACATGAACTGTTCTGCTCCCACCCGAGTCTGGAATATCCACCTCTACAATCTCCGGTTCCGAACTAATGCCATCAGATGCCCCCTTTCTGTCCTTGTACAATACCTGTTCATTGAATACCACATCTCGACTACGAATAATTTTATGGTTTTGGTCATCCCAAAACTTATACCCGAAGTCATCCCCGCCATACCCAATAAACGTACACTTAACAGACTTTGCATCCAACTTAGTTCTATCAGCAGAATCAATATAGACATAAGAAACGCAGCCAAATATGCGAAGAAAGGACAGATTTACCTGCTTGCCACTCCATGCTTCCTCTGGAATTCCATTCCCCAATGGTACCGATGGTCCCCGATTGATCAAGAAAGCCGCCGTGTCAACTGCATATGCCCAAAACGTCTTCGGAAGTCCACACTTCAATCTCATACTTCTAGCCCGCTCGTTCAATGTTCTGTTCATCCTCTCTGCAACTCCATTGAGTTGGGGTGTGCGCTTTGGTGTCTTCTCCATACGAATACCATTTGCAGCACAATATTCCCTAAACTCACCAAGCTCATACTCCCCACCATTATCTGATCTCAAGCACTTAAGCTTAAGTCCCGTCTGATTCTCCACCAAGGCCTTCCACTTCTTGAACACCTCGAAAGCTTCATCTTTCCCCTTCAAGAAATAAACCCAGACCTTTCTTGTAGAATCATCAATAAAAGTCATGTAATATGACGCACCACCAAGAGAAGTTACCGGAGATGGTCCCCACAAATCAGTGTGAACAAGTTCTAACTTTGCTTCCCTCAAACCCCTACCTGTCCTTGAGAAATTATTTCTCCCCTGTTTGCCAAACATACAATCTTCGCAGATCCCCACTTTGATTGTCTTCAAACTCGGTAGTAGTCCCTTTGAACAAAGTACCTTCATCCCCGTCTCACTCATGTAACCCAATCGACAGTGCCACAAATCTGTATCACCCTTGGCTGCCGCCACCGCGATACTATCCTTGGTGTTATTCGCCAAATACAAAGTCCCCTCCTTATTACCCCAAGCGATCTCGCAGTCCTCCTTGGTAATAACCCAGTTTCTGCAGCCGAATGTTACCTTGTAACTTTCTTCGTCCAACTGCCCAACTGATAATAGGTTCTTTTTCAAACCCGGAATGTGTCTGACCCCGTTCAGATGTAAGACCTTCCCGTCCGATGCTCCTATTCTGACATCCCCCTTCCCCTTGATTTCCAAAGGCTCGCCATCCGCCAGATAGACCTTACCGAAATCACCGGAAGTGTAATTCTCCATCTCTCCTTTATGCCCGCAAGAGTGGAATGATGCCCCCGAATCCAGCACCCATGATTCTAGTGCACTACTAACACTCAGAACCAGTACATCGTCACCTTCGACTTTCACATTCACCGAATTGCCCTTACGATTGGGACAATCCCTCTTGTAGTGTCCCAATTCCTTACAATGATAGCACTGAACAGATCCCTTTGCAACCTTTGGTTTGTCTTTGATCTCCGCAGCTTTGCCCTTACCACTCACCACGTTCTCCCTAGATTCGGTTCTCCCTTGTTTGCTAGTACCCGGCTTCCCCTTGCTAGTACTAGCTAAAGCCGATCCCGAAGCACTCGATGTCCACAACTTCTTCATGCGATTTTCTTCGCCCAAAAGAAAGTCCTTAACATCATCATACTTCAATTTCTTCTTACCTGCTGAAGCATTGATCGCTGTCACCGTTCCGCTCCAACTTGCTGGTAAAGATGCTAGCAACAAACACTCATGAACCTCATCATCGAACTTGATCTCCACCGCAGTCAATGAGTCTATAACATCCATAAACTCATCGATGTGCTTAGCCAAGGATCCTCCCTCTTGCATCTTGAGACTACCCATCTTGCGTATCAAATCAACCTTATTTGCAGCAGATGGAGTTTCAAATCTCTCAGTAAGATAATCCAACAGCTCCTTGGTGGTTGTCGCCTTCTTGGTAGTCTTTGCAATCCACTTTGACAAAGTAGATCTACCACCCCTAGGGCTTTCCGATCCATGAGTTCCCATTCTTCCTGATCTTCTTCTTCCGGTTTGACACCCTTCAGAGGCTTATAGAGATCTTTGTTGTACAAAAGATCCTCAATCTGCATCCTCCAATATCCATAGTCAGACCCATTGAATTTCTCAACCGCCTGTTTGTCTTTGCCCATTCTTGATTGCTTGACAACACCCTTGATCTTGAACCAAGAGCTCTGATACCAGTTGTTGTGAATATAGCCCTCCACTACCAAGCAAACCTACAAGAACGATTAGAGCACACAAAACAAGGCACAAGAAATAAATCACAAAGAAGAACACAAGAAATTGTTAACCCAGTTCACCAATATGTTTGGCTACGTCTGGGGGCACTACCAAGCCAGGATCTTGCACTATAATATGTAGAATAATGCTACAATGAGTCTAGGGGCGGAACATTGCTTAAATATGTGCCCTGGGATACAACCAAACCCTAGATGGCCTAAGAGAAACGGGCCCAGAAACGCGACAAGCGCGGCCGCCCTCCAAGTAAGCGCGTCGGCCCTAAGGTCCAGAGAGTTCGACGCCCATGTTCATTCCTCCAGCGCGGTCGCGCACCATCACGAGCGCGGCCGCCCTAACCATCAGAGAATTCTGCACCGCGAGCCAACCTTCAGCGCGGTCGCCCTCCAGTCCAGAAACTGCTCCGAAGTCGGTTGGTCCTCTATCCCAACAATTGAGGGGTTCAGCTTCTGTGGATATGTGCAGTCATGCCACATGATAGCGAGGCAGCTTATATGGATCTCTATAAGGGGTCGTATAAGAGGTGAATTTGCACTAGCAGTTCACCAAATGAGAGGAGTATGACTCCTACCATAGTACTACATATGACCCAGATGGAGAAAAGGTAAAGGAAAAGGTAACGTAACGTGTTTACTGTTTTCCCAATGTGATTAAGCAACCTGTGTATGTGTTGCATGTTATATGACTTATTGGTCAGCAGGAAAAGGTAACGTAATGTGTTTACTGTTTTCCAATATTGAGCAACCTGTTTATGTGTTGCATATTGTAGGGCATATTGTTGCATACATAATAGCTTTCTGAGATTTTATCTCACCCCTTCTCCCTTTATTTTTTTTATTTTTTTTAGATCCCGCTGAGACAGACAGACCGGACCAGTGAGGCCGGCGAGGAGTTTGGACATCTTTTTGGTTGTCGGGGTATGTGTTGTCTTGGGAAGTTGGGATTGTTCTGGTGGTTATTCTTTTGGGAAATGTTTTGTATATAAAATTTTCAGAAGCATGTTTCTGTTGAGTTGTGTTGTAAGTAAACTTGAGTTGGTTTGTTTTATGGTTGGCTTGTATAAGCCTTACCAGTTGTATATTTGTATAAACAGGGTGTGTTTGGTTTTAAACTGGTTTATATATCGCCTCCGTGTAGAGAGGTTATTTTGAAATTGTTTTTAAAACGGGTTGTATACTTTTCAATTAAAAGTAAAGAAAAGTTATTTTTTAAAAGGTGTGTTTTGGGACTCTCCATCCTGGGACACGATTTTATAGGTCTCGGGAGTTGGGAGGAGCCCACATGCATACCCATCAAGAAGTTTCAAATCTTTTAACCACTGCAGAACACGTTGCTTATCCTCTCTTGACAGAATAAAGGGAGCAACTGGTTTGAAATCTTTTCCATTAACTTTAACAATGTTGATATCTTTACGATTGCAAATCGCTTCAAGGTCTAGCCGACCCTTTCCTGTGTCCTTCGTTGAGGTTTTAAAATCCATCACTGTATTGAAAATATTGTCAAACACATTTTTTTTCAATATGCATGACATCAGTCACCTCAGACACCTGCTAAAAAATATCCTCTCCACTCAGACGAGGAGGGGGGCCCCGACACTCAACTCTATTTTTTATAAAAGCATTCTTCTATTTATGAAATGGATGGTCACTAGGAAGAAACCGTCTGTGGCAATCAAACCAACACTGCATCTTATAATGCTGAATTGTGAATCCATCTGTATTTTCCATACAATACGGACAGGCCAATCTCCCATGTGTGCTCCATCCCGACATCATACCATAAGCAGGAAAGTCATTAATTGTCCACATCACTGCAGCCCTCATGTTAAAATTTTGCAACTTGAAAGCATCCCATGTCTGGACACCATCATTCCACAACTGTTTGAGTTCATCCATCAGAGGTCGAAGATACACATCAATGTTTTTGCCTGGATTCGAAGGCCCGGGAATGAACAAACTCAAATACATATAAGGATCAGTCATACATAACCACAGGGGAAGATATACACTGTGACTATAACAGCCAACATGAATAAGATTTTTCCCCTGGTCCAAATGGAGAAAACCCATCCGTACATATCCCCAGCCTTATATTTCTAGGATCCGCAGCAAAATCAGGGTAAGTGGCATCAAAATGTTTCCATGCTTCACCGTCAGAAGGATGAGTCATCACACCCTCTTCACGAGGACACTCTTTGTGCCAACGCATGGCTTCTGAGATTTCTTTCAATGCGTAAATTCGTTGTAACCTGGAAATTAGCGACATATAACACAACTGCGCCCGAGGCACGTTTTTCTTGTGCTTGTCACTACCACGGCGTGGTGGCTTATACCTACTAAGTCCACATATTGAACATGAATTGAGGCCCTCATTTTCCTTATAAAAAAGCATGCACTGATTCTTGCAAGCATCAATTTTAACATACCCAAGACCGATCTGCCCCACCAACTTTTTTATCTCATAAAAATTGTGAACCATATTATTTTCTTCGGGTAGCATCCGTTGTCCCCATGACATGATATGATCGTAAGTATGTTGGCTCATATTTGTATCAGCCTTGATAGTTAGAAGCTCAGTCACTTTCTCTAACACTGTATCCTTTGCAAGAGTCCATTAAATCCTTAAACTTATTTGCAACAGGATTTGGTGCCTCTGTTGGATTAGGGTTCCAATCAAACTCTGGGCCAGCCGCATTTCGAACCATATCATCCAAACCCACAGACGACTCCTCTTCATCAATCAAATGTTCAGGTTCCCTTGGCGGACCACGTAATACAGTAGGATGATTGCGAACACTTGTTTTAACCACATAACGCTCCCCATGCGCTACCCATACCTTGTAACCATTAACAAACCCTGCCTCCAAAAGATGTTTCTTTACCCATCCAACACTCAGATATTTTCTATTCTTACACTTTTTACAAGGACACCTATTCTTATCATCACGCATGCATTGGGGATGTGCTCTAGCAAACTCCACGAAATGTTCTAAACCTTCTAAGAATTGAGGTCTGACACCCCTTCTACCGGGATTACTACGATTATCCATCCAACTATGATCTTCTCCAGACATAATTAACTCCTGCATTTCATAATATATTAACAATTTAGATGTAATTAACGCATTACAATTCCCTAAATTTGAATTACAAACTTAAAAGCAACAAGGCACTTCATTTAGGTTTAGAATTGGAGTTGGCTTCTATCGCACACATCTATCACATTTTTTAAATTATTAATATTTTGAATAATTTTAAATATTAATATTTAATTCTTTGTTGTAAAGTATATCATTCCCTAGGATTTTAAATTATTAATATTTTGAATAATTTTAAATATTAATATTTAATTCTTTGTTGTAAAGTATATAATTCCATAGGATGAAAGGACAATTCATGTCCATTAGGTTTAGAATTGGGATTGGCTTCTATCCCATCCCGAAATGCACGATTATATGAATTGCAAATATCACTTTGTCTACTTGCTTTATAATCGAAAATCAAGAAATTTCGGCAGCATAACCCCATGGTCTCCAAGTGCACGATGTAGACTAGGTCAATCAAACACTATCGATTAGAATCGACAGTATATAATCAACTATGTCTAATATACACTCAGAGAACAATTGCAATAGGAATGCAATCGAAATATCTCAACTATCGACTATTCAATAATGAATTAACACACATATCTATTTTACAATAATGAATTAACACACACATCTATCATATTTTTTAAATTATTAATATTGTGAATAATTTTAAATATTAATATTTAATTCTTTGTTGTAAAATATATAATTTTACAATGATGAATTAAATTAACATTTATAAACAAAGATAAGAGTCTTTCTCATCCACAACTATCAAAACTCTATCTCATCTTTGACCAAGAAAGACAGAGCACACAAGTTCTCGACTGTTTGAGCAAAGGATTTTCTGTTTAATAAGAATTTTTTCCAGTTTCACTTTCCTCTTCTCTCTAAGGATCTCAAACATCACAGCCATGTTTGTGACAGTGCCTATTTTACTCTTCACTGGTGTTATACGGTCACAAGTAAAAACAAGGTAACAGTATAACACCAGTGAAGAGAAAACAGACACTGTCACAAACATGGTTGTGATGTTTGAGATCCTGAGATACAATATGAACAGTGAAACTGGAAAAACTCCTATTAAACAGAAAATTTTTTGCTCAAACAGTCAAGAACTTGTTTGCTCTGTCTTTCTTGGTCAAAGATGGACGGATTTTGATAGTTGTGGATGAGAAACGCTCTCATCTTGTTTATATTTTAATATGTTAACCACCAACCACAATACCCTAAAAGCAGTGCCACTAAGAATTTTCTTCCTAATTTTAGACAATGATTAGGAGTCTAATTCCTTAACAATACTTCCATCCATGTCTTTCTAATTTTAGACATTCACCCCCCTCCCTCCCCCTTTGACTTTACACAAGCCATCTAATACAAATTAAGAGTAAACAGTTGACTGCTTGATCAAACATAGAGAAATGTTTAGGATAATGCAATTTACATACTAGGGGTCGTAGATTCATCTTATCAAAATCATGTTGCAATGGCAACATGCCCATATGTGCTAGGTCGTGTAGGTATTCTAGCCTATGATTAAAATTCATACAATTTATTTTAGTATATTTGAAAATGGTGTATCAAAAACCAACCGTTTAAGGTAGGCTCAAAAAGTGTGATCCGACCTAAGGTGCATCTAGGGGTGCCAGGATTGATATCAGGCGCTCAAACGTAGGCGACATACATCACCGTCCGTGATGCCGTCAATTGCCCCAAAATGGGATCTAGAACTAGTGAGGTAGTGTGCGGTTGAATATGTTACATTATTGAGGCATTCACCCCCTCCCCCTTTGACTTTACACAAGCCATCTAATACAAATTAAGAGAAAACAGTTGACTGCTTGATCAAACATAGAGAAATGTGTTTCGACAGTTGACTGCTTGATCAAACTCAGAGATTTGTTAAATTATAATCAGGTAATGAATATGTGCAAAGACGTATCAACAGTTGCCCTCATACAATTGCTTAATCCTAGAATTTAGTGTTGAGCTAAATGACTTGACAACAAGAAACTAAATGATTAACAACAAAGCAGGTAATGAATATGTGCAAAGACGTAGCAATTCATTCAGAAAAGCACAATTCATCTGCGGAATTAAGATTACAGTGGAAATGATTAAAGAATGTGTTTATGCATCTATTACTATCTATAAGCTGAAGTCATTTTGGCACCCTTTCTATTAATGTTTTCTCGCTCTTTTCAATCATCTAGATGAAACCAGAAAAAATTGCTGTCTATTAACATGTCTATTAACAGCTGTATAATACGTTTGCAGTTCCAAGAAAAATAAGGATGAAAATACCCATTAATTGCTCTGGAAAAAATAAACTATACATATCCTTCCACAAATTTTTAAATTTATTAACTACCATTTTATTAAACGGGTATTCAAAATACTTTTTGACTCCATTCTCAATAACTATGCAAGTAATAATTACAGACATTAATAAATAAATATAACTATTAATTAATACAAGCAATAATAATGACTGATCTTAATAAATACACATTTCTATTTATTCAATACATATATATATTACAAACTTGAATAGATTCAACTTTGACTATTTATTTAATACAAATTATTTGTATGCAGCTGCCCTCGATAAATGTACAGTTCCTCGGCATAGTCACAGTCCTAGGAAGAGTCCAGGCATCGGAATAGTCACAGGCAAATGAAAAGCCAGTAAACATTAATACATAAAACTAGAATTACAATAACAAATAATACAATTCAAAGTGGGGGACTGTTTTAGTATAAAATCAGTTCATTCAACTACATTCTGAGAAAAAAATCTGCTCTTATTACATAAAAAAAGAATGACAATAAAGGACAAGCAAGATGGCAATGGTCACTTCTATCTTCACTAACCTCCAAAAAAAAGGAAGATCCGATGAAGTTACCTACAGTGAATTAGTTCTTATAGATTCAAAAGAAATGGTTTTATACATATATTTTTTTTCCAGTTTACTGGACTTGTATATATATGCAGAAACTCATGTGCGTGTTTCATTTTTAGGGTGAAAGGATCCAAGCAAACATATCCACCACTTCAAACTTTCATGAGAAAGTCTGATTGCAAATTTAGAGAGGATTGCGTTTATTACATTCCTCTTCAAACAACAAGATGGGGATTAAAAGATCAATGACTATTGTTGGCAAGAGAAAGTTAAATGAAGTAGAAAAAGATAAGTTTTTTAATCTGTCTTTCCAACCTTTGAAAGAAATTAAATTATGCAATTTCTGTACTATGTTTAGAAGCAAATATCATTCATTTTATTTTGCATGCACTACCAATATGCTCAATAAAAGTTGAAGTTTCAGAGATAATACATACCTTGGTGGCTGGCCATTTGTTAAACTTGATGATTACCTTGTGCATCTATGATTATAGCTGTATTTTGTATATAATCTCTTATCTTTAGTTCATTTCCCTGCAATAAAGAAAATTCATATTAGTATACGTTATTCTTGTGAATAATCTGAGAAAAGATTAATCCTCTTTGAGTACAATACAATGAATGAAATTTTTAATTTTAAAAAGAAAAGGAGAAAAATAAAATGGATAAGATGATAGAGAGAACTTTCATTACCTTTCTTTGATTCATTTAAGTCCACGTAAGATCCCCCAATCCTAAATCATATTTCAAAGAGAAGAACCTTAATCTGATAATTAGATAGAAACTAAATAATGTGCTGAATAAAAAAATGATGTTTCTGGCATTATAGGATATAATACAAGCAGTATAGAGATTGGGTATTGAGGCAGGCTTAATAGGATAAAAACTAGATTTGAAAAAGATTGAACATTCCAACGAACAGAGAACCTCATAACGAGTAGGTCTCCTGAGAAACGCATTTCTCCATAAGTTATGGAGAAACGTGTTTTTCCAAAATTTCTGGATATCCTTTCTCTTAATTTCTAGATATACTTTTTAGTGATTTCTGGATATATATACTTGGTCAATATAAAATTTTTGAATATCCTTTCAAAAAGGTTCTGGATATCCTTTCAAAATTTCTGGATATCCTTTCAAAAGGTTCTGGATATCCAGAAATCCGTTTCTGGATATTCTTTCAAGGTCATGGGCCAAGGTCATGGCCAATACAAAATTTCTGGATATCCTTTCAAAAGGTTCTGGATATCCAGATACCCATTTCTCCATAACTTATGAAGAAACGCGTTTCTCCCTAGATTTTGGCCCTCATAACTAGGACTGGAGGCAATATCAACCCACAATAGATTTTAAAGAAATGCAAAATAGAGTGATAAAATAAAAATAAAACATCAAGAACAATCTAATTTCTTTAAAAATATTGCTTTTTTAAGTGTCACAACTGCAATCACTTCTAAATTCAAAGTATAAAAAACAATTGGAACACCAAGAACACAAAAAATTAAAAAATTAAAATCATTATATATAAACAGCTAGATAACTATTATATCATAGACGAAACTTTCTTTTAATGAAAATTTGTATTAAACAAGATTCGACATATTGCACCACAAAATTCTTGGTCAAAGACAAGTCAAGAGGGACAATCAAACATTTTATCTTGCAAACCTAAGTGACTTAAACAAGAAAAACAAAAACATTGAAATGAGATTAATTACACACCTTTCCCACTAAGGCAGTCCTTATAGTAACAAGTAACAAAAAACTCACTCTCCCCCCTCACACCAAACCACCCAACTGGTCCATCATATATTCCTCGATGAAACATCTTGAACCAACAATGGAGATAAGTTGCCACAATCAGAGCCTCAAGCTTTTGTTCGGGTGCTGCACAACAATGATAAAAAGCAATGAACTAAAATCTATAAAGTATCAATGAACAATCAGATTGAATCATCAAAATGAGTCATCAAAATATTGTTTGTGTTTTTCTATTGAAAGGCAGTTTATATATTGAAATATTGAAATATAAAGAAAATTTTGAAATATGAGGCCAGTTAGAGATGGATTGAGTTGGTGGAAAAAGTCAAAAACTGCATTGATTATAAACCATATGCGTACCACAACATGTTCGGCCATTTTAGAATCACACTTGAACCCGACAGCAACTGGCTTGCTGGATACCAACACAGACAAATAGTATACACTTCAGTCACATATAGAAGTGGACAACTTAAGAAGAGTTAAAGCATTGATCTCACAGTTCACTAAAATATAGGTACACACATACACACACACACATATACTCCCTCCGTCCCATTACAAGTCACAAAGTTTGACTTTTTTTTGAAGTTTGACCATACAATAACAAGAAATTAGAACATTTTGATGAAATTTTAAAAGTTGTTATTGATTTATTACTAACAACACTAACAATTAAAAGTTTTAAAATTTAATTATAATATATCAATTTCTCGTAGTTGTATATATATATAGAGAGAGAGAATAGTGTTTTTGTGACTTGTAATGGGACGGAGGGTAGTATATATTAATCAAGGGTGACAACAATACACAACTTGCAATTATCAGTTGAGATGAACGAACAGAAAACATAGAGTTTTTTTTTAACATGGAGTTAGAAAATATCTTAAAACACCTATTTTAGCAAAAGTCTCAACTGTAAAATACATCGCAAAATGAGTCATCAAAATATTGTTTGTGTTTTTCTATTGGAAGGCAGTTTATATATTGAAATATAAAGAAAATTTTGAAAAATGAGATCAGTTAAAGATGTATTGAGTTGGTGGAAAAAGTCAAACACTGCAATGCTTATAAACCATATGCATACTGTAAAGACCCGTAAATTTTGATTTTTTTTTTTTTAGTATTATTTTAATTAGAATAATAAATAAAATAATACTCCTTATTTAATTGGACTTGGCTTTATTTGAGTGGACCAAATCACTTATTAATCAAGTGGGCTAAGTTATGGGCTAATGAGGTTAGAGGGCCCAAGGAGGTTAAAGCCTAGCTATAAATAATAAACCTCCTCATTATTTTTTTTTCCATAATCCTTCATTAATCAAAGAAAAAGAAAAAAAATTAAAACCCTAGGGAGAGGGGGCGGCGGCCGAGCACTTGGAGGGGGGTGACAGCCGGATTTTGGTCTTCTTTGGCCAATATTTCTTCATCATAATCAAGGTAAGATGATACCCTAAACCCTAGTTTTTATTTCATTCAATTCGGAATTAAATTGAATTAGATATGAATTTTTGAAATTCTAAAACTATTTTAATTCTAGGTTTGGTCATTCTTAGATTTTTAATGGTTTAATCTTAGAGTTAATGAATAAATTAAGGGTTTGAATAATGGGAAATTGAAGGTTAAAATGAAGTAATCATAACCCTAGTTCATCTTGATTTAGATTTAAATCTAACACAATTAATATATGATTAAAAGTGTTTGATTAAAGAATATGTGAATTAAATGAGTTGTTTAATGTTTGGGAAATAAAAAGAAGAACAAAAACAAGGTTTTTGAATCACCTAGGGTTCGGCCGAATGGCCTAGATGGATTTGGGGTGTGTCTCTATTTAGGTGTTAGGCTTTTGGTCTATTTTGTATAAAAACAGTTAGTTTTCAAACGGAAAAAGGGACCAAACTGCAATGTTTACAAAAAAAATTAATAAATGAGCATTCAATGGCATTAAATATAACTTCAAAATATTAGGGTTTTCACCCCCAAAACCCTATTACATCATAAATGTCATTAAATACCATAAATACTTGATAAATGCGGAAGCGAAAATAAATACTTATTGTCTCAGCTAGTAAAACCACACTAGCCATTAATGTACTTACAACCAAATGAAATAACTAATTGTTCAATATTCCTAATTATTCTCCAAGCATCGCCCTTCTCGTGACCAATCCAATTCCCTTCTACTTAGAACCTGGAAAGAAAATTTTAAGGGAGAAAGGGTGAGCGAATGAATGCTCGATGTCTCTTCGGGTACTAAGAAGAGACGATCAGAATGAACACTTCAATAATATAGTACAAGGATAGGTTAATTTAGCTTTATAATAGACTGCGGTACAATACAGTCAAGACACCATTTAAAATATTCTTCAAAGAATTATGGCACTACGATTCAAAGGGATTCATACAAATTCCGTCAATTCCAACGTACATTATAACCTCAATGTCAAAGGTACAATTAATACACCTAGCTTCATCAAGCCATTAGTGTGGGTCGAAACATATATGGTACTGTCACACATATATGCTCGGGGTCTAGAATTGCCCTTGTAATCAGACAATTCCTGAGAGAAGGCATGTGATCACTCATGCAATCCCTAATAAGAACAAGTCCTTAGACAAGTTCTGACAATGCCTTTTCTAATTGGGCATGTCCATTCTAAGCAAGTAAGTGATTCCACAAACATGCTAGAACGAGAAAGCATACAGAGGTACAGGTATGCATATGACAAGTTTCAAACTTCAGATATTCTGTGAACAATAATATTATCACAAAATATAGATATTTCCAAGTGACGTTTAAACATACGCAGATTATTCACAAATAACTATCATGCCATTTGATAGTTCAATTATATCAGGAAGGCATATGATTTCCAATGGAAAAGAATTCAAATACAGTAAAGGAACGTAATCCCTTACCTTAGCTTTGCTTTCCGTCCTTAAGCAACGCCTTTACGCGAAATCTACAATCACGTAATAACATAACTTAGGCACAAGTAGTCGCTTATTACTTCTTATGTACCTAAACTTTCCTTCTTTAGTTAACCTATGAGTTACTCTTATACTCACCTTAACTGGTTAACTAACTTTCTATTTTTAGGAACTTTCCTAATTTAGCAGTTTCTTAATTTTAGAAACTTCTTCTTATAGATCTTTCCTCAAGAGGACACTTAGGTTCACTCCTTTCAATGGAAGTCTAATTCCTTGATAGCTTCCTAATTACGGTCCCTATTCTCTTTTTGGGTAACCTTCTTTATTTGGAAAGTTTCCTTCTTCGGAAGCTTTCAATTTCGAACCCTACTATTTTAGGAACTTAAGTCTTTTAATATCTATCAATATATAAAAACAAGGTTTTGGTAATTGAAGGGATTTTGAGGGGCATTTTAGTCTTTTCACGACATGGCAAAATTGCAATTAAAAAGGGCAAAAGGCCTTGGCCTGCCTTGGCGTTGGCCGTGGCTCGGCCTTGGCCGGCCTTGGCCTTGGGCGTTGCCTGTAGGGGAGTTTATCCCACATTGGTTTGAAACAAAAAAAAAAATTCTCCTGCCCTATATATACATGAAGCTGGCCATGGCAATGTCAATTTGGCCGGCCGTGGCCCTTACACATGGCCATGGCCTTGGCCCATGCCCTCGCCCTTGGCCTCGAATTGGATCGGGGCTCGGATCGGGCAGTGTTGGGTCAGATTCGGGTTTGGCCCTTAAGTATTCGGGTCGGATTTGGATAAAGCGATTGTTAAAATTTTCGTTAAAAGGACTAATTTGAAAAAAAAAAAAGGCCTTTAGTTAAATCATTATCCGGACAAACCAAAATTTGTTAATTATTTTCTCTTTAAGTGGAGACTTATTTTATTAGATTTGAAAAAAAAAATATCTTTTGTATAAATATTAATTTATTAATTATCCTTTACTAATTTTGCAATTTTTTTTAAAAAGTAATGAAGTCTGAATAATTTTTTTATTATTATAAATCATAATAAAAAAAATTCTATTTTTTTAATTTATTATTTTTTTATTTCATTTTTTCACCTAAATTCATAATTTTTCCTCTTTAAATAGATACTTTCTTTCATTTGATTTGTACAAAGAAAAATAATCCCCTATTTTAAATATAAATTTGTTAATTATCCTTTCCTATTTTTTTAATTTCTTTTCATTTAAAATTACTTAAGTGTGAAGTAAATATTTTAATTATAAATGATATTAATAATAATAATAATTATATACTAAAAAAATGAATATAATATAAAATAAAAGTGATGGGGTATAGGATGATGAGTTTAAATGATTTTGAATATGTATAAGCAAAATTATCTTAATATTTATTTTGGAAAGGAGAGTATAATCATTTTAAATTGATAACAAATTATTTATTTCGGATAGGAGGATATATCAAGATGCTATTTATTTGTTAAAATAAATATTTCAAAATAATAAATTTAAATTTGTAAAAATATTTCATACATTTATATATATATCCAAAAAATATTGCCACTTATTTTTATTGTGTCAAAAAAATTATATTTTTTATACAGAATTAATAATATCAATATTAAGATATTATTTATTTGATAAAAAAAATTTTGAAATTGGACTTGGACTTGGGCCTTGGCTTTGGCTCGGCCGTGGCTAGGCAGTGGCCTTGCCTTGGATGGCCGTTGCCTTGCTTTGGCTCGGCCTTGGCCGGGCATGGCCTTGGCCATGTGGCCTTGGGAGTTATCCCACATCGAAAAATAATCAAAAGAAAATGGGTTGCCTAGGTATATAATGGCTCATTATATACCAAGGCCATTTTGCATTCTTTTTTTCAATGTGGGAAATAATGTTTGGCCTTGGCCGTGGCCCTTGGCTCTTGGCCTTGGCCTTCGCCTTGGTTTTATCCCACATGGAAAAAATACAAAAGTTTTAGGCTTGTCTTGGTTATATAATGAGGCTTAAGCCAAAGGGATTAGGCATTGATATTGGCTGGCTTGGCCATTGGCCGGCCATGGCTTAGGCCTTGACCTAGGATTATTTTTCATATAATAAATAATTTCAAATAATTTCATACAATAAATAATTTCAAATAATAAATAATTTCAAATAATTCACTTAAACGAAATTGAAGAATTAGTAAAGATGAATTTTTTTATTTGTACAAATGAAATGAGAAAGAATACAAAATAAAATAAAAGTGATGGGGTATAGGATGATGAGTTGGAATCTATCTATATATAATAACAAGATTGGGTATATATTGACTCAAAGCCATTGTTTCCTCTCATTAGGCCGTGGCCTGGCCTTGGCCCTTCGCCGGCCTTGGCCCTTGGCCGGCCTTAGCCCTTTGGCCGCCTTGACCCTTGGCCATGGACCGTCTTGGCCCTTGCTCTTCCTTTGGACTTTGTACTGGCCCGTAGTCCCAATGATTTAGACAAAAAAAACAAATTATCTTTTTTAAATATAAATTCGTTAATTATCTTTTACTAATTTAATCGGAAAAAAAAAAGCCCTTGGTCGTCGCCCTTGGCCTTGTCCTTGGCTCGGCCAGCCTTGGCCTTGGACTTGGCCCTTGGCCTTGGCCCTTGGCCTTTATCAATTATCCCACATGGAAAAATAATCAAAAGAAAATGGGTTGCCTTGGTATATAATGGCTCATTATATACCAAGGCCATTTTGCATTCTTTTTTTTTCAATGTGGGAAATCATGCTTGGCCCTTGGCCTTGGACCTCCTTGGCCGTGGCCCTTGGCCTTGGCCCGTGGCCTTGGCCTTGGTTTTATCCCACATGGAAAATATACAAAAGTTTTAGGCTTGTCTTGGTTATATAATGAGGCTTAAGACAAGGGGATCACGCATTGATGTTGGCTGGCTTGGCCATTGGCTGGCCATGGCTTAGGCCTTGACTTAGGATTATTTTTCATATAATAAATAATTTAAAATAATTTCATTTAATAAATAATTTCAAATAATTAATAATTTCAAATATTTTTCACTAAAAAGAAATTGAAAAATTAGTAAAGGATAATTAACAAATTTATATTTATAAATGATGAATTTTTTTATTTGTACAAATGAAATGAAAAAGAATACAAAATAAAATAAAAGTGATGGGGTATAGGATGATGAGTTGGAATCTATCTATATATAATAACAAGATTGGGTATATATTGACTCAAAGCCATTGTTTCCTCTCAATAGGCCGTGGCCTGGCCTTGGCCCTTCCCCGCCCTTGGCCGGCCTTCCCCCTTTGGCCGCCTTGGCCCTTGGCCATGGACCGCCTTGGCCCTTGCTTTGCCTTTGGACTTTGTATTGGCGCGTAGCCCCGATGATTTGGACAAAGGAAAAAATTCTTTTTTTTTAATATAAATTCGTTAATTATCCTTTACTAATTTAATCGAAAAATAAAAATAAAGGCCTTGGTCGTGGCCCTTGGCTATGGCTCGGCCAGCCTTGGCCGTGGCCCTTGGCCTTTTTAAATTATCCCACATGGAAAAATAATCAAAAGAAAATGGGTTGCCTTGGTATATAATGGCTCATTATATACCAAGGCCATTTTCCATTCTTTTTTTTTTCAATGTGGGAAATCATGCTTGGTCTTGGCCTTGGCCCTTTGCTGTGGCCCTTGGCCTTGGCCTTGGTTTTATCCCACATGGACAAAATACAACAGTTTTAGGCTTGTCTTGGTTATATAATGAGGCTTAAGCCAAGGGGATTTGACATTGATATTGCTGGCTTGGCCATTGGCCGGCCATGGCTTAGGCCTTGACTTAGGATTATTTTTCATATAATAAATAATTTCAAATAATTTCATACAATAAATAATTTCAAATAATTCACTTAAAAGAAATTGAAGAATTAGTAAAGATGATTTTTTTTATTTGTACAAATGAAATGAGAAAGAATACAAAATAAAATAAAAGTGATGGGGTATAGGATGATGAGTTGGAATCTATCTATATCTATTATACAATAGAGAGAGGTTTTAACTGCCTCTTATCTCCATATAAGTGGCGGCTGAGATTCACTCTTCTAAAGTTAATCCAACGGCTCCTATTAACTCAGCACCCCACGTTCTCTTCTTTTCCCTCTGCCTCTTCCTCAAGTCCCTCCTCCTCCATTTTCAATCAAAATCTCTCTTGGAAGGCTGGAAGCAGGGATGGCCGGAGACGGAGGAACGACAGTGGGCGATTGGCGAAGAGGAAGCCCAACTGAAACAGATGAAGAAAAAAACAAACCAAAGTCCCTCCTTCTCTGCCTGCGTCAAAATAAGATCTGGTCGTCATCGTCGTGCTCTCTCCGCCTAAGCTCGCCGGAGATACCTCGCTGTCAAAGACGGAGCTGAACACGCTATACTGAAGGTTCCCCACATTTTATCGTTTTCACACGTTTGACTTGCTTCAATTTTTGTATTTTTTAATTTGTTAATCTCAACATTTCTCCGTGTTTTGCATAATCATTATATCACTATCAAGTTTAATTTGAATTAATTGTCTTATGTTTTGTATTCTTACTACTGAATTGATCAAATATGAGGGTTGTGTTGTCCAAATTTTCTTCTTGATTTTAATTAGGCAATGAACATATAATTTCATATCATTATGGGTTAGGCATCTTTTGTGTCATTCCCCTGGCATAAAAACGAGAATCTTTAACTATTAACGAATGGAGTTCTAAAGCTTGCGCTCCTCAAGAAATGGGGATATGATTCCGGCAAGGGTATGTAGAGACTTATTTTGTGATTGCTCTAAGTTAATCTCCATAAACAACTCTGTATTTGATTGAATCAATTCACAATCAAAAAGATTTAAGTTGCTGGGTTTATACAAAAAAGTGCTTCAAGTTGTGTGAATTAGCAGTTGCAAACTTGGCCTATTTCTCCATAAATATGTTATGTTTTCTGATTCCGTGGTTTTTACCAAAAGCATTCGAGCGGTACTTCAAAGAGAGGTAGGAAATACATGCTAAGATGGCACAAGACAAGAATGTCAAGGCTGCAAATCAAACTCAACTCCCAGATAAGAAATCTGACTGATAATTAAGTTAATGTTCTGTTTGTTTATTGTGTGAATTGTTCACTTCTCAATTGTTATTTGGTTTATACTTCGTTAGATATGAATAGGAAGTTACTTTGTTTAGCACCATTTTAGGAGTAATTGACCAAGTTTGTAAATATTTTCCTCCGTCCCATACAACTATTTATAATTAAGTATGACACTTTCTTATTAAGGATAGATGGAGGGAGGTCGTACTTTTCACCAAGATAAGTAGTATTTGCAAACAGGATAATAGGTCTCCAATTTTTTTAATTTTTTTTATAGAGGTATACTGAGGTTTGAGTTTGACTATTCATATTTAGCGGGATTTTCTAACAAAATTGGTTAAAAACCCTAAAATATTAACAAAATATGAACTTTGGACCCTATATTGTAATTAGTGATAGAATGAGGCCCATTTTAGGAACACCTCCTAAACTTTGGAGCCCAAAATGCCATTCGCCCTTTTTTTATTGCTTAGTAGAATTTGGGTAGGCAGGATTACCAAAAAAATGGTTTTGTGTTAGGTTGAAAATTGCGAAAAAGAGGAAAGTAAGTGTGTAGGGGATAGGAAGGGGGGGGCAGAAAAGACGAAAGTGAGTGCTGGTGGGGGGTAACGATGAAGAAATTTTGAATTGTAGGATGTTCTTTCCCCTTCCATACTGACCCGTGCCAATGGCACGGGCTTTTGAGTACTAGTATAATAACAAGATTGAGAATATATTGACTCAAAGCCATTGTTTCCTCTCATTAGGCCGTGGCCTGGCCTTGGCCCTTCCCCGCCCTTGGCCCTTGGCCGGCCTTCCCCCTTTGGCCGCCTTGGCCCTTGCTTTGCTTTTGGACTTTGTATTGGCGCGTAGCCCCGATGATTTGGACAAAGGAAAAAATTATTTTTTTAAATATAAATTCGTTAATTATCCTTTACTAATTTAATCGAAAAATAAAAATAAAGGCCTTGGTCGTGGCCCTTGGCCTTGGCTCGGCCAGCCTTGGCCGTGGCCCTTGGCCTTTATCAATTATCCCACATGGAAAAATAATCAAAAGAAAATGGGTTGCCTTGGTATATAATGGCTCATTATATACCAAGGCCATTTTCCATTCTTTTTTTCCCTAATGTGGGAAATCATGCTTGGTCTTGGCCTTGGCTTGGCTCGGCCAGCCTTGGCCTTGGCCCTTGGCTGTGGCCCTTGGCCTTGGCCTTGGTTTTATCCCACATGGACAAAATACAACAGTTTTAGGCTTGTCTTGGTTATATAATGAGGCTTAAGCCAAGGGGATTAGACATTGATATTGCTGGCTTGGCCATTGGCCGGCCATGGCTTAGGCCTTGACTTAGGATTATTTTCATATAATAAATAATTTCAAATAATTTCATATAATAAATAATTTCAAATAATATATAATTTCAAATATTTTTAACTAAAAAGAAATTGTAAAATTAGTAAAGGATAATTAACAAACTTATATTTAAAAAAGATTAATTTTTTTATATGTACAAATGAAATGAAAAAGAATACAAAATAAAATAAAAGTGATGGGGTATAGGATGATGAGTTAGAAGCTATCTATATATAATAACAAGATTGTGGTAATTTAAGGGGTTATGAGGGGCATTTTCGTATTTTCACACCATGGAAAATTTGTAATTAAAAAAGACAAAAGGCGACGTGGCAATATGTTATTGGTGGGATTTTTTTTTTACCAAGTTTGACACATGTAGGCATGCTGGCCAGGGGCATTTTGGACAATTCCAGGGCGAGTGGAAACCACGCGCCGACAACCGCACGTTCTATCAACATTTTTCCCTTTTTTTGTTTTTTTCCTTTACACATGACAGAACACGATCGGCTGGTTGTATTTAAAAAAAAAAATCTCATTTCTTTTACCTCAATTATTATATACTAAAAGCTTGGTCTCAATTTTTTAAGTCTCCATCTATATATTTAAAATAGGTCATTCTTTGAAATCTATATCTATATCTATATATATATATATACATATATATATATATATATATATATATACATATATATATATATATATATATATATACATATATATATATATATATATATATACATATATATATATATACATATATATATATATATATATATATATACATATATATATATATACATATATATATATATATATATATACATATATATATACATATATATACATATATATATATATATATATATATATACATATATATATATATATATATATATATATATATATATATGATTGTGGTAATGAAAGGAGGTTTGAGGGGCAATTTCATCATATTTCACATCGTGGCCAAAAAACCGACTTAATAGATACGTGGCGACATGTGAATGTGATTGGCCTTTTTTTTTTTTGTCTTTTGGAAATTTGTTCACGTGTCGCCCTTTGGTGAAGGGCTTTAATTTATTAATTATATATATGTATATGCAATATTAATAATTATTAAAATTATATATGCAGATTTTATATTTAAAATTATATATGTATATTTAATATTAATAATTATATATATATATATGTATATAAATATAATTACACCTATCTTGAACTTGAAGCCTCTTTATATACCAAGGCCAAGGCCATTTTTGATTTGTTTTCTTTCTATGTGGGAAATCTGTCTTGGCCGGCCCTGTCTTGGCCTTGGCCTATGCTTTTATCCCACATAGGAACAAAACCAAAGTAAGATGAGTTGCATTGGTTATATAAGGAGGATGAAGCTTAGCCAAACATGCATGATTCGTTCGTGGCTTTATCCAATGGCCGCTTGGTCTTGACCTGTATGCCCTTAGCTTTGACTTTGAATTTTTTCAAAAAGTAGGCCAAATCAAATATATGAATCGAATAATTCGAATTTCAATTTCGAATGGAATAAAAAATAATTTTTATATTAGAATATGAATCGAATACAAATATGAATTAAATTTTATATTCAAAAACAGTCGAAATATGAATATGAATCAAATTTTATATTCGAATATAAATCAAATACGAATCGAATATGATGATATTCGATCCGATTCAATTTGTTTACACCCCTATCAATAACTATTCGTGTATTGCACGGATGTAACACTATATTTATTTTAGTGACCTTCAATCTGATATTTTTACTCACAATATATGTTACAAATAAATTTTTTTTAATGTATAAAAACATCTCTATTTCTTTTGTATTCGTTTAGATTTCAATCAGTTATTCGTTATTAACTGTCCGTGCATCGCACGGGGATTAAACTAGTTCTTTTTAATATTAAAGTATTATTTTTCTTCTTTCCCTTTGATATAACTCCTTTAAAGTCTTTGGGCTTCTCCTTAATTTCAAAAGGTTCCTTTAGGTATCTTAATTTCAACAAAGCCCTTTGACTTTATAAAATTTACAAAGAAGTCCCTCAACTTTTGAAAAATTACAAAACAGCCCTTCAACTTTTGGAAAATTGCAAAACAGTCCCTCAACTTTTGAAAAATTGCAAAACAGTCCCTCAACTTTTGAAAAATTGCAAAACAGTCCCTCAACTTTTAAATAATTTCAAAACAGTCCCTCAACTTTTAAAATTTACAGAACAGTCCCTAAGAAACTTTGGACTTTTCAGTTCAGTCCCTTAGTTAACTGTTCAGTGAATAACTTAACTGGAAATCAGAATTTAATCCCTTCAGCTTTGTAAACATTGCAGTTTGGTCCCTTTTTCCGTTTGAAAACTAACTGTTTTTATACAAAATAGACCAAAAGCCTAACACCTAAATAGAGACACACCCCAAATCCATCTAGGCCATTCGGCCGAACCCTAGGTGATTCAAAAACCTTGTTTTTGTTCTTCTTTTTATTTCCCAAACATTAAACAACTCATTTAATTCACATATTCTTTAATCAAACACTTTTAATCATATATTAATTGTGTTAGATTTAAATCTAAATCAAGATGAACTAGGGTTATGATTACTTCATTATAACCTTCAATTTCCCATTATTCAAACCCTTAATTTATTCATTAACTCTAAGATTAAACCATTAAAAATCTAAGAATGACCAAACCTAGAATTAAAATAGTTTTAGAATTTCAAAAATTCATATCTAATTCAATTTAATTCCGAATTGAATGAAATAAAAACTAGGGTTTAGGGTATCATCTTACCTTGATTATGATGAAGAAATATTGGCCAAAGAAGACCAAAATCCGGTTGTCACCCCCCTCCAAGTGCTCGGCCGCTGCCCCCTCTCCCTAGGGTTTTAATTTTTTTTTTCTTTTTCTTTGATTAATGAAGGATTATGGAAAAAAAAATGAGGAGGTTTATTATTTATAGCTAGGCTTTAACCTCCTTGGGCCCTCTAACCTCATTAGCCCATAACTTAGCCCACTTGATTAATAAGTGATTTGGTCCACTCAAATAAAGCCAAGTCCAACTAAATAAGGAGTATTATTTTATTTATTATTCTAATTAAAATAATACTAAAAAAAAATCAAAATTTTCGGGTCTTTACATTCTTACCCCCTTAAAAGAGTTTGGTCCTCCAAACTAAACGTACCTTAATTTTCGAAGAGATCGGGATACATTTCCCGCATTTCGCTTTCGAGCTCCCATGTTGCTTCTCTTTCGGTATGGTTGCTCCACTGTACTTTCACATAAGGAACCAACCGTTTCCTCACATTCTCGTCTTTTCTGTCGACGATCCTGATCGGCCTTTCATCATAAGTCAGATCAGCACGGACTCTTAGCTGTTTGTACTCGATCACGTGACTTGGATCGTGAATATACTTCCTTAGCATGGAGACGTGGAACACGTCATGTACTCCAGCTAAAATCGGTGGTAAAGCCAATCTATAAGCCACTTCCCCAATCTTGTCAAGAATTTCGAATGGTCCCACGTATCGCGGACTTAACTTTCCTTTGATTCCGAACCTCATGATTCCCTTCGTTAGCGATATCTTTAAGAACACTCGATCACCCAACTGAAACTCCAATTCTCTCCTTCGGTTGTCTGCGTAGGATTTCTGTCTGCTTTGTGCAGTTTGTAGCCACTTGCGGATCTGTTGTACTTTATCTGCAGTGACTTGTACTAATTCCGGTCCACTTAACTTTCTTCTCTCACCAACCTCCATCCCAACAAGCTGGAGACCTACATTTTCTTCCATATAATGCTTCGTATGGAGCCATTCCAATGCTTGCGTGAAAACTGTTGTTGTACGCAAACTCCACTAACGGTAAGTGTTCATCCCACGAGCCTGGCCAATCTAACGATGTAGCCCTCAACATGTCCTCCAATGTCTGGATGGTCCTTTCCGACTGCCCATCTGTTTGTGGGTGAAACGCCGTACTCATCGTCAGTTCTGTCCCAAGTGCCCCTTGTAGACTGTTCCAAAACTTTGAGGTAAACCGCGCATCTCTATCTGACACTATTGAGACTGGTATTCCATGTAACCTTACTATCTCATCAATATACAGTTTGGCCAAGCCTTTCTAACGAATCCGTCTTCTTGATTGATAGAAAATGTGCCGACTTCGTCAATCTATCTACAATGACCCATATAGCATCTTGCTTCCCTTGTGTTTTCGGTAACCCACTCACGAAGTCCATAGCAATGTTCTCCCACTTCCACTCCGAAATTGGTAATGATTGTAGTAAGCCTGCCGATTTTTGATGTTCACTTTTCACTTGCTGACAGGTCAAGCATCGTGCCACGTACTCTGCCACATCATTCTTCATGTTATTCCAACGAACGATCCTCTCAAGTCTCTATACATTTTAGTACTTCCCGGATGTACGGAGAATTTTGAGCAGTGAGCTTCTCTCGCATTTCTCTCTTAATCTCATCATTGTTTGGCACCCATATTCTTTCCTGGTATCTCAAGATTCCATCTTCCCCTATGCGAAGATCTTTTCCTTGCCCTTTTCCGACTAGGGCCTCTCTTTCCCCATCTAACTCTTGTGCTTCTTTTATCCTTCCCAAAAGCATGGGTTGTAGGGTTAATTTAGCCAGATACCCACTAACTCTCACTCTTAGACTCATATCCTTCATGTCTTCCCATGCTCTTACCCCCTTAGAGATCAATGTTGCTAACATTCCGTGGTTCTTTCTACTTAACGCATCGGCCACTTTATTAGCCTTCCCAGGATGATACAAAATCTCACAGTCATAATCTTTTAGTAACTCTAGCCACCTCCTTTGTCTCATATTAAGCTCTTTCTGGGTAAAGATGTACTTAAGGCTTTTATGGTCGGTAAAAATCTGGCACTTCACACCATATAAGTAGTGTCTCCAAATCTTTAATGCAAATACTACCGCAGCTAACTCCAGATCATGGGTAGGGTAGTTCCGTTCATGTACCTTCAATTGTCTAGACGCATATGCTATAACCTTCTCATTTTGCATCAGGACACAACCTAATCCCTTCAGCGTGAAGCGGCCATCAGTAAATGACAAACCCTTCAGTTCCTGTCGGTAACGTCAATATCGGAGCAGTCACTAGCCTATTCTTCAATTCTTGAAAACTTTTCTCACACTCCTCCGACCAAATGAACTTTACTCCTTTTTGAGTCAACCTCGTCAACGGTCCCGATAACTTAGAAAATCCTTCTACGAATCTTCTATAGTAACCAGCTAAACCCAGAAAACTTCTTATCTCGGTCACTGTAGTCGGTCTTTCCCAATCCATTATTGCTTCTATCTTGGTTGGATCTACAGAAATTACTTCCTTAGATACTACATGTCCCAAGAATGTCACCTTCTCTAACCAAAATTCACACTTCTTAAACTTGGCGTATAATTTCTGTCCTCTCAAAATTTCCAGTACTAACTTCAAATGTTCTGCATGTTCTTCTTTGGTTTTAGAGTACACCAAAATATCATCAATAAACACTATCACACATCTATCTAGGTACTCTTGAAATATTCTATTCATCAATTCCATGAATGCAGCTGTTGCATTAGTCAACCCAAACGGCATAACCACAAACTCGTAATGCCCATATCGTGTTCTGAATGCTGTCTTTGCCACATCCTCATCCTTCACCCTCAACTGATGGTAACCAGACCTAAGATCTATCTTTGAAAAGTAACAAGCCCCCTTCAGTTGATCAAACAGATTATCAATCCTTGATAAGGGAAACTGGTTCCTTACCGTCACTTTATTCAATTCCCTATAATCGATACACAACCTCATAGACCCATCCTTCTTCTTTACAAACAGCACCGGCGCACCCCATGGCGACACGCTCGGTCTTATCAAACCCCTTATCCAACAACTCTTGTAATTGCTCCTTCATATCCTTTAATTTCGTCGGAGCCATCCTATATGGTGCCCTTGAAATGGGTGTCATTTCCGGCACTAGGTCTATTGTGAACTCAACATCTCTCACTGGTGGTATCCCCGGCAAATCTTCTGGAAATATATCGCGAAATTCTTTAACAACTTCTAAGGAATCTATAGTTACTTCTTTTCCTTCGGTCTCACCAATATGTGCTAGAAATCCCACACATCCTTTCCTTAACAATTTTCACGCCTTCATTGCAGTTATCAACCCTACTTGGCTCCTTGGTTTCGAACCTAAGAATTTACACTCTTCGCTGTCTTTCCCTACAAAGGTCATTATCTTCTCGTAACAATTAACGTTAGCACGGTTCATGGCTAACCAATCCATTCCTAAGATCACATCGAACTCTGACATGTCTAATTCAATAAGTTCAATTTTCAATTCAGTGCCTCCTACTCCCAAGGTGCAATCCTTATAAACTGTGGTGATAGGTATAGCTTTTTTTGCAGGTGTATCTATCACTAAAGGTACTTGTAATGCTTCGGGTTGCAATTTCAACTTCTTAGCTACGCATTTACTAACCACTGAATGTGTAGCTCCAGTATCTATTAACACATAAACATTTCGGGAATTTAACTGAAGTGTACCTGCCACAAGATCATTGTTTACATTTGCCGCTTTTGCTGTCATCGTGAACACTCGTCCACGACCTCCACCATTTCCTCCGTTATTTCCTCTGGCTCCCGAGGCTGGTTCATCTTTCTTGGGTTCAGGACATTTCCACTTTGGATGTCCAACCTTGTCACAGTTGTGGCATTTCCGCTCCTTGTAGAAACAGATCTCCGTCTTATGAGCTCCATCACAGATAGTGCACTTATCGTAACTCGTGAAACCTCGGGCCCCGCCCTTATTCCACTCCCTCCTGTTGCCACCGACATTCTTATTGTTGTTGTTGTTGTTGGCATGCTTGTTCCCATAACTGCCTTTATCACGATTATCGTCTACCGCCTTTCTCTTGTTGTTGTGACGGTCCTTGTCCCCATTACCGTTTGACCCTTTGTCTCCATCTGATCCCTTGGACACAGTCTTCCCTTTTTCCTCACGCCGGCTGCGATAATTGTCCGACTCCTTCTCCACGATTTTGGCCCTATCTAATACTGCAGAGTATGTTGTCAAAGCTAATGGAGTAATTCTGTACCGGATCCGATCACTCAGTCCTGCTTCGAATTTCCTCGCTTTCTGCTCTTCGGTATCGAAAAACCTTGGAGCAAATTCCAGCAGATCAATGAACTTCTCACCATATTCCGCCACCGTCATGTTTCCTTGTACTAGAGTTAAGAATTCAGCTACCTTGGCATTCCTCACGCTGGCAGGGTAGTACTTCTCATTAAACACATTCTTGAAAGCGGTCCAAGTCATTGCCGCATCACCACGAGCCACAGCAGCTCGTTTTTCTGCCTCCCACCACGACTGTGCCTTTCCCCTTAGCATGAAAGTCGCAAATACCACCTTCTGTTCCTCTGTGCAAGTTAATGTCCCGAAAATTCTCTCTGTGCTCTTAATCCGAGTCCTTCCGGCTTTTCTTTTTCTCGTACACGAGAACGTGTCAGGGTTTCTTCTCTGGAACAACTCTAACGGGTCACGCAACTGTACTGGTGGTGGTGCTTGAGCCAATCCAGCTACAGCTTGACCTATCCCAGCCACCGTCTGTGTCAAAGTCTGAAGAAGGTTGGCCATATTCGGGTCCAATTGTCCTCCTCCATTCCCGTTCCCACTGCTGTTGTTGTTACTACCATTTCCGTCGTTGGCATTCTGTCCTGATCTTGTGCGCGTCGACATCTGTGAATGGCCATGTTTCAGTTATACGAATTCATCTCATTGACACGTACGATGATTATGGTACAACAATACATTTACATGCGTATCTATTATATTGAATTCCTACACTTTGGGCTAGCTTTTTACTCGCTAGTTTTCCCTTTCACTCGTTAGTCATTTTACTAGACTACGATTTGGTTCACGTCTTCTCTAGACGAAAGCTTTATTCATTGGCCTTTGGTACTAGACCATTAACTTAATGTTTGTTGGATGGTTCTTAACTTTGAGATTTTTCGTCTCGGAAAATTTTAACTTTTATTACCTTACTAACCTTTTACTCGGTCAGTTACATAATTTTTTTGTCTCCAATGGCTTTACAATTTACTTTTCAACTAACGTTTTTCTTAGTTAGTTTGACTTTATCTTACTAGTCGTTGTACTTGACTAGTTCACTTTTTATTTCCATGGTCATCTTTCTTCGACTCATGGCTTCACAAGCCGTTTCACTTGGCTAGTTTCACTTTTATCCCCATGGTCGTCTTACTTCGCCCCATGGTTTCATAGGCCGTTTTACTTGGTCTATGCTTTTTCTTGTTGTTTCTCAACAAGTTAAACTTCTGGCTTTTCTTTATAAGGGATAGTTAATTATTTTACCTGGTTCTAGTAATAATAAAATTAACTAAAACCTTTTATTCATACTAAATTGATAAAAAAAAACATGACTGTCTAAAATCCTTTCTGCTAGAATAAAAATTTTAATCTCGACTAGAAAAACAAAAATTTTACTAGACTAATCAGAATTAACTTAGATAAAATAACACTCAGGACTTCTAATTGTCCATCAGTTCGTCCTCTCTATTCCTTCACTTGGCCTCTAGATTCCACACCGTTCATGTTTGGCTGCTAACTCATCATACTTAGCTTGAATCTCTAGCTTCTCTGCATGCAATTGGCAGCTTGACTCCAGTTCACGTCGTTCTTGTTCATCTAGTTGCTTCTCGAGATTAAACACTCGCCTTTGCTCGTCCAGTACTTGCACGCTTAGTTTATTCCATTCCCTATTAGCTATCCTGATATACATTTCCCCGGTCCTGACTTTCTGAATACTCTTAGCCAGCTCCTTTTCCATGCGTTCCATATCTTCATTGCTTACCTTGAGGGCGTATTGCAAACCCTTTACTGTTGCCTTCTCTTTCTTTAACTCTTTAGTGATCAATTTGATGCGGTGATCCTTAGCTGCAATTGTCTCTTTGAGGGCCGCACTATATCTTACAGACTTAATCGGTCTTCGTGCCATGATCCTACACACATTAGACAAGGAACTTAATTAGTCTAACTCCAAAACACAATATATATATTTCTTTAAAATAAGGCACAAGTATAATTCTCTAACCACACAAGTAAGTTGTTCTTCCAACCTTGTTTACTTAGTTCTAGGTTGAACAGGCTAACTCACATTTCTAAAGGTCAATTTAGCTATCTCCAAGGACTCAAGTCTAATTCCCCATAAGACCTAAAACCATGGCTCTGATACCAACTGTAACACCCCTAATTTTCCATACATAAATGAGCATTCAATGGCATTAAATATAACTTCAAAATATTAGGGTTTCCACCCCCAAAACCCTATTACATCATAAATGTCATTAAATACCATAAATACTTAATAAATACGGAAGCGAAAATAAATACTTATTGTCTCAGCTAGTAAAACCACACTAGCCATTAATGTACTTACAACCAAATGAAATAACTAATTGTTCAATAATCCTAATTATTCTCCAAGCATCGCCCTTCTCGCGACCAATCCAATTCCCTTCTACTTAGAACCTGGAAAGAAAAATTTAAGGGAGAAAGGGTGAGCGAATGAATGCTCAGTAAGTTCATACGATGTCTCTTCGGGTACTAAGAAGAGACGACCAGAATGAACACTTCAATAATATAGTACAAGGATAGGTTAATTTAGCTTTATAATAGACTGCGGTACAATACAGTCAAGACACCATTTAAAATATTCTTCAAAGAATTATGGCACTACGATTCAAAGGGATTCATACAAATTCCGTCAATTCCAACGTACATTATAACCTCAATGCCAAAGGTACAATTAATACACCTAGCTTCATCAAGCCATTAGTGTGGGTCGAAACATATATGGTACTGTCACACATATATGCTCGGGGTCTAGAATTGCCCTTGTAATCAGACAATTCCTGAGAGAAGGCATGTGATCACTCATGCAATCCCTAATAAGAACAAGTCCTTAGACAGGTTCTGACAATGCCTTTTCTAACTGGGCATGTCCATTCTTAGCAAGTAAGTGATTCCACAAACATGCTAGAATGAGAAAGCATACAGAGGTACATGTATGCATATGACAAGTTTCAAACTTCAGATATTCTGTGAACAATAATATTATCACAAAATATAGATATTTCCAAGTGACGTTTAAACATACGCAGATTATTCACAAATAACTATCATGCCATTTGATAGTTCAATTATATCAAGAAGGTATAGGATTTCCAATGGAAAAGAATTCAAATACAGTAAAGGAACGTAATCCCTTACCTTAGCTTTGCTTTCCGTCCTTAAGCAACGCCTTTACGCGAAATCTACAATCACGTAATAACATAACTTAGGCACAAGTAGTCGCTTATTACTTCTTATGTACCTAAACTTCCCTTCTTTAGTTAACCTATGAGTTACTCTTATACTCACCTTAACTGGTTAACTAACTTTCTATTTTTAGGAACTTTTCTAATTTAGCAGTTTCTTAATTTTAGAAACTTCTTCTTATAGATCTTTCCTCAAGAGGACACTTAGGTTCACTCCTTTCAATGGAAGTCTAATTCCTTGATAGCTTCCTAATTACGGTCCCTCTTCTCTTTTTGGGTAACCTTCTTTATTTGGAAAGTTTCCTTCTTCGGAAGCTTTCAATTTCGAACCCTACTATTTTAGGAACTTAAGTCTTTTAATATTCTTTTTAATATTAAAGTGTTATTTTTCTTCTTTCCCTTTGATATAACTCCTTTAAAGTCTTTGGGCTTCTCCTTAATTTCAAAAGGTTCCTTTAGGTATCTTAATTTCAACAAAGTCCTTTGACTTTATAAAATTTACAAAGAAGTCCCTCAACTTTTGAAAAATTACAAAACAGCCCCTCAACTTTTGGAAAATTGCAAAACAGTCCCTCAACTTTTGAAAAATTGCAAAACAGTCCCTCAACTTTTGAAAAATTGCAAAACAGTCCCTCAACTTTTAAATAATTTCAAAACAGTCCCTCAACTTTTAAAATTTACAGAACAGTCCCTAAGAAACTTTGGACTTTTCAGTTCAGTCCCTTAGTTAAGCTGTTCGGTGAATAACTTAGCTGAAATCGAATTTAATCCCTTGAGCTTTGTAAACATTGCGGTTTGGTCCCTTTTTCCGTTTGAAAACTAAGCTTGTTTTTATACAAAATAGACCAAAAGCCTAACACCTAAATAGAGACACACCCCAAAATCCATCTAGGCCATTCGGTAGAACCCTAGGTGATTCAAAAACCTTGTTTTTGTTCTTCTTTTTATTTCCCAAACATTAAACATCTCATTTAATTCACATATTCTTTAATCAAACACTTTTAATCATATATTATTTGTGTTAGATTTAAATCTAAATCAAGATGAACTAGGTATGATTACTTCATTATAACCTTCAATTTCCCATTATTCAAACCCTTAATTTATTCATTAACTCTAAGATTAAACCATTAAAAATCTAAGAATGACCAAACCTAGAATTAAAATAGTTTTAGAATTTCAAAAATTCATATCTAATTCAATTTAATTCCGAATTGAATGAAATAAAAACTAGGGTTTAGGGTATCATCTTACCTTGATTATGATGAAGAAATATTGGCCAAAGAAGACCAAAATCCGGCTATCACCCCCCTCCAAGTGCTCGGCCGCCGCCCCCTCTCCCTAGGGTTTTAATTTTTTTTTTCTTTTTCTTTGATTAATGAAGAGGATTATGGAAAAAAAATAATGAGGATGTTTATTATTTATAGCTAGGCTTTAACCTCCTTGGGCCCTCTAACCTCATTAGCCCATAACTTAGCCCACTTGATTAATAAGTGATTTGGTCCACTCAAATAAAGCCAAGTCCAACTAAATAAGGAGTATTATTTTATTTATTATTCTAATTAAAATAATACTAAAAAAAAATTCAAAATTTTCGGATCTTTACATTTTTTTTAGTATTATTTTAAATAAAATAATAAATAAAATAATACTCCTTATTTAGTTGGACTTGGCTTTATTTGAGTGGACCAAATCACTTATTAATCAAGTGGGCTAAGTTATGGGCTAATGAGGTTAGAGGGCCCAAGGAGGTTAAAGCCTAGCTATAAATAATAAACCTCCTCATTATTTTTTTTCCATAATCCTTCATTAATCAAAGAAAAAGAAAAAAAAAATTAAAACCCTAGGGAGAGGGGGCGGCGGCCGAGCACTTGGAGAGGGGTGACAGCCGGATTTTGGTCTTCTTTGGCCAATACTTCTTCATCATAATCAAGGTAAGATGATACCCTAAACCCTAGTTTTTATTTCATTCAATTCAGAATTAAATTGAATTAGATATGGATTTTTGAAATTCTAAAACTATTTTAATTCTAGGTTTGGTCATTCTTAGATTTTTAATGGTTTAATCTTAGAGTTAATGAATAAATTAAGGGTTTGAATAATGGGAAATTGAAGGTTATAATGAAGTAATCATACCTAGTTCATCTTGATTTAGATTTAAATCTAACACAATTAATATATGATTAAAAGTGTTTGATTAAAGAATATGTGAATTAAATGAGTTGTTTAATGTTTGGGAAATAAAAAGAAGAACAAAAACAAGGTTTTTGAATCACCTAGGGTTCGGCCGAATGGCCTAGATGGATTTGGGGTGTGTCTCTATTTAGGTGTTAGGCTTTTGGTCTATTTTGTATAAAAACAGTAAGTTTTTAAACGGAAAAAGGGACCAAACTGCAATGTTTACAAAGCTGAAGGGATTAAATTCTGATTTCCAGTTAAGTTATTCACTGAACAGTTAACTAAGGGACTGAACTGAAAAGTCCAAAGTTTCTTAGGGACTGTTCTGTAAATTTTAAAAATTGAGGGACTGTTTTGAAATTATTTAAAAGTTGAGGAACTGTTTTGCAATTTTTCAAAGGTTGAGGGACTGTTTTGCAATTTTTCAAAAGTTGAGGGACTGTTTTGCAATTTTCCAAAAATTGAGGGGCTGTTTTATAATTTTTCAAAAGTTGAGGGACTTCTTTGTAAATTTTAAAAAGTCAAAGGACTTTGTTGAAATTAAGATACCTAAAGGAACCTTTTGAAATTAAGGAGAAGCCCAAAGACTTTAAAGGAGTTATATCAAAGGGAAAGAAGAAAAATAACACTTTAATATTAAAAAGAATATTAAAAGACTTAAGTTTCTAAAATAGTAGGGTTCGAAATTGAAAGCTTCCGAAGAAGAAAACTTTCCAAATAAAGAAGGTTACCCAAAAAGAGAAGAGGGACCGTAATTAGGAAGCTATCAAGGAATTAGACTTCCATTGAAAGGAGTGAACCTAAGTGTCCTCGAGGAAAGATCTATAAGAAGAAGTTTCTAAAATTAAGAAAGCTAAATTAGGAAAGTTCCTAAAATAGAAAGTTAGTTAACCGATTAAGGTGAGTATAAGAGTAACTCATAGGTTAACTAAAGAAGGGAAGTTTAGGTACATAAGAAGTAATAAGCGACTACTGTGCCTAAGTTATGTTATTACGTGATTGTAGATTTCGCGTAAAGGCGTTGCTTAAGGACTAAAGCAAAGCTAAGGTAAGGGATTACGTTCCTTTACCGTATTTGAATTCTTTTCCATTGGAAATCCTATACCTTCTTGATATAATTGAACTATCAAATGGCATGATAGTTATTTGTGAATAATCTGCGTATGTTTAAACGTCACTTGGAAATATCTATATTTTGTGATAATATTATTGTTCACAGAATATCTGAAGTTTGAAACTTGTCATATGCATACCCGTACCTCTGTATGCTTTCTCATTCTAGCATGCTTGTGGAATCACTTACTTGCTAAGAATGGACATGCCCAGTTAGAAAAGGCATTGTCGAACTGTCTAAGGACTTGTTCTTATTAGGGATTGCATGAGTGATCACATGCCTTCTCTCAGAATTGTCCTGATTACAAGGGCAATTCTAGACCCCCGAGCATATATGTGTGACAAGACATATATGTTTCGACCCACACTAATGGCTTGATGAAGCTAGGTGTATTAATTGTACATTTGGCATTGAGGTTATAATGTACGTTGAAATTGACGGAATTTGTATGAATCCCTTTGAATCGTAGTGCCATAATTCTTTGAAGAATATTTTAAATGGTGTCTTGATCGTATTGTACCGAGTCTATTATAAAGTTAAATTAACCTATCCTTGTACTATATTATTGAAGTGTTCATTCTGGTCGTCTCTTCTTAGTACCCGAAGAGACATCGTATGAACTTACTGAGCATTCATTCGCTCACCCTTTCTCCCTTAAATTTTTCTTTACAGGTTCTAAGTAGAAGGGAATTGGATTGGTCGCGAGAAGGGCGATGCTTGGAGAATAATTAGGATTATTGAACAATTAGTTATTTCATTTGGTTGTAAGTACATTAATGGCTAGTGTGGTTTTACTAGCTGAGACAATAAGTATTTATTTTCGTTTCCGCATTTATTAAGTATTTATGGTATTTAATGACACTTGTGATGTAATAGGGTTTTGGGGGTGGAAACCCTAATATTTTGAAGTTATATTTAATGCCATTGAATGCTCATTTATGTATGGAAAATTAGGGGTGTTAAAATGGTATCAGAGCCATGGTTTTAGGTCTTATGGGGAATTAGACTTGAGTCCTTGGAGATAGCTAAATTGACCTTTAGAAATGTGAGTTAGCCTGTTCAACCTAGAACTAAGTAAACAAGGTTGGAAGAACAACTTACTTGTGTGGTTAGAGAATTATACTTGTGCCTTATTTTAAAGAAATATATATATTGTGTTTTGGAGTTAGACTAATTAAGTTCCTTGTCTAATGTGTGTAGGATCATGGCACGAAGACCGATTAAGTCCAGATATAGTGATGCCCTCAAAGAGACAATTGCGACTAAGGATCACCGCATCAAATTGATCACTAAAGAGTTAAAGAAAGAGAAGGCAACGAAAGTAAAGGGTTTGCAATACGCCGCTCAAGGTAAGCAATGAAGATATGGGAACGATGGAAAAGGAGCCGGCTAAGAGTATTCGTAAAGTCGGCACCGGGAAATGTATATCGAGATAGCTAATAGGAATGGAATAAACTAAGCGTGCAAGTCTTTGGACGAGCAAAGCAGTGTTTAATCTCGAGAAGCAACTAGATGAACAAGAATGACGTGAGCTGGAGTCAAGCCGCCGATTGCATGCAGGCTAGAGATTCAAGCTAAGTATGATGAGTTAGCGACCAAACATGAACTGGCAGTGGAATCTAGAGAAGCGAAGGAACAGAAGAGACGAACCGATGGACAGATTAGAAGTCCCGAGGGTTATTTTATCTAAGTTAATTCGGATTAGTCTAGTAAAAATTTTGTTTTTCTAGTCGAGATTAAAATTTTTATTCTAGCGAAAAGGATTTTAGGCGATCATGTTTTATCAATTT
Organism: Adenophora triphylla var. japonica; assembly: GCA_022495995.1. NCBI lineage: Eukaryota > Viridiplantae > Streptophyta > Magnoliopsida > Asterales > Campanulaceae > Adenophora > Adenophora triphylla. The sequence continues at coordinate 354,334 of JAFEMH010001567.1, forward strand.
AGTATGAATAAAAGGTTTTAGTTAATTTTATTATTACTAGAACCAGGTAAAATAATTAACTATCCCTTATAAAGAAAAGTCGGAAGTTTAACTTGTTTTGAGAAACAACAAGAAAAGCATAGACCAAGTAAGCGGCCTATCCGTGGGGCGAAGTAAGGCGACCATGGGGATAAAAGTGAAACTAGCAGAGTGAAACGGCTTGTGAAGCCATGAGTCGAAGAAAGATGACCATGGAAATAAAAAGTGAACTAGTCAAGTACAACGACTAGTAAGATAAAGTCAAACTAACTAAGAAAAAAACATTAGTTGAAAAGTAAATTGTAAAGCCATTCGAGACAAAAAAATTATGTAGCTGACCGAGTAAAAGGTTAGTAAGGTAATAAAAGTTAAAGTTTTTCGGGACGAAAAATCTCAAAGTTAAGAACCATCCAACAAACATTAAGTTAATGGTCTAGTACCAAAGGCCAATGAATAAAGCTTTAGATCTAGAGAAGACGTGAACCAAATCGTAGTCTAGTAAAATGACTAACGAGTGAAAGGGAAAACTAGCGAGTAAAAAGCTAGCCCAAAGTGTAGGAATTCAATATAATAGATACGCATGTAAATGTATTGTTGTACCATAATCATCGTACGTGTCAATGAGATGAATTCGTATAACTGAAACATGGCCATTCACAGATGTCGACGCGCACAAGATCAGGACAGAATGCCAACGACGAAAATGGTAGTAACAACAACAGCAGCGGGAACGGGAATGGAGGAGGACAATTGGACCCGAATATGGCCAACCTTCTTCGTAATATTTGACATGACGGCGGCTTGCGATAAAGGTCAAGCCGTAGCCGGATTGGCTCAAGCACCACCACCAGATGCCTTGCGTGACCCGTTAGAGTTTGTTCCAGAGAAGAAACCCGACACGTTCTCGTGTACGTAGAAAAAGAAAAGCCATAGGACTCGGATTAAGAGCACAGAGAGAATTTTTGGGACATTAACTTGCACAGAAGAACGAAGGTGGTATTTGCGACTTTCATGCTAAGGGAAAGGCACGATCGTGGTGGAAATGCGAAAGCTGGCTGGCTTCCGTGGTGATGCGGCAATGACTTGGACCACTTTCAAGAATGTGTTTAATGAGAAGTACTACCCCGGCGTGAGGAATGCCAAGGTAGCTGAGTCTTAACTCTAGTACAAGGAAACATGACGATGTGAAATATGGTGAGAAGTTCATTGATCTGTTGGAATTTGCTCCAAGGTTTTTTCGATACCTAAGAGCGTAGGCGAGGAAATTCGAAGCAGACCGAGTGATCGGATCCAGATGTAATTACTCCATTAGCTTTGACAACATACTGCAGACAGATGTGGCCAAAATCGTGAGAAGGAGTCGGACAATTATCGCACTGCGTGAGGGAAAAAGGGAAGACCGTGTGTCCAAGGGATCGGGATGGAGACAAAGGGTCAAACGGTAATGGGGACAATGACCGTCTACAACAACAAGAGAAAGGCGGTAGACGATAATCGTGATAAAGCGATTATGGGAACAAGCATGCCAACAGCAACAACAACAACAATAAGAATGTCGGTGGCAACAGGAGGGAGTGGAATAAGGGCGGGGCCCGAGGTTTCACGAGCTCACGATAAGTGCACTATCTCGTGATGGAGCTCATAAGACGGAGATCATTTTACACATGAAGCGGAAATGCCACAACTGTGACAAGGTTGGACATCCAAAGTGGAAATGTCCTGAACCCAAGAAAGATGAACCAGCCTCGGGAGCCAGAGGAAATAACGGAGGAAATGGTGGAGGTCGTGGACGAGTGTTCACGATGACAGCAAAAGCAGCAAATGTAAACAATGATCTTGTGGCAGTACACTTTCAGCTTAAATTCCCGAAATGTTTATGTGTTAATAGATACCGGAGCTACACATTCAAGGTTAGTAAATGCGTAGCTAAGAAGTTGAAATTGCAACCCGAAGCATTGAAGTACCTTTAGTGATAGATACACCCGCAAAAAAGCTATACCTATCACCACAGCTTATAAGGATTGCACCCTGTGAGTAGGAGGCAATCGAATTGAAAATTGAACTTATTGAATTAGACATGTCGAGTTCGATGTGATCTTAGGAATGGATTGGTTAGCCATGAACCGTGCTGCGTTAATTGTTACGAGAAGATAATGACCTTTGTAGGGAAAGATAGCGAAGAGTGTAAATTCTTAGGTTCGAAACCAAGGAGCCAAGTAGGGTTGATAACTGCAATGAAGGCGCGAAAATTGTTAAGGAAAGGATGTGTGGGATTTCTAGCACATATTGGTGAGACCGAAGGAAAAGAAGTAACTATAGATTCCTTAGAAGTTGTTAAAGAATTTCGCGATGTATTTCCAGAAGATTTGCCGGGGATACCACCAGTGAGAGATGTTGAGTTCACAATAGACCTAGTGCCAGAAATGACACCCATTTCAAGGGCACCATATAGGATGGCTCCGATGGAATTAAAGGAGCTGAAGGAGCAATTACAAGAGTTGTTGGATAAGGGGTTGATTAGACCGAGCGTGTCGCCATGGGGTGCGCTGGTGCTGTTTGTAAAGAAGAAGGATGGGTCTATGAGGTTGTGTATCGATTATAGGGAATTGAATAAAGTGACGGTAAGGAACCAGTATCCCTTACCAAGGATTGATGATCTGTTTGATCAACTGAAGGGGGCTTGTTACTTTTCAAAGATAGATCTTAGGTCTGGTTACCATCAGTTGAGGGTGAAGGATGAGGATGTAGCAAAGACATCATTCAGAACACGATATGGGCATTACGAGTTTGTGGTTATGCCGTTTGGGTTGACTAATGCACCAGCTGCATTCATGGAATTGATGAATAGAATATTTCAAGAGTACCTAGATAGATGTGTGATAGTGTTTATTGATGATATTTTGGTGTACTCTAAAACCAAAGAAGAACATGCAGAACATTTGAAGTTAGTACTGGAAATTTTGAGAGGACAGAAATTATACGCCAAGTTTAAGAAGTGTGAATTTTGGTTAGAGAAGGTGACATTCTTGGGACATGTAGTGTCTAAGGAAGGAATTTTTGTAGATCCAACCAAGATAGAGGCAATAATGGATTGGGAAAGACCGACTACAGTGACCGAGATAAGAAGTTTTCTGGGTTTAGCTGGTTACTATAGAAGATTCATAGAAGGATTTTCTAAGTTATCGGGACCGTTGACGAGGTTGACTCAAAAAGGAGTAAAGTTCATTTGGTCGGAGGAGTGTGAGAAAAGTTTTCAAGAATTGAAGAATAAAGCAGCTACCGCACCGATATTGACGTTACCGACAGGAACTGAAGGGTTTGTCATTTACAGTGACGCTTCACTGAAGGGATTAGGTTGTGTCCTGATGCAAAATGAGAAGGTTATAGCATATGCGTCTAGACAATTGAAGGTACATAAACGGAACTACCCTACCCATGATCTGGAGTTAGCTGCGGTAGTATTTGCATTAAAGATTTGGAGACACTACTTATATGGTGTGAAGTGCCAGATTTTTACCGACCATAAAAGCCTTAAGTACATCTTTACCCAGAAAGAGCTTAATATGAGACAAAGGAGGTGGCTAGAGTTACTAAAAGATTATGACTGTGAGATTTTGTATCATCCTGGGAAGGCTAATAAATAGCCGATGCGTTAAGTAGAAAGAACCACGGAATGTTAGCAACATTGATCTCTAAGGGGGTAAGAGCATGGGAAGACATGAAGGATATGAGTCTAAGAGTGAGAGTTAGTGGGTATCTGGCTAAATTAACCCTACAACCCACGCTTTTGGGAAGGATAAAAGAAGCACAAGAGTTAGATGGGGAAAGAGAGGCCCTAGTCGGAAAAGGGCAAGGAAAAGATCTTCGCATAGGGGAAGATGGAATCTTGAGATACCAGGAAAGAATATGGGTGCCAAACAATGATGAGATTAAGAGAGGATCGTTCTGGTGGAATAACATGAAGAATGATGTGGCAGAGTACGTGGCACGATGCTTGACCTGTCAGCAAGTGAAAAGTGAACATCAGAAACCGGCAGGCTTACTACAATCATTACCAATTCCGGAGTGGAAGTGGGAGAACATTGCTATGGACTTCGTGAGTGGGTTACCGAAAACACAAGGGAAGCAAGATGCTATATGGGTCATTGTAGATAGATTGACGAAGTCTGCACATTTTCTAGCAATCAAGAAGACGGATTCGTTAGAAAGGCTGGCCAAACTGTATATTGATGAGATAGTAAGGTTACATGGAATACCAGTCTCAATAGTGTCAGATAGAGATGCGCGGTTTACCTCAAAGTTTTGGAACAGTCTACAAGGGGCACTTGGGACAGAACTGACGATGAGTACGGCGTTTCACCCACAAACAGATGGGCAGTCGGAAAGGACCATCCAGACATTGGAGGACATGTTGAGGGCTACATCGTTAGATTGGCCAGGCTCGTGGGATGAACACTTACCGTTAGTGGAGTTTGCGTACAACAATAATTTTCACGCAAGCATTGGAATGGCTCCATACGAAGCATTATATGGAAGAAAATGTAGGTCGCCAGCTTGTTGGGATGAGGTTGGTGAGAGAAAGTTAAGTGGACCGGAATTAGTACAAGTCACTGCAGATAAAGTACAACAGATCCGCAAGTGGCTACAAACTGCACAAAGCAGACAGAAATCCTACGCAGACAACCGAAGGAGAGAATTGGAGTTTCAGTTGGGTGATCGAGTGTTCTTAAAGATCTCGCCAACAAAGGGAATCATGAGGTTCGGAATCAAAGGAAAGTTAAGTCCGCGATACGTGGGACCATTCGAAATTCTTGACAAGATTGGGGAAGTGGCTTATAGATTGGCTTTACCACCGATATTAGCTGGAGTACATGACGTGTTCCACGTCTCCATGCTAAGGAAGTATATTCACGATCCAAGTCACGTGATCGAGTACAAACAGCTAAGAGTCCGTGCTGATCTGACTTATGATGAAAGGCCAATCAGGATCGTCGACAGAAAAGACGAGAATGTGAGGAAACGGTTGGTTCCTTATGTGAAAGTACAGTGGAGCAACCATACCGAAAGAGAAGCAACATGGGAGCTCGAAAGCGAAATGCGGGAAATGTATCCCGATCTCTTCGAAAATTAAGGTACGTTTAGTTTGGAGGACCAAACTCTTTTAAGGGGGTAAGAATGTAAAGACCCGAATTTTTTTATTTTTTTTTAGTATTACTTTAATTAGAATAATAAATAAAATAATACTCCTTATTTAGTTGGACTTGGCTTTATTTGAGTGGACCAAATCACTTATTAATCAAGTGGGCTAAGTTATGGGCTAATGAGGTTAGAGGGCCCAAGAAACTTAAAGCCTAGCTATAAATAATAAACCTCCTCATTATTTTTTTTTCCATAATCCTTCATTAATCAAAGAAAAAGAAAAAAAATTAAAACCCTAGGGAGAGGGGGCGGCGGCCGAGCACTTGGAGGGGGGTGACAGCTGGATTTTGGTCTTCTTTGGCCAATATTTCTTCATCAAAATAGAAAGTTAGTTAACCAGTTAAGGTGAGTATAAGAGTAACTCATAGGTTAACTAAAGAAGGGAAGTTTAGGTACATAAGAAGTAATAAGCGACTACTTGTGCCTAAGTTATGTTATTACGTGATTGTAGATTTCGCGTAAAGGCGTTGCTTAAGGACGGAAAGCAAAGCTAAGGTAAGGGATTACGTTCCTTTACTGTATTTGAATTCTTTTCCATTGGAAATCCTATACCTTCTTGATATAATTGAACTATCAAATGGCATGATAGTTATTTGTGAATAATCTGCGTATGTTTAAACGTCACTTGGAAATATCTATATTTTGTGATAATATTATTGTTCACAGAATATCTGAAGTTTGAAACTTGTCATATGCATACCTGTACCTCTGTATGCTTTCTCGTTCTAGCATGTTTGTGGAATCACTTACTTGCTTAGAATGGACATGCCCAGTTAGAAAAGGCATTGTCAGAACTTATCTAAGGACTTGTTCTTATTATTAATTGCATGAGTGATCACATGCCTCTCTCAGGAATTGTCTGATTACAAGGGCAATTCTAGACCCCGAGCATATATGTGTGACAGTACCATATATGTTTCGACCCAGACTAATGGCTTGATGAAGCTAGATGTATTAATTGTACCTTTGGCATTGAGATTATAATGTACGTTGGAATTGACGGAATTTGTATGAATCCCTTTGAATCGTAGTGCCATAATTCTTTGAAGAATATTTTAAATGGTGTCTTGACTGTATTGTACCGCAGTCTATTATAAAACTAAATTAACTTATCCTTGTACTATATTATTGAAGTGTTCATTCTGGTCGTCTCTTCTTAGTACCCGAAGAGACATCGTATGAACTTACGGAGCATTCATTCGCTCACCCTTTCTCCCTTAAATTATTCTTTCCAGGTTCTAAGTAGAAGGGAATTGGATTGGTCGCGAGAAGGGCGATGCTTGGAGAATAATTAGGATTATTGAACAATTAGTTATTTCATTTGGTTGTAAGTACATTAATGACTAGTGTGATTTTACTAGCTGAGACAATAAGTATTTATTTTCGCTTCCGCATTTATTAAGTATTTATGGTATTTAATGACATTTATGATGTAATAGGGTTTTGGGAATGGAAATCATAATATTTTGAAGTAATATTTAATGCCATTGAATGCTCATTTATGTATGAAAAATTAGGGGTGTTACACGTACCCAACAGCAACTGGCTTTGCTGGATAACAACGCACAGACAAATAGTATACCCTTCAGTCACATATAGAAGTGGACAATTTAAGAAGAGTTGAATCATTGATCTCACAGTTCACTAAAATATAGGCCCACACACACACACACATATATATTAATTAAGGGTGACAACATTACACAACTGGCAATTATCATTTGAGATGCACGAAAAGAAAACTTTGAGTTTTTTTTTTTAACATGTTAGAAAATATCTTAAAACACTTATTTTATCAATAGAGTCTCAACTGTGAAATACATCGCAATCACCAAATTCGAAACCTACACAAGTTTTAATACACACCATTAAAGAACAGTCACAAAAGTATCTATCAGTGAAATAACTTTTTTGTAAAACTACAATCGATAATTTAAAAAATAATCCAATTGTCACAGAGTATCTGTCAATAATCAATGATTAGAATCAATATATAAAAATACCTTGAGAAACTTTCTTGTAAGGCAGTGTAAGTGAATTTCATGAGCTTGAAAATATTTTCAAGTGTAAATACGCAGCAATATGCATAGCTAATAAAGAGGAATCTACTAAAATTCTTGGTAAATTTAACAACAAAAACATACAATAATTTACCCCTTATTTTCTTTTTTGTATGAAATATTATAGCTAATCTGGAGAGTTGGTCACATGCTTAGGAAGAAGGACTGAAAGCTTTAACAACCACAACACATAATATTTTAACCTGGACATGAGGGGTTCAAACAAACACCCATTTCGGGTTATTCAAATAAAACATCAGTCAATTCAACAAAATTAATTATGATCACTCACCAAATGATGTACTTAATTAGATCTGAATTAAAAAAATTGTATTTTAGCCAGTACTGGATACATAAATGGTGTACAATTTTTATGTTTTCAGATCTATACATAAAAAGTAAAAAAATAAAATACATCATAAATCTATAACAGAGTTCTTTCTAATTGACATGATACATAAGTATATATACAAGAAAATAAAAAAAAATCTATATAATCACACTGTATATAAGGTGTATAAATGCAAAAAATCAACCATGCAAAATAAAATCTGGGGTTATATTAAACGAATGTTGGATAATCAAAATTTTTTAAAATACATCAAGAATTTTATAACAAATCTAATACTATTTGTATTAATTCACACGTGGATACACATAGACAAGAACAAAATCTTCAAACCGTAGATGACTATTGTTCAAAATATCATGCTATAATACACTTTTTTTGACATTAAAATGAAATAAAATATAAGATAGGTTGAAAATTACCGAATACAAGGGCTCGAAAATTTAAGGCATGTCGTAAGCCATTGATTTTGGACGCTATACCAATCCATTGCAAATAATTTTTTATTTTAAATTTTCAAAGGGCTCGAAATTGATTGATTTTGGCCCTTTAATGTAGCCAAGATTATGGTTTTCGGGTATAGAGAAGAGAGAGAAAGAGAATGACGCTTATAAGAGAGAAGATGAAGGAAGCGGCGTTGTGATAAATTAGGGTTAGGGTTAAAGAGAATTTCTATTTATATGCTAAGTAATTAGGTTTTTTTACAAATATCCAATCAGATGTATTATTTGGCTTGGTTTTTTAAGTGATGGGCCGTAATTGGGCAGAAATATGTGTTTGATTTTTCTATTAGCTAGGCTTTTAATGTGCACATTTTTTGAGAAAAAGTAAATAAAGTCATTTAATAACCTTATTTTTTCAAAATGGTATACTCCCTCCGTTCCATAATAGCTTACTCATTTACTGTTGAAAACGGAAAATAAGAAATAATGTTATTAAAGTAGGAGTTGTGAGTGGGTAGGAGAGAGAATGAGTTGAGATAATAGTAAATTTGAAAAGTGTTGTGAGTATGACAAGTGAGTCCCATGAATAAAGAAGTATTAAAAAGTTTCATTATTAGGAAAGTGTGACTTTAAAGTGGGACGCCCATAATAGCAAAATGGGTAAGGTAATATGGGACGGAGGGAGTATGTTACAGGGGAGAGCCATACTAGCACCTACTCTTCTTGATGTAGTTGGGAAAATAAATGAGTACATGGTCTCTCAGAATCAATCAGACAGTAAAACTTATTTGAGTTCGGACTCCATTTGTAGGTCTGAGAATAATTTAAGTTTTTTTGCTGACATCCGTTCGATTGAGTTTTTGAATTCAATAAAGTCTTCAGGTTTGCCAAATCATTAGTTGAGCCTTAAAGTTGGTGTCCCAGTCATGTTATTGAGGAACATCGACCATACAACAGGCTTGTGCAATTGAACAAGACTAATTATTACAAGGCACAGTCAACATCCGGTAGAAGCAAAAATTTTAAATGGCAATAGTGATGGAGATAAAGTTTTTGTCCCCAGGATGTCATCAACTCCATCTGATCTTAGTTTGCCGGTAAAGTTTCAGAGAAGACAATTTTCGTTGATTGTATCATATGCAATGACAATAAACAAGAGTCAAAGTCAATCACTAACTCAGATTGATTTGTTTCTAAAAAAATCAGTATTCAGCCATAGTCAATTATATGGTGCTTTGTCCAGAGTAACTACTCGTGCTGGATTTTGAAGTTATTAGTTTGTGATGAAAAGGGAAATACTGTGGATGAACCAACAAATGTTGTTTACAAGAAAAATTTTCAAAATTTGTAATTGTTACAATTAATTTTAATATGATTTTTTTTTAATTTCTTTATTTATTAAAGTTTTTTGGCCATGCGTTTAACGCACGGGTGTTATACTAGTTAACATTAACAACAAGAAACTAAATGAAGTAGTAGAATTCGCATTTCAACACTTCTTAATGGTTTTAGTAATGGAGAGAAATATAAATTCTCTAAACTCTTTAAGAAAAACAGTGATAAAATTCAGACAATATACTTTAGCATCAATGCAGCTCATACACACCTTGAGATTTACCATATACTCTTGATTATTAATAACTAATTAATAATTTAAAAATCATAGATTTGTTAGAATCCTTACCTCAGTGATTTTAAATGGCTGAAGTTGAACGGAGGGAAGCGATGGAGGACGGCGAACGACGAAGCTGAATTTCTGATTTTTAAGGATTTGATGAGAGAGAGAGAGAGAGAGAGAGAGAGAGAGAGAGAGAGAGAGAGAGAGAGAGAGAGAGAGAGAGTGCGAGTGAGATAGAGAGAATTACTAACCTAACCGAAGGAGGTGAGAGACGACGACGGAACGGCAACGGCGCTGGAAGTGGAACGGCGGATAAAAGGCGCTGTGGTTGAATTTCTGAGTTTAAGGATTTAATGAGAGATAGAGAGAGAAAGCGAGTGTGAGAGAGAGAGAGAGAGACGACGACGGAATGGCAACGACGCTGGAAGTGGAATGGCAACGGCGACGGCGATGTGTGTGTGTTTAATTTCTGATTTTAAGCGTAAATGACTAGAAAAGGCCTAGGGTTTAATTTATACCTCTTATTACCGACGGACGGCGTCCGCCGATATTACCGACTGTAGTTATTACCGAAGGAATTTATAGCATTACCGACGGACCAAAATGAAAATTTAAAAAAAAAAAACCCCGGCAAATGAAAATTATTTTTCCGTCGGTAACCCTTGGGTTTCAATCGGTATTACTGACGGACGTGGTCCGTCGGTAAAATTCCGCCGTTAATCGTACTGTTTCTAGTAGTGAAATGTAAACATTTTATGGACACCCCCCCCCATGAAAAAAGAGGGGAAAATAAATATAGAGAGAAAGACGAGATAATTATATGTCTGCTTATTAAATTAAGTTCAATTATGATTTTTTCAATTTTTATCCAGCTTGAATATTATTACTGTGAAGTTATCAATTTACTTTACAAATTTTCCTTTCTTTGTCTGCAGCATACTACCTAGCTTCCAATGCTTGATGGTTAGTCTCTTCACTTGATCTTGAATCTATTTCCATGTTGACATGAGTCCCCCCACCCTCAAGAATGAACATTCTATATGTTTAGATCGTGATCCTTTGCACTCTATTATTTACGTTGGTGTGGGGATTAAGAAAAAATAAATATTGTGAGTATGAAAAGTAAAGTAGGAAAGAGAAAGTGGATAATGAGTTTTTATTTTGAGGTTAACTAGTGATTCTCATTCTCCATTTTAAATAATAAAGCAACTAAAAACCTTTAAATGAGACAGATTGAAAAGGAAAATAAGAAATTTAAATCCAGACGGAGTAAGCTGAATTCTACCATAATTTTCTTTTGGTGTTTATATGCTAAATAAATATTCTGCCAAGAAATAATTTACCACAATAAAATTCTCGCCTGACATTCTGATAACAAATCTGTCAGCTGGCATTCCTGACAACAAATCTGTAGATTGCAATTCCTAGCCGCAAACCAATCAGCTTGCCATTCCGACAACAAATCATTCGCCCACTTACCAGTGAAAATTAATTAATCCTTATAAACCTATAACATTTAATGAATTTTAATGAACTTTGATTAAACTTTAATTAATGTCAATCTAATCATTTCAATAAAAATTTAAAAAGTGTGAGTATTGATGAATCTTTTAATAATTTAACCATTACAAATTTTAATAATTTAACCATTCTCAGAAGGTATTTTGTGAATGCTAAATTGTAGAAGCATTTACTAAAGCTTATGAGAGTGTCCTTTTTGTAGATGTATGTAGAATTTTGTTTTAGCAGAACGGTATTTTCTTAATTTCTTGTGTTAGTGGACATGAAACTCTTTCATTATTCTGTCATGTATAAGGGAATACAGAGAGAGAGAGAGAGAGAGAGAGAGAGAGAGAGAGAGAGAGAGAGAGAGAGAGAGAGAGAGTTGCAGGAAAGGAGCCCAGCTGAAACTGGAAGAAAATACTCATTTGACTGGAACTACCACCTCATGTTGCAAAAAGAGAAGGCAATTCCTTTAACCACAACGCTTTCATCTCCTTTTTTTTAGATCTACACTTTCATCTCCATGGAGTTGCCTCCAATCGAGAAAGATGTTTACTTCCAAATGTGCAATAACAATATCTCCGCCAAGGAAGGACAACTCTTGACTTGTCAAGAATGATGTCAATTAGTCTCACTAGGCTTGACAAGCACGAGCAATCGTTTGAAAAAGGGGGGTAGGGGAAGAATTTGCTATAAGTGCTCTCTAAGAGCACATGAGCGGAAGCATAAAGAAGGAAGAAAGAAGTGGGGAATTTTCCCTTTTGATATCCATTTCATACTGAGTACAAACATGTATACACAGACTCTAATCCTTAAGATACACCAATACATAGAATATATACAGCCACCAAACTAATGCTATCTATACAATGAACCTATAATACAAACATGCAAGTAAAATTTGATCATTAACAGCTGATACCCCCCTCAAGCGAGACGTCCATAAGGAAGATGAAGCTTGATAGAGAGAGCTTGGAGACGAGGCTTTGACAGGCCCTTGGTGAATAGGTTCGCAAGTTGATCATCTGAGGAAACGAAGTATAACTTTAAGAATCCGTGAGTAACCAATTCCCAAATAAAGTGATAATCAATTTCTATATGACGAGTTTGGGCATGAAAAACCGGGTTGCAGGCCATATGTATAGCTGAGATATTATCGCAATGTAGTGACAGAGGAAGAAGGGGAATACGGAGTTCCCGAAACAAAAAAGAAAACCAATGAAACTCAGCTGTGGTGGTAGCAAGAGCCCGATATTCTGCTTCACTACTAGAGCGAGAGACAGTGGTTTGTTTCTTGGTTGTCCAAGAAACCAAATTTGGATCAATAAATATACACGCACCTGTAGTGGAGTGGCGATCATCTGGATCCCCAGCCCAATCGGAATCAGAATAAGCATTAATAGAGAGATCAGGAGACGCGTGAAAAATCAAACCCATATCGATTGTGCCTTTGATAAATCGAAGAATGCACTTAGCAGCAATGAGATGTAAGGAGCGAGGTTGGTGCATGAATTGACATACCTGATTAACCGAGAAGGCGATATCCGAACAAGTCAGAGTAAGGTATTGTAGTCCACCAACTAAACTACGAAACTCTGTAGGATCTGAGAGTGGATCTCCATCCTTGCTGGACAATCGGGAATGAGGAATAGTAGGTGTGGTCATGGGTTTACAATCTGACATAAGAAACCTGTCAAGTAAATCAAGTGCATAACGGAGTTGACGAAGCTGCATTGTATCTCCGGTGCAAGAAGCCTCAATGCACAAAAAGAAACTCAGATCTCCCAAGCGGCGACTATCAAAAGTCGCACAGATATCGCCAATAACAGAAGAAATAATGGAGAGAGAAGAACCGGTAATAATAATGTCGTCGACATACACGAGAATAGCAACAGTGGAGTGGAGTGGCTAGTGGATATGCTGGATAAAAAGAACTGGTAATAATAATGTCGTCGACAAATTTTAAAATTTCACTAGGACAATTAGATTGACATTAATATTTGGTTAAACTTTAATTGATGTATTGAACATTAAATGTCAAATAGGACTATCTTTTCGGAGGAAAAGAGGGTATGGAGTATTTTTATTTTATTTTTAAATTTTTGGAGAGGAAAATAAAAATATTCCGACCTCATCACTTGCTAAAACAGCATACTATTGTTTAAATATATGCCTCGCCATTAGGCTGTTCATTAGTTTTTTAGTTTAGTCAATTAGTTTATACAACTCGTGCAAACACGTTTGTGTTAACATTGAAAAACAAAATCCACCTCCCAAATTCCAAACATGTTCACCACCTTCCATTTCCTGTAAATATCTACAGTATATATTAATTGCATCATAATTCTTTGAATCCCCCACATCTAAAACCCCAAGTCATGGCACTACCAAATTCTTTTCTACTCCTTTTATGGCTTCTTCTTGCGTTTTGTGTTTCAACCTTGGAAGCTAAAGCCACTGATAATCCCTACCTTCCAAAATATCCCAAACCTCAAAAGAAACTCATGAACATAATTGACTCGTGTTGGAGATTAAGCCCCGGATGGGCATCCGATCGCCAATCTCTAGCCGATTGCGCCATAGGGTTTGGAAACCATGCCACAGGAGGCAAATACGGAGAAATCTATGTCGTTGATGACCCATCCGACGATGCTACAGACCCTAAACCTGGCATGCTCAGGTACGCAGTATGAAACTACATTGGAGAGATAACGGTCATTCGACCCCCTAGACTTTTAGGAAATGTAATTTTAATACTTCCAAATTTTGAAAAATGATAATAAAAATATTAATTTTACTCTCTCCGTCCCAATAAAAGCTTCACTAATTACCCAAAAGGGCGTCCCGTTAGAAGCTTCACCTTTCCTTTTTTGGCAAATAATCTTTACTATTTTCTCCACTCATTCTCTCTCCTACATTATTTTAATACTCACAACACCATTATAATTTACTATTCCCTCCACTAATTCTCTCTCCTATTTTCAAATTACACTCACAATATTTTTTTCCCTCCCATTTCCATAATTTGCGTGCCCACCCAAAAGGGTGAAGCACTTATTGGGACGGAGCGAGTATATATTTTGAAAAAAAAAACACATCTAACTTTTTTAATTTATACGTAATATCATTTTGACCCGCTTTTATTCCTAATTTCTACTTCCTCTCTGTCCCGCTACAAACCGCATACTTTCTATTTTGGGCGTCCCATTACAAACCGCACACTTCCTAAAATGGCAAAGAATTTTTACTATTCCCTCCACTCATTCTCTCTCCTACATTATTTTAATACTCACAACACCATTATAATTTACTATTCCCTCCACTCATTCTCTCTCCTATTTTACTTTTACACTCACAACATTTATATCATTATTTTTTTCCTTAATTCCCGCGCAAACAGTAACAGTGCGGTTACTAGGGTGACGGAGGGAGTATATGACAAATATAACCATATAATTAGAGTTGTTCTTGTGTGAAACTAGTTCTAGGATAAGCTATCCTAGAACCTGTTTTGCTAAAGTGCCTTTTCTAGTACAACAAAATGCCTGGTGCAATATAAACAAAGTGTCTGGTCTATTATGACACTAATAAACACATTTAAATTAGTTGTAATGCTAAATAATGCGGTGATATTGTTGAAAAATAGTGCATGTTGTAGTGTCAAAAAGTGCCTTTTGTAGTATTGAAAACTGCCTCTTGTAGTATTGAAAAATGTCTGTTGTAATATTGAAAAGTGTCAAGTGAATTAAAAAACACATGCCTGTTGTAGTGTCAAAAAGTGCCTTTTGTAGTATTGAAAACTGCCTTCTACAGTATCAAAAAGTGTCTGGTGAATTTTCGTAAGACACTTTTTTTGGCACTTGTAAAAAAAAATAATAAAAAAAAAAATAAATAAATCAGCAGGCATGTTTTAAAATTCAAGCAGGCACTTCTCTAGTGTTGAAAAAGTGCCTCTTGTAGCATTGAAACATGCCTCTTACAAATTCAACAAGTGTTGGTGAGTTTTTTCAAGTTCCAAAATAAGTGTCTGTTGTAGTGTTAAAAATCGCCTTCTGTAGTTCTGTAGTATTGAGACATGCCTCTTACAGTTTTGAAAAGTGTCTGGTGAGTTTTTAAGAGTTTCAGTTATTTACAACCATGCCACCGCACCTTCTAACGATGTTCCGCTTATTTTCAAAAATGCCACCGCGCACATTTTAAAACACGTTCTACGCTCAGCGAGCGTAGAACACGTTTCACACAAGTTTTTGTCATATAATTAATCTGATCCCTTCAGAAAATTTATGGTTTCGCCACTGTAGGTACGGTGTAATCCAAACAAAGCCACTATGGATCATATTCAAGAAGGATATGATACTTAAGCTAGAAAATGAGCTCATGGTGAATAGTTACAAGACTATAGATGGGAGAGGTGTTAAAGTTGAGATTGCTAATGGACCTTGTATTACCATTGAAGGAGTGAGTAATGTTATTGTTCATGGGATTAGTATCCATGATTGTAAGCCTTCAAAGCCTGGGCTTGTTCGCAGCACGCCGGATCATGTGGGCCATAGAAACGGGTGCGATGGGGATGCTATCAGTGTGTTTGCTTCGTCCAATATTTGGATTGACCATTGTTATCTTGCTAGATGCACAGATGGTCTTGTTGATGTCACACATGCATCTAATGGTGTTACTGTCTCTAACAATTACTTCACTCAGCATGATAAGGTAACCTACAATCTACTTTTTTGTGTCTTGTTTTGAAAGGGGGATTTTTTTAATTTTTCTTTTCTTTTTTTTGAGAAAAAAAAAACTTTCTATAACTAAATTTGAAAAGAAGTGAAGTAGTAAATTTTATGGAACAAATGGAGCATATGTTGTACTTCATTGTTCCATATGTAAAGAGTCCATGCTTGAGTTTTGACTTATTAAATTTATACTTTTACACCTTTATATTTTTTATAACTAAATTTGAAAATAAGTGAGACTAGTTTCTTGGAACACACGGAACTTATCCCTCCGTATAAAGAGACATGCAACGTCAAAATTTTTGACTTATAAATTTTGCATATTTTGCCTTATGTACTAAATTAAGAATTTGTCCAACAATTTACAAAAACAAATATCAAGTGTTAAACATTAAAGAAAAAGTTTGAGAAAAAATTACGTGTACCTTGACTTAATAAAATTTATTCTTAAAATGAAAATTTCACAAAAAATGAAAAATATTAAACTATTAACGTAGAACGGAGGGAGTGGATGGTTACTAAATTTGATTAAACTGATTGGACAGTATTTCATTGCATGGGAACTTTAGGTTATGCTGCTTGGACATCAAGACGGCTATACGGCTGATAAATCTATGAAAGTGACTGTAGTGTTCAATCATTTTGGTCCTGGTCTAGTTCAAAGGATGCCTAGGTGAGTAGTTTATCACTTGGCCACTTAACTTATTTATAAAACCATCAATGAATAAACTTTGATTATTTTTCTATATAATAACAGGGTTAGATATGGATATGCACATGTAGCCAACAATAAGTACGATCAATGGTTAATGTATGCAATCGGTGGGAGCTCAAATCCAACTATATTGAGCGAAGGGAATTACTTTGCTGCATCAGATGATGAATACGCTAAAGACGTTACAAAGCGAGAGACTCACGAGGGCAGGAATTTTTGGAAGAATTGGAAATGGAGGTCTTCTAAGGATGTGTTTCTTAATGGAGCTTATTTTGTTCCATCTGGAATGGGAAGCTGCGCTCCTCTGTACTCTAGACCACAAGTGTTCTCCGTGGCTCAGGGATCATTGGTTCCCCTTTTGACCTCTGATGCTGGCCCTCTCGAGTGTGTTGCAGGCAAAGCATGCTGATCCAGAATATATTTTAACCTAGTTATCAAAACTCTTGTATTAGTTTTTTTTTTTTTTTTTAATGACTTTGAATTTGGTGTGAGAGATGAAAATGTTAAAGAGATGCGAGGCGAGGGGAAGAAAATGGAGATTTCTGCAGAAAAAGATCATAGACCATGATTTTATTTAATCATTCATTATTGTATTTGAAACTTGATTTTTCTTAAAATGGTAATTATAGTTACTAAACACTTTTATTTAAAGCTCTAAACATACATAGTTGGTGAAATGAATGAACCATAGTTACCGGGAACGCTACTTTCCCCTCGTCCCACGTCTTGGATCCCGCGTCTCGATTTCAGGATCATTTACGTTCCAGTTTTCCTGGGTACACGACCCAAATTGCCAAAAACACCGTCCCAAATTTTTCAGAAAAGAACGTAGAATCTGATCTTTCAATCACCGTCAGTTAATCGAATATCATCTGTCTCTACATAATTGAATGGGACTATAAGTATAAAATTAAACCTAAAGGACAGTTATTTTCACCCTCAAAATATTTAGACACCCTCATTATTTGTACAACATTGTAAAAGGTGAGTGTATTTAAAGATTTTAATAGTGTAAGCAATAATTTTTAATATATATATACTACAAGAAAATGGACGTTTGGGGACGGATATTGAGACTTTGGAGGAGATTTTTCCATGAAAAATTTGTGTATGAGCAAATAGGTTATCAATCAAAATTGACAATCACACTGGGCTTAAATTTAAGAAAAATAATTATAGTAGTTACTGTTAGGACCTAACTATGTCCCAACATAGTTAAGTCTGATTTTGACAAAGAAACATATCTAAAATATGTTTTATAAACAGAAGACCTCAGACATCAAAGATCTAACAGTAATGATAAATTAATCTGTGACAGTAATGATCAAACAACACTGTAGATCAATCAAATAAATCATGTGTTATTCCATTACAAGAGATCATTTTATATCACTAGATATAAACCATGTCCTCTACTCAATCTAGATCTAATAGTGAAGACTGTTTGATCTAACAGCTAAGACTCAACAGCAGAGATTCATCGTTCTGACAGCGAAGATCTTCAGTGCCAACAGCAATGTACTAATCCATGGATGACAAGGATGTGTTATCTTTATACCTTTCAACAACATTGCCATGTCATCCCTTTTGAAGATCTTCTGAACTTGGGTTGTAAATTTCAGCCTGTTTATATCCAGTCAATGATGCACTAAATACAACACTGTTCTAACCACACCATTTACTGTCTTGTCTCCTCCAACGGCTCTTGCTCAGTCTATAAAAGGAAAACTCACTGACTGGATTTCTTGCCCCTCTACACACAACCTTTTTCAACCCTTCTCGAACCCTTGCATACCTGCAAACCTGTGAAACAACACCAAACATTCTTAGTCACAAACTGCAGACACTTGAGACCGTACTTCAAGTGTATAATTCAACTTGTAAACACTTACGACTGTACTTTAACTGTGTACTCTGTAATTTGCTTAGTAAGAAGCAAATCCCTAATTGACCGTACTAATTAAGAAGAGGAAGTTCAAGGAACTTGCCTTCTCAATCATTGTATATCTTAAAGCGACCTAGATTATAGTTGATTGAGCTCACTTATCAAGATTGACAGTGAGGGTGGACGTAGGAGGAGTGAACTCTGAACCACCTTAAAATTTTTGTGTCCATATTGGTATTATCACACGCAAACACACACACACACACTCATACTAATCACTTTGTCTTTAAATTATTTCACTTTATTTATTTTGCTGCACATTATTCTTTTGTTATTTAATCAGTTAATATCTGATAGCTAAGATTCAATCTCAGCTGTTAAAGCTTAACTGTATGATCTTCTTTTAACTGATCAAGTGAATAGGGTCTTTCAATTGGTATCAGAGCTTGTCTTTACCATCAAAAGTCTAACAACTTGTGAAGGATTCTCTTTCAACCCACCATGCCTCAATCAAGAAGAAATAATGAGAAAGATATTCCACACATTGATCAGTGTGGTTCTTTTGAAATATATGCATCAAAAATCAAAACCTACCTTGATACAAACAACATTTGGAACTGGTATACACTAGAAAATGAGGTCACCTATCCAATCCAACCAGATATAAATGGTGGCGTCAGTAAAAGGAAATCCCCAAGGTCGTGTAGGGCTCCAAGGTCGTGTAGGGCTCTTATGACGAAGAGGGCTCATATGCCGAGGAGGGCTCCTATACCGAGGAGAGGGAATATGACGAGTAGGGGATTTTTGCCTTTCCTAATTAAGCATTGCTAGGGCGTGATCGCCCCTTTTGTCCAATCGCCTAGCGCGCAGTCGCTCTAGCCAGCGCACGATCGCCCCGTAATGGCAGAAACTCCGCGCGGACGCTCTCCTTACCTAGCGCCATTGCCCCCTCGGTGTTGTCACGGGAATTACTGATTCGCCCTTTGTTCAATCCTCTAATTTGTTCCCAATTTAGATGACATTAAACCCAACAAATCTCCACCTTAACATCTAATCTCCCGATCGCAAAATCAGAACTCCCCTCTGCCTAAGATTTGTTATGCCAAACACCAAACTTCTCCTACGGACAGCCAAATATGTATCTCCTAGACACCCAAATGTGTTGGGCCGAACACCAAAAGACACTTGCTGCAACATTTGGTCAGACCCGTTCAACAAGTAAACAAAACATGTCTACCAGACACCCAAATGTATCTCCCTAGATACCCAACTTGTGATCGCCGAGCACACCATGGCAAATCCAGTCGACATTGGATCTTGCCAACCCAAATAGATGAAGCGGCCATATCCGTGGAATCCCCAACAGTACGTACCTTATCTCGATTCCTTCCTCGCTTCCCAATTGTGTGTGTTGACTTACTAACTGTGGCTTGCCCATTTCAACTCCACCTTGAGTAACCTGCTACTCCACCTGTTTGTCACCCACCCCACATGAATCCATGAAACATGCTTACTTCAGATGTGTCTCTATCATACCCTATGTTGTACGATGCTCGACCCCCAAACCCAAAAATGTAAAACCTTGGAGGATGTACAAGCGATATCAGATTGTCCGTTACTTCAGGAACATGTCTAATCTTGTTCAATTTACAAAACTTACCACCCGAAGTTCACATCCTTATGTAACCCATGCCAACTAACTTGCAAACAGAACCATTAGTAATATAAATATCACCCCTTCCATTTTCTCGTATGTTGCGAACCATTACCTATGTGAATACATGTGATAAGAAGCCCCATAATCAAGAATTCATGTATCTATCATACCTTTGTCTTCTTCGGTTACTAGGGCATAGTCCTCCTAATCGTCTTCTGCCAAAGCTACAGTACACCCAAATTGCTCGCTCTTATTTAACCTGGTACGTTCACGTTTCCAATGCCCATTTTCCTTGCAGTAACTGTAGAAATCTCCAGGTATTTGACCCCTTTTAGAAGAACCTTTGTTTCACCTATCTTTGCCCCTATTGCCTTCTGCAACCAATCCTGCTGACTGAGATTTTGTAGATAAATTGTTTGCCTTGCGGCGCAGATCTCTGATTTTGAGATTATTCTTAACATATTCCAAAGTAATCGTATTCTTACCATTAATGCAGGAATCCACAAATCCCTCATATGACAGTGGTAAGGAAACACACAACATAAGAGCAGTATCCTCATCCTCAACCTTAATATCAATATTACGCAACTCAAGTAATAAAGATGTAAACCGATCTATATGATCCCTAATGGGCGTCCCTTCCATCAGTCAGAGCGAATACAACTTCTGCTTAAGATATAGCTTGTTGGTCAATGATTGTGTCAGATACATATCTTCCAACTCAAGCCACAGAGCACCTCATGTATCAATATCTGCAATATTCGCCAAAACATCACCATCTAAGCACCTGATGATTTTAGAGTAGGCCCTCTCATCTAGCGCGATCAGATCTTCTGCTTCCTTCTCAATTGCCTTCCCCGAACCCTTTGTTGTGGTAGTCGCGACAGCACCTGTAGAAACTGCTACTGCATTTGATTTCTGGCGATTCCTGATTGCAGCAGCCACCGGAGCCCACAAACCATTGTCTCTCAACAAGGCCTTCATATTGACCTACCAAAGAGAAAAACTATTCTTCCCATTGAAATTGTCAACTGGTGATTCAATTCCTGATCTCATCTTCTTATAAAGCGGAAAACCCTAGACCTTTATTAACCTGACCAGTTCTGATAACAGTTTGTTATAACAGATCTATGTAGAAGACAGAAAATAAATCAATTGCACAATACAACGATATACGTGGTTCACCAACTTGGCTACGTTCACGGGCAGAGGGTAAGAATATTATTATCAACTGGCAATCACCGAATACAATCTCTAATCTAATGCACGAATTCTTGATTACAAAAATTCACAATTGTGCAAACACTAGATCTAGAGAAACAAACAAACAAAAAAACCCTTGAAACATATTGAATTATTGATCTCTATCACAATAGGAATTATAACATGAAAACTGCTAGGGAATAGTGCGTATTTATAATGCCAATTTCTAACCCTATACTCCCTCTGTTCCGCTCGAAAGGGCAAATTTTGTGTCTTGCACGAAAATTAAGAAAAGTGATGTAGAAAAGAGAAAAAGTGTATAGTGGAATAAATGTTGTGAGTGAAAGGTGATGTAGGAAAGAGAAAGTGGGATAGAGAATAGTTAGTGGATATTTATTGTGAAAATATGACAAGTGGGTCCCACAAATAAAGAAGTAATAAAAAACTTTCCATTTTTGGGTTGTGCCCTTTTAAATGGGACGCCCAAAAAGAAAATTTATGCCCTTTCGGGCGGTACGAAGGGAGTAGTGTTTTCTAACGCTGCACAAAATTGCTGCTGATCATGCCCAAAATGGGCTAGGGCGCGACTCCAGACAGCGCGTGATTGCCCCGTAATGCAGATACTTCGCGCGGCCGCTTTCTTTGCCTTTTGTGATCGCCCCCTCGGTGCTGTTATATTAATTACCTATTTTCCCTTTATTCAAATTTTTAATTTGTTCCCAAGTTACATGGAATTAAATCCAACATATTCCTAAATTTCCTCACTTAAATGTTTATATATATATATATATATATATATATATATATATATATATATATATATATATATATAAATAGGGCCCTATTATAATGAGAACCAAATTTATATGAGAACCATGAGAACCACTAACAACCATTGGATTAAAAAACACATCAATGCTCCAGATTAAAAAAAAAAAGATAGAGGGGGTGGCATTTTCGTAATTATTGTGAACTAAATCCCCCTCAAATTTCAAAATAAAATATCTCAATATCTATAAGTCGAATTTTTTTTCTGAAAACACTGATTTTTTTGTCTTGACGAGACGATTCAAACTAGATCCCTGAAGATAGGATTTTGAAAAAATAATATTGACTTATAGATTACTTCACTAGTGTACATTACTTAACTAGTGTACATTACTTAACTAGTGTGCACGAGTTAATTACTTAACTAGTGTACAGTACTTAACTAGTGTACATTACTTTACTAGTTAAATACTTAACTAGTGTGCACGAGTTATATGACTAGTGTGCACGAGTTAATTACTTAACTAGCTAGTGTACACTAGCTACCTAGTGTATACTAGCCAAATGCCTTAGGCAGCATGACAAAGCATTGGGTCAAAGCCCTTGTGTACACTAGCTGTTGTAACTTTGTGTACACTAGCTAGTTATCTAATGTACAATAGCTAATTTTCTTAGTGTATACTAGCTGTGTTGCTAGTGTAACCTAGTGTACACTAGCTGTGTTGCTAGTGTGCACAATTCAAAAATTGATTGCATTTGAAAATTGATTGTTCAACATTATTTTTTTAAAAATTAGACGTTGTTCAATATTATTTTCGTAATTAGCTAGTGTACTTAGCCCACTTGGCATGTATCAATCAAACCCATAATTTAGTTACAGCATTATCCACATGCAAAAAGGATGAAATACTACAATACATCACCATTAAGTACAGTTTCATGTCTACATCAAATGAACTGTTTGAAAACAAATAATGAAAGCAAAAAGTGAAATCAAATGATACTCCTTCAGTTCCACA
>JAFEMH010001567.1:382500-453124 GCA_022495995.1 Adenophora triphylla var. japonica
AGAGAGCGCCATTAAGACTAAACTATCTTTCAAATTCGATGCCTTTATAACATTCAAAGTAGATTCGTTCTCTAAAACGAAACAATCCGGATAATCAGGCAGTATCTTTTGAAGAAGAACATTCTTCTCTCTTAAAGGACAAGATAGTAATTCTAACGGACTTAAGGAATAATTACCATTTATTATTTGAGAAGTCAGAGATGCTATATCGGAAACAGTCAAACTAGGCAGAAGTTTCTCTTCTTTACGTATGGAATAGACCTCAAAAATATCGTTACATAGCTGATGTGATAGATTTTGGGAGATCAATCTTCTTTGGAGTGCATAAAGACCAGTCATCTGAAGATACACAGGAAAGCGTGGTATACCTATTATAGGATGTATAAATCGATTGATAATCATTTTATTCTGTTTTTCTTTCCTTTTCATCCTCCTTTGCTGAGGGCAATAATTCAGCCCTATATGCATCTTCTGCAGCAGACATTCTCTCATCTAATTCATTCTCTGCAGCTTTGATTTCCTCATCTGTTGGAGGATATATCCCTAATCCCTCCTCTGTATGTAGCACTACCATCTTTTCCTCACATTGCACAGTAGTAGGCAAATTAGGTGATTTTGATTTCTTTACCATAGGTCAATTGATACACATTTCTTGGGGTTATACCCTGGACTAAGGCTTTTAATTCGTGAAGACCACTCATTGAAAAAAAATAGAACTGACCCGAACATCAGAATGTTGTTGACGATGGTCTGTTGCTATTGTGTAACCCATAAGTATAGAGGTCTAGTACTTTTGACTAAGACATAATTATGAGCCAGCCATCCTTGAATTTAAAAATGAAACTCTCAACAACAAACAACATCCTTTTCTCTCTAGCATCTAGAGGCTCACTTCTGTATAACCTTAAGGTATCCATAGTTGGGTATGACTTTTTAAGGTTATATATATATATATATATATATATATATATATATATATATATATATATATATATATAAGAACATACTAAAAGTGTCGAGCTGGGCCAAGCAAGTAAAGTCCAAACACAGACAACCTTGGCATTTACATTCTTAATGAGGCTAGCCCATTCACCATAAGGCCCAAGGCCCAATTACAATATCAGTCGATCTAAGCTCATTGTCCGACCTCCAAGGTCCCGACCTAGCTTGATCCGACTCAATGATCCATACTATAATTCGGGTACGATCCATGCTCTACCCGACAGTCAGGTCGACCTAACCCCATTGGGTGACCTCGACCTCAAGCGTCGACCTAAGATATGTGGGCGCACGTGAGTCAAATCTTTCCATAACTGCATTCCTACAAATCAGGGGCCGTTATAGGCACGTTCCCATTACTAATAACTGCCGCTAAAATCTCGGAGTTCATGTAGCACCACCAAAAATACAACGGTCATTACCTATAAATACTTCATCACTACCAACGGTGCAAAGGTAACTGCAATTTTGTCATTTGAATACAACTGTTCATTTACAATATTTGCTCTCCGAAACACATACTTACTCTCACGCCCGAGGGTCTAAGCCGGAGACACATCCGGCTAGTCGTGGGCTCTGATTTCAGGTCAATGAGCCAAGTGATCAGTCCTGCCACGTGGAGGAAGATTGATAAGCACTTTTCTTGCGGCATCAGTTTGGTTTCATTGCCGGGAAACGTGCTTTAGCTTGACCTCGAAATTCTTCTCACCCTACAACAATGGTGACCCCAGACGGGCATGTTGCAGAGGCTTCAGATGAATTCAATGAAGTGAATTCCAACACCATCGCTACTACCAACGTGAATGCGGATTTGCCTCCTCCTCCTCCTCCTCTTCGTCATCATGCTAGGGCGACACGCTCAAACAGTGTAGCTGATGGCAGAGGATTGCCAGATGCAAGGAGAGAAAAACGTCCCATGGAGGGACAAGGAGTTCCACCTCCTCCTAAGCGTCCAACTGCTCATTTGAATGTTGGAAATAAGGCAGGTCCCTCATCCAACCCATTGAGTAGAAAGGAAATGTTGTTGGAGCGAGCCCAGATTCTAGCCGAATTATTGGCCATGGAGGAGGCTGAGTAGGCGGATAGAAGGTCAGAGAGGGTGGCTCCCTCTCAAATTTCAAACAGGGAGCAGGCCAGGAGTGCTAGGCCTAATGAGGCCGTGGGACAGAACGGTGATAACAGGATAGTGCAGTGGGTTCCATCCCTCATTCATGTGCCAAGCAACGACCTAAGGGCTAGCCTCACCAGGAACAGGGAACAGGAGGCTCAATCAGATTTGAGGACACATTTAGAGGCCAATAGAAGCCGACGTGGTTCGCCTGCCAGGACACAAAGATCACAGTCTCATAGGGACAGGAATGGGCGCAGGTCGCCTATAAGGGATGAAAGGCGCAGGTCGCCATCCGGAGATCATAGGCGCAAGTCGCCTCTCAGAGATGAAAGACGCAGGTCGCCACTAAGAGGTGACAGATATAGGTCGCCAATTTGATCAGAAAGGGCTCCTTCTCACAGAGATAGGAGAAGCAGGCAGGTAACTCCCCCCAGAAGTGAGGGTCAGAGGTCGAACGTCGTTCCCCCTGCAGGAGATGACAGACCCGACGCTAGGGAATGGTTGTTGATGAAAAAGAAGTTCGAACAATGGGAGGAGGAGAAGAAAAAGGATTCTGGAAAGGTCGAACGAATTGACTTTGCTCTTCGACCCTTATCCAAGGACCTGATTGACAGTCGACCTCCTGCTGGTTTTAGATTGCCCCTCCTAGAAAAGTACTCGGGGGCCACCAATGCAAAAAGCCACGTAGCACACCTAGAAGCTACCATGTGTTTTGTCGCCAATGAGGACGACAATATGTGCAAAGCCCTCATAAGCACACTCACGGGAGCAGCCCTAACTTGGTTCAAACAGTTGGGCAGCTGGTAGCATCTCCTCCTGGATGAGTTTGAGGACAAAATTCCTAGAGCGTTTCTCAACTGCTGGAGCTCGGAAGGTGACTGTCACCGACTTAAACAACTTGGTGCAAGGGAAGAATGAAAGCTCCATGAGCTACTACACCAAGTTTAAAGAAATGGTTGACAAGATTGAGGAGGATCTCACTAACAGGGAGGTGATCAATTGCTTCCGGAGTGGCATTTCCTCGGAAGACATGGATTATGAACTAACGGTTCGTACTGTCACCACTCGACATGAGTTGTTTGAGAAGGCTTACAATGTGGCATTAGCCGAGGAAAGGAAAGAAAAGAAGAATGGGAAAGGTCCCAAGGGTGAGGTCGCTGACGACAAGAAAGACTCAGCCAAAAACGGAGGAAACAACAAAAATGGTAAGAACAGGACAAGGGCGACAGAGAAAGTGCCTGAAGTTTTCACTGCCCTGACGGTGAGTCGAACAGAGATAATGAATGCAGTCGAGTTGGCTCCACCTGCCCCAACGAACCCAGGTAATAAGTTCAGAAGGGACAATAGAAAATACTGTGATTATCACAAAGATACGGGACATCTCACGGAGGATTGCTTGGGATTGAAGCGTATCATCCAAAGAATGGTCGACCAGGGAAGGCTCGACGCATATGTGAAAAGGCCTCAAGCCGGTGGAGGCGAGCAACAAGAGGGTGGACAAAGAAGGACCAAGGCAACCTAGATTGAATTTGGGGGTCATTACAGAAGGCTAGCAACACAAACCCATCAAGCATAAAATCTTTCAAATTTCAATAAAGCCCCACATGTGCCTCCAAGGAGAGATGTCGTGATGAGATGATCAGCTTCTACCCCCACGAACTGGCAACTAATATGGCGGCTAGGGAGCAAGTTCTCGTCATCCCAGGTCTAATCGACGGATGTACGACGAGCGGGCTCTTAGTCGACACGGGGCTCGCAAAGACATCTTGTTTTACAAGACATTCCAGGAGATGGGCCTTTCTAACGAGCAGCTCGAAAGATACGATGGCAGATTGGAAGGTTTCACCAACCATCGAGTTGATGCCAATGGCCAGATTGAGCTTGACGTCGACCTAGGACAATACCCCCACAGGGTCGTATCGAAGGTACAATTTATTGTGATAGATGTGAACAGTGACTATGCTGCTATACTTGGTATTCCAGGTCAGGTCGCGCTTGGAATGGTGGCATCAATCCCCCACCAACGAGTCAAGTTTCCTACACCTGCTGGAGTAGGATGTGTGCAAGGCACATCTCGAGCCTACCTGGATCATGTTCTTCGAGAAAGAAAGAAGAGGGAACTAGAGATTGAGACAGCAGATGGTTACTTAAAGCTGTCCCAGTCAGTCACCAAAACTACCCGCCTATCTACGATCACCAATGTGGAGGAGTCGACCTATCGCTTAAGTGACGAGGTTATGGTTGAGTTGACACGTCACTCCGAAGTCACAACGGTCGATCCAGACATAGTTATGGTCGACCAAGTCATCATAGGCGACCTATGCCTCCAGATCGACAATAACTCGGGGGCCACCACCACCAGTGAGGTCGCAGATAAGCTGGATGATATGATAGCTGAAGAAGCTCCACACCTGGAGGCCGAGGAGAGACAAAGGGTCAGAGAGATCATCGTTGTGACCCTTCAGTTCAGAGATGGTCCAGAGCTGGAGGCCGTGGACGAGCTAGAGTCAGTAACCACCAACCCTTCCTACCCCGACCAAAAGATTCAAATTGGGAAACAATTGTCGGCTGAAGAAAGGCTAGAAATCATTGAGCTACTCAAAGAGAGTAATGATGTCTTCGCATGGAGAGTAGAAGATATGAGGGGAATCAAGGAAGAGGTCGCCGTTCATAGGCTTGAGGTCAACCCGACTATAAAGCCTGTGACTTTAAATTGAGAAGCTTTGCTCGTGATAAGGAAGAGGCCATAAAAGCTGAGGTACAAAAACTTTTGAGTGCAGGTATAATTAAAGAGGCCACTCATACAACCTGGTTGGCCAACGTGGTCATGGTGAAGAAGTCAAATGGCAAATGGAGGATGTGTGTCGACTTCACCACCCTAAACCTTGCCTGCCCAAAGGACAGCTATCCTCTTCCTAGAATCGACAAACTTGTTGATTCCATTGCTGGCCACTCTACCCTCAGCTTCCTTGATGCTTACTCGGGTTACCATCAGATAAATATACACGAGGATGACGTTGTGAAAACAGCCTTCCAAGCAGCTGGAGGCATCTACTGCTACAACATGATGCCATTTGGATTGAAGAATGCAGGGGCGACTTATCAAAGAATGGTGAATAAGGTCTTTGCTTCACAAATTGGCCGAAACATAGAGGCCTACGTCGACGATATGGTCATCAAAACTAAGGCCGGACGTCACGTGGTCGACCTAAAAGAAACATTCGCCAACTTGCGAGCAAACGACATGAAGCTCAACCCTAGCAAGTGTGTCTTTGGTGTAGCAGCTGGCAAGTTCCTTGGATTTATGGTGTCTCAGCGAGGCATAGAGGCTAACCCGGAGAAGATCAAGGCTCTAGTCGACATGAAGGAGCCAACCAGCGTAAAGGAGATGCAGCGACTTAACGGTAGGGTGGCAGCCCTAGGTCGTTTTATAGCCAAGTCGGCTGAAAGGTCTCTCCCCTTCTTTAAATCATTGAGGGGGACGAAAAACTTTGAATGGACGGCCGAATGTCATTCGTCATTCCAACAACTCAAAGAGTACCTTGCTACTCCTCCCCTATTGAGAAGTCCGATCACTGGTGAGACCTTGTTCGTGTATCTAGTGTGGGAGACAAGTCAGTAGCAGCAGTCTTGGTTAGAGAAGAAGAAGGTCATCAGAAACCAGTGTACTACGTCAGCAAAGCCTTATCAGATGTAGAGGGCAGATACTACAACGCTGAGAAGGTCGCTTATGCTCTAGTCGTAGCTTCAAGGAAGCTGCGAGCTTATTTCTTGGTTCATCCTATCGTGGTGCTCACGAATGCACCCTTGAGAAAAATATTGCACAAACCAGAAAGTTCAGGTCGCCTGCTCAATTGGTCAATTGCCCTTACGGAATTTGACATAGAGTATCGACCTCGAAAGGCGTTGAAGGCTCAAGCTCTAGCATATTTCTTGGTCGAGGTTACGTTCACCAAGGAAGACAGCGAGCAGCGAGCTCAAAAGGAGAAAACCAAAGGGAAAGAGCCAGAGTCCCAGCCCGCCATTACTCTACCCGATGATTGCTGGAAGGTCTACTCGGACGGGTCAGCTACAAAAAATGTCAGTGGAGCTGGGATCGTTTTGATTGAGCCAGAGCCCGGGACCGTGTATGAGGAATCACTAAGGTTCAAGTTCGATGCATCCAAGAATCAGGCGGAGTATGAAGCCCTAGTGGCAGCCATAGAGTATGCCAAGTGCTTTGGTGCGACTAAAATCATTGCATACTGTGATTCTCAATTAATAGTCAACCAAGTCAGAGGCGAGTATGAGGTGCTAAACTCCACCTTAGTCAAGTACTGCGACCTGGTGAAGGAATTGGTGAAGGAATTGGAATTCTGGGAGAACCAAAGGATTTGTCGAGAAGACAATGAGTTAGCCGACTTACTCTCAAAGCTAGCTACATCAGACGAGCCGCACGAAGAGCCTATCTCTTATCTTGAGAGCCCAACTTATGAAAGGGTCAAAATTCAGTGCATAGAGGACCCCTCAAAAATTGGGTTTATGAGAAATGCTGGATCGAAGAAATGAAGGCGTACATAGAAAGTGGCGAGCTGCCTGATGACGAGAAGAAAGCTCGAGCTGTCAAAAAGAAAGCTCTGAGGTACGTTATTCAAGGAGGCGAGCTATTCAGAAGATCCTACACTCGACCGCTATTGAAGTGTATCCACCCTCAAGAGATCACTACGCTGATGCATGAAGTACAGAGTGGGATTTGTGGTGGACACCCGGGGGCCAGGACTCTAGCCGACAAGTTGATCACTTTGGGGTACTACTGGCCACACATGAGAGCAGACACCCATGACTTTGTGCAGCAGTGTGACCGATGCCAAAGGTTTGCCAACCTACCTCATCTGCCTACAACTGAGCAAACCCCCGTGATTGCAGCTTGGCCATTCGACATGTGGGGCGTCGACTTAATTGGACCCTTCCCACCCGCCCGTGGAAATTGTAAGTACGCAATCGTGGCAATTGATTACTTTACCAAGTGGGTTGAAGCCAAGCCGCTAGCTCGCATCACAGAGGAAAACACCATCAACTTCATTCATGATTTCATCTGGTGTCGATTTGGTTTTCCTCGAGCTATAGTATCTGACAACGGCCTACAATTCTCCCAAACCTTCGAAGCAGAGATGAATCGAGTAGTGATCAAGCATTGGAAATCTTCTGTCGCCTACCCATAAGGTAATGGGCAAGCTGAAGCAGCGAATAAACTTGTCCTATCCTCACTCAAGACGGGTCTCGTAGGTCGACACAACAACTGGTTGGACGAACTCCCCCTTGCTCTTTGGGCAGTTCGCACAACCACTCGGGGGCCTACGGGGGAAACCCCATTCGCTCTCACATATGGATCAGAGGCCATGACACCTGCTGAGCTCAGATTTCCTACTGCTAGAGTGACATTCTTTGATCAAGAGCAGAATGATGTCAACAGATTGATCGACTTGGACTTAGTTGACGAGAAGCGAGATACGGCTTACCTTCGAATGGTCAACTACAAGCAGCGGACTAAAAGTTACCACGACAAGAGAGTGAAGGCCAGGTCATTCCAAGTCGGAGATCACGTGTTGAGAAAGATCGAGGCAACAGGAAGAAGGACCCAACAGAACAAGTTATCTCCTAATTGGGAAGGTCCTTACATAGTTACTCGAGTCGTCAAAGAAGGAACTTACATGATAGCTCATCCAGATGGTGAAGAGTTGAAGCATCCATGGCACGCTACTCACCTCATCAAGTACTACTTCTGAAGGTTCAGGTCTATTACTCAGTTCAAGGTTAAGGCAATTCCCAAGATTGAAATTTGTCATAGTTCTAGCTTTCCATTGATGTAAACGTTTCCCTACTTCAATAAAAAGCGCAGTTTATTCGACCAAACATTGTGTTACACTAACCCCAACAAGCTCGACTCTTAGTCAGCTTCGTTTTAACAAGCTCGATTCTTAATCGGCTTCGTTCCATTAACAAAGCTCGACTCTTAGTCAGCTTAACTTTAACAAGCTCGATTCTTAATCAGCTCTGTTTATTTAACAAGTCCGACTCTTAGTCGACTTCGTTCTAACAAACTTGACTCTTTGTCAGTCTGTTCTAATTAGCTCGATTCTCAATCAGCTTTATTCCTTAAAACAAGTCCGACCTAGGATCGACTTCTTTCTAATAAGCTCGACCCTTGGTCAGCTTTAATAGTTTGAACAGGTTCGACTCATTAGTCAATCTCGTTCACGAAAAGTTATACAAGTCTGAGGTCGACTAAATCAGTAAAGATCAAGTCGATCCTAGGCTTAAGTTGACTCATTCATCCTATTAAATCTAGCTCGACACCTACATGTAGACATCAAAAGCATACAACAAAGGGAGGTCAGCTACGATTAGATATAAATAAGTCTCCCAAAGGCGGGCCAAGACTTATACAAAACAGAAGTTATAATGTCTCATGCCTCCCAAAAACAGGGCCAAGGCATTTAAATATCTAACAAGACAAAAAGCAAAAAGTGTTTTGGGACTTGTTCCACTACACAAAGTTCATTTAAATTCAAACAGCTTGGTCGGAGGCGTTGGAGTCGTCATTGGCAGCTCGTTCTTCATTGATTGGTTCAAGCTGTTGAGGGTTCAAGGGTTTACCCGACTCGGAGAAAACCTGTTGATCGAACTCACCCTCCACCTCCATCTCCTATCGATCCTCTGAATTTTCTAGCTCCTGCAAGGCCATGTCAAAGGTCCTGGGGGCCAAAGTTGGGGCCATCCAAGGCTCACAACCCTCTTCTTGGTCTTCTTGGGCAATGTGGGCTAGATCATCATCATTATAAGGCACCAACGAGTGACCTCCTCTAGCTGCCATGTCATACTGGGGGGCATAGGCCCATCGAGCTAGCTGCTCTAAAGAAACGTCAGTGTCAGGGTCGACTAAAGCCCGACGGGCCATATGACGCTTACCCAGTTCCAAGAACCCCCTAGCTTTGGCAATAATGGCATTGAAGTACTCATCTCCTTCCTTAAACTTTTCGATAGGATCTTTAGCAGCAGCTTGGGCAGCAGTCTGGAGATCTTCTTGCCATTTCACCCGCTCGAGTCTATGTTCTTCATGCAGCTCGACCAAGAAGGTGTCTTTCTCCTTCAGAAGTTTGGAAACTGTTGTCAGCTCCGTCTTGGTCTTCTCAAGCTCTTTCTTCTCAGCATCCCTCTCCACCTCGACCTCCTTGAGCTTAGACTCTACAGTTTCCAGATCCGTCAGAGCTTTCTTCTTCACCATCTCCAAGGCATCAAATGAGTTATCTAAGTCGTTGTATTTCTCTCTTAGGTCGGTTAGTTCTTGTGACTTCTTGGATAAGTCCTTAAGAGCTTGCCTCTCCCTCTCAATGGAGGCCCTCCAAGAGCTTTTAACCTGCTCGACCATGGTGAGATTCTACATTCAAAGGAAACCAGGGAAGTGTTAGCTCGTAAGTCAAGTTGATTGATTAAAAGAACAAGCGACAAGACAGAAAGGAAAAATAAAGGATTACCTCGCAGTGCACCATCCCAGAACGAGCTGAGAACTCCTCAGGGGAAATCCCCTTATCAGCAAAGTGAGCTAGGAGGTAGACATCAATGGCCCTCCTAACCACAACTTGGCCCAGACTCATATCTGGATAGCGTCGACTCAAGCTGTTGACCCAAATGAGAGGGGGCACATCACTCAACCTCCTCATTTGGTCCTCTAGAGATTCTTGGATGGGGGGAGAAGAGGCTGGTGGAGGCAGTTAGCTCGAGGAAACTGACTTTCCCTTCTCAGTTCTTGACCTTTTTCTAGAGTTCAGGGGCAGGTCGTCCTCATCCGCCATCACATCATCTTCATCAATATTTACAACCTCCAGAGGTCTAGCTTCAATTGTGCCCGCACCAGAAGTCGTAGCGTTAACATCAGGAGTTGGGTCGGAGCTCAAGCTGGGCTTATTAGACTTGTTGGAGTCATTACCATCCTCAGTCACATCCCTAGTATGGCTGCTACTTCCCAGGGGGTCCTCAGATTCCACCTCCTCCATGGGAATCATTCCAGCATTATCCTTAGACAGAAGATCATTCCTTCTCGCAGCCTCTCTTTCTCTGTTAGCTCGAGCATTGGCAGCACCATGGGCTTTTTTGGCTTTCTTCCTGTCTGATACCACCAATATATGACCCATATTTGCCTCTTGCTTAGGAGTCAGAACTACACAAAAATCAAGGTGACAGACTATTAGTTCGAACCAAACCACTCTACATGCGAGCAACAAGTTCTATGTATGAGTTCGACATGCACGAGCTAACCCATCTAGATGCGAGTTAAGAAATTAACGAGCTAAGGGTTGCATACACAATTCAAAGTGCTTTCTACATACAAGCTACGAGCTAACCAGGGGAGAGCTAAGTGTTCTACATGCAATGTTCTACATACGAGCAATAGTTCTATGTACGAGCAAGTCATGTACGAACCACAGATCTAGCACATAAGTATCACAACCAAGTCAAACTATTCATACATGCAAAGTTAACAGATAAAGGGCGAGTAAATAAACACAGAACAAGGATATCTTACCACCAGCATGCTCCCCATTCTCCTTGCAATAGTTGGCAGTCTTTTTACAACGCTGGCACTTATTCTCGAACTTAGCCAACGCGTGGGTAACCCAGTCGGGATATATTGTGCCCCTACCACTGGCCACCAAGGGTTACACTTCCCCCTCTCCAGCCATCATCCCGGCTTGGATGAAGTTATATTTGGTGGTAATCAGACTCTCCCAACTGAAAGAACCCTTGTCAGCCAGCCGACACAACTTCTGATATAATTCAAAATGCCAGAGTGGCTCCCAATAGTTCCTCTCATCTAAGGGCTCTGTATCAGCATTTGGCAAAGGAAATTCCCATCCTAACCTACTCTCTACTACAACCACATGCGAGTTCCAGCCACTATGCTTGCTGGGGAGGTTCGTGAAAAGCTTACGAGAATTGGGTTTAGAGGGGGTACTGATGCTCATCTCCTCTCCACTATACTTAATGCAAAAGAATTCCTTGAACACCCTCATACAAGGTTCATATCCTAAAAACCTACATACCATAGCAAAGCATACTAGAACCCTACAGGTATTGGCTCCGAGCTGAAGGGGTAAGGCGTTAGCACACTCCAAGAACTCATTGATGAAAGGGTCAAGTGGCAACCTAAGGCCGGCCACAAATTGGCCATAGAAAAAAGCTACTCTAGTGGCATCCCTAGCAAAGGTCGACTTAAATTGGGCCATAAAATCCTTCTTATTATAGATGGTCACTCTATAATCCTCTTTACTCACCTCACAAAAGTCATAGATCATACTATACCTAGAGGGCAAATTCTTCTTTCCACGCAATGGCCCGTGGGGAACATAACCTCTCTCATTCTTCCCTGGCACGGCCGTATCATCAAAAGCATCCACAATTCTGGGGCCAGAGGAGGTAGATGCAGTAGCTCCACCTTGAGAAGTCATATCTGTACAAGAAGAAGGAGAAACAGGGGAGTCAGACCGGTGAACAATTTCAGTCGACCTACCTAAGGGCGATCTAGACTCCCCTGAAAAACCTTTCCTATCCCTAAGGAACGACGGTTTATGGACATCCCTAACATAAAACAGTGCAATGTGATCGAGTAATTCATGGAAAAGATGAAAGGAGACAACATTTGAATTGTCTACTGTCAATTCACCTACATCCGTCCCTATGGGCAGCCCTATTTCACTAAAATTCAGTCCCCACCTGGTCAAGATAGAGGCACACTCGTTCAACGACATTTCTCTCCACTCACCATTTATGTGCTTGTATACACGACGGTTAACAGTACAGTACCCGTACCAAGCTCCTGGTTCACTACTGAAGGTCCTAGCCATGGCGGAAACCAAAACAAAGCAGAAATTAAAGCCCTAAAGCAAGAATACGAGAGAAATACCTCAGTTGATTGCAAAAAGGGAAGCTGTTGCCAAAGACGAAAGCTCGGATTAAATCCTAATGTTGCTCCGCAATTATCGCCAAGAGGGTATGAGAGCTTGAAGACGGTAAAAATTCTAAATGGAGAAGGATTCTGCTATTTGTATCTTCCAAAATTGGAGAAGAAAAGGGAAAATTCAAAAATTAATTTCCATATTAATTGGGAAAACAGTTCCCAAAACGGATTATCAAACGTCTAATTGTAATCATTACAAAATACGGTGCTCCTTCATCTCTGGCCGTTCATCGCCGACGTCCAGGATTGTGCCACGTCATCTTGGGTCGACTAAACCTCAGGACGAGTAGCGACCTGCGAGTAACAACAATTTCCATCGAGATTTCCTTAACTTCCTAGTCGACAAAGTCAACTCAAAAGTTGGGGGCCACTGAACATTCTAAAAGTGTCGAGCTGAGCCAAGCAAGTAAAGTCCAAACACAGACAACCTTGGCATTTACATTCTTAATGAGGCTAGCCCATTCACCATAAGGCCCAAGGCCCAAGAACAATATCAGTCGATCTAAGCTCATTGTCTGACCTCCAAGGTCCCGACCTAGCTTGATCCGACTCAATGATCCATACTATAATTCGGGTACGATCCATGCTCTACCCGACAGTCAGGTCGACCTAACCCCATTGGGTGACCTCGACCTCAAGCGTCGACCTAAGAGATGTGGGCGCACGTGAGTCAAATCTTTCCATAACTACATTCCTACAAATCAGGGACCGTTATAGGCACGTTCCCATTACTAATAACTGCCGCTAAAATCTCGGAGTTCATGTAGTACCACCAAAAATACAACGGTCATTACCTATAAATACTTCATCACTACCAACGGTGCAAAGGTAACTGCAATTTTGTCATTTGAATGCAACTGTTCATTTACAATATTTGCTCTCCAAAACACATACTTACTCTCACGCCCGAGGGTCTAAGCCGGAGACACATCCGGCTAGTCGTGGGCTCTGATTTCAAGTCAAGGAGCCAGGTGATCAGTCCTGCCACGTGGAGAAAGATTGATAAGCACTTTTCTTGCGGCATCAATATATATATATATATATATATATATATATATATATATATATATATATATATATATATATATATATATATATATATATATATATATATATATATATATATGTATGTATGTATATCAATTTTATAATTTAGAAATTTAGGGATAATTAGTCATTTTGTTTACATGAATTAATGTAAAAGAAAAATGAGATGAAACCAACTTAAAGGGGTACCAAAATTTGTCAAAAACTTATGAGTGGTAAATAAAATTGACCTCTAATTGTTGTCTAATTTGAAAAGGTAAGCAAAGTTGATGTGACTGTTATAAAACCCTAATAAGTCGACCTAATGGTGTACTACTAAACTAAATTAGTACTTCATTAGTATAACAACCAGGGCCGGCCTTGATGTCAGATATGTGAGACTTCAGCCTAGTGCCACTAAAAATAGTAGTATAATTAGGGCCACAAAATATCATAAAACAGTATCTCTCCTAGTGGTTAAGGGCCTCCTCGTAGTTGTCAAGCCATCAGGGATCAAACCATGGCATCGTCACTTTTGATATTTTTATCCAATTATTTTTATTTGGGCTTTGTAATGAAGGACTACCTAAAAACTTGGCCTAGGACCTCATTTGCAACATGGCCGGCCTGATAACAACAAAGCAAAATAGATTACAAAGCTAGTAATTAGAGAGTTGAGATTTAGGACTTTTGAATACAAAAAGTTTTGTATGATAATATAATTAAAAGTCTATTGACTATTTATTTTGATTTGTACAGGCAGTCCACCGCTAAACCAACTTTCAAATTTCCAGCTTTCAGTCAAATTTTATGTCCACTTGACTATCACTCCCCTCCCTACCCCACCCCCCACACAACATAATTAGGTTTATTCATCTTTAATGGCAGATCCAACAGCCTACTTTCACACTCTTTCCTTCCGCCAATTTCCTCCGTCCCAAAACAATTTGCGCCAATTTTCTTTTTAGCTGTTTCACTAAAAATCAAATTTCTTAAAATTGACACTTAATTTCATTATTAAAATGAAACTACATCACATATTATCATAATAAATTTTAATTGGTCTAACCTTTTTACTTCACATCCCAAAAGTATAAAACTTGTTATTAAAATAACATTATAAATAATATTAACAATAATTTTGAAATTTCTTAATAAATCTAAATAATTGGTCAATTTCCATTGAAATTTACCTTGCAGAACGTAGGACTATCTGATGTAGGGAAGCAGAAGCAATAACAGATAGATATCAAACACTTTTGAATCGCACATGATTATCAGTGAAAGATTTTTAACACACATTAAATCGCGCACGATTATCGAAAATTGGCATTCAAAATAAAATAAATCAAATGTTGGAAAATATGAATTAATTAAACTCTCAAGTTAATTCAATAAAAATCTCAATAAATTAACTAATTTTCGGAATAGCATTCCTATTTTTATAAGGTTTCTAAAACTTGGAAATCAACTCAAACACTTATAAAATACACCCTAATATTTATAAATTCAAATAAAACTCTAAAACATCAAAATATTGTCTAAATCTACTTCTAAACATGAAATTATCTCCAAACTAAATAAATATCCAAAAATTACATTAAATAATTAAAACTAAAAACTAAACTTTTTTGGAATTTGGTTCCAAATATTGAATTTGACCAAAAATTAAATGTAATTTCATTTCATATTTGTACTCTACATTTATAGTAGGTTAATTTGATGTATTTATTTTCTCAAAATCAAATTGTGATAAATGAGAAATTAATACTCAAATTATGCAATTTGAAATGAGTTTATGAATAGTTTTGTTAATATGAAAAGTCATACTCACATTGACTAGAAAGCACAAAATATGAGAGTTTATAAACTCATCCACTTCAAGTAGGTAACAATAAAGTGTTATCATCCTCTATTGGTACATTGGGTCAATCATGCAACTAACGACCCAATTGTGCTAATTGCTAGCCGGTTCAGTCTATGTCGCCCAGGCGGGGCGGGTCGCGAATTGGGCTGAATAGGTATGTGGACGGACGGATTGTGCCGAATAGGTGCAGGGGCGCATGTGTCCATTCAAATGGAATTTGATTGGTTCATATGGAGGATCTGCGTCACTCCAAATGGGTGCGGATGGTTCCAACGAATTTGGAGCCTTGATCAGGATCAGATTGGGCGGTATTTCATTTATTTGAATCATCCAGAACATTATGTTATCAAAGCATTTGAGATTTCAGTTAGTTATTGAATGTTGAAGTATTCTTCCTAATTCAAGTTCAGAAATTTCAAACACTATCCTTTCGTAGCTCTCTTCATTTAAAGTGATTTTATCAAAAGTCGAAAGTCATTTTATTTTACGAGAGTATTGCCGATAATCAGTTAGCACCAGTGCGGAGAATATTCTTCTTACGAAAATTATGTTTCACAAGACTCGACTTCTGTTGCGGTTAATTATTTTTGTTACTTTTATTTTTCATATCTTCATCTCCTTCCATTTTCTAATTTCTCATTTTCAAAAAATAATTTATTTTTTGAATTATTTCTATTTTTCGAAATATTTTCGTTAACTAAGTTTAGACTATATTCATCTCCATCCTTCTCATCGGCTTCGAAAAAAATTTCCTCGAATTTGCATCAATTTGTAGTTGAATCTTGATCATCGCATAAAAAATAATGATCCTCTCAATGAGATAATATTTAATACTTGAAAGCTTCATTTAAAACATTGATGGACTTTAAACTTTTTAACCTTCGTAACAATATCCATCCAATCTCTCCATTAAATTGAGACAAATTAATCTATGAATCATCAATGAAATTGAAGAACGAGAGTATTGATATCAAAAAGGATCTTTATAAGAATGACCATTTCTATATCTTCAACATTCCACATCCATTCATCTTGTGGGAATTTAAACTCAACTGTGTTCACACCAATAGGGTGTGATGTCACTAAATGAAAATTTCGAAATACCATTAATTTGTCAAAAATAGGAGATTTTAACCAATTTACAAATTGATCAGGACTTGCATAATCGATGAAAGGTGATGATATATCAAACATTTTTTTTGTAAATTTTCTTTTTCATAAAAATAAGGAAAAAGATTTGATAAAAATAACTTAACAAAATTAAGAAAAATTCAGTTTCAGGCTTTGATTACTAACTAATGTAGGAAAGCAGAAGCGATAAATGATAGATATCAAATATTATTGAATCGTGCACGATTACTTGATAAAAAAATTACCTTAATTGAATTAAGAAAAAAAAATCAGTTTTAGGCTCTGGTTACCAACTGATGTAGGAAAGCGGAAGTGATAAAGGATATATGTCAAACATTATTGAATCACGCACGATTACCGAATAAGATCTTCACCTTTCGTCGAATCGCGCACGATTATCGAAAATCTGCATTCAAAATGAAATAAATTAACTTTTGGAAAATAAGAAATAAACTCCCAAGCTTATTCAATAAAAATATCAATAAATCAACTAATTTCAGAATGACTATCACTCCTATTTTTATTTTATAAGGTTTCTAAAACTTGAATATCAAGTCAAACACTTGTAAAATAAACCCTAATTTATATATTAATCAAACAAAACTCTAAAATATAAAAATATTGTCTTAATTTACTTATAAATTAACATGAGTTTATCTCTAGTTGACAAGTTCAAAGGGATGAATAGTTTTTCTGTTTGACAGATCAAGATGAAGGCCTTGTTAAAATACAAGAGATTGTGGACTCCGCTGTCTGCTGCAATCAGGAATTGCCAGGATTCAAATGGCAAATTAGTAACAGTTTCCACAAGTGTTTTCGCGGCTGCAGTAGCAGAGGCTTCGGGGAAGGCAGTTGAGAAGGAAGCAGCAAATCTGATCACTCTAAAATCATCAGGTGCTTATATGATGATGTTCTGGCGAATAATGCAGATACTGATTTCGGAGGTGCTCTGTGGCTTGCGTTGGAAGATATGTATTTGACACGATAATTGACCAACAAGCTATATCTGAAGCGAAAGTTGTATTCTCTCTAAATGATGGAAGGTACACCCATTAGGCATCATATAGATCGGTTTACATATTTATTACTTGAACTGAGTAATATTAATGTTAAAGTTGAAGAT
Organism: Adenophora triphylla var. japonica; assembly: GCA_022495995.1. Lineage (NCBI taxonomy): Eukaryota > Viridiplantae > Streptophyta > Magnoliopsida > Asterales > Campanulaceae > Adenophora > Adenophora triphylla. The sequence continues at coordinate 399,752 of JAFEMH010001567.1, forward strand.
GAGGATGCTACTCTTATGTTGTGTGTCTCCTTACCACTGTCATATGAGGGATTTGTGGATTCGTACATTAATGGTAAGGATACGGTTACATTATAAAAGGTAAAGAATAATATCAAGACCAGATATTTACATTGTAAGGCGAGCGGTATATCTAAATAATCTCAGTCAGCAAGATTGGTTGCAGATGGCAATAGGGGCCAAGGTAGGAGAAACAAGGGTTCTTCTAAAGGGTTCCAACACTTGGAGATATATGTAGTTTCTTCAAGGAAAAGGGGCATTGGAACACATGAATGTCCCAGGTTGAATAAGATCGAGCAAGTTGGGTCAACTGCAGTTATGGCAGAAGACGATGAGGAGGACGATGCTCTAGTAACCGAAGAAGACAAAGGTATAAAAGATACATGGATTCTTGATTATGGGGCTTCTTTTCACATGTGTTCACGCAAAAAATGGTTTGCAACGTACGAGGAAACGTAAGGGGGTGATATTTATATTGCTAATGGTTATGTCTGCAAGGTAGTTGGCATGGGTTCCATCAGGGTGCAAACTTCTGGTGGTAAGTTTTGTACGTTGAACAAGATGAGACACGTTCCCGAAGTAACGCACAATCTGATATCACTTAGTCAGCTAGATAAAATGGGATACAGTTTCAAAGCTGAAAGTGGAATAGTAAATGTCTACAGAGGTTCGAACGTAATTTTGAAAGGAGTAAAACAAGGTTCCTTGTATGTCCTCTAAGGTTCTAGGTTTTAAGACTCGGGTGTTGAGTATCGTACTATAGGGTTATGGTAAAGACACATCTGAAGGAATCATGTTGCATGGCTTCGTGGGGGGGTGGTTGACAAATAGGTAGAGCAGCAAGTTACTAAAGATGGAGTTGAACTGGGCAGACCACAGTTAGTAAGTCAACACACACATCTAGGAGTAAACAAGCAAATTCGGAATTACTGTTACAGCTCGCAAGGGAGCAACCGCACCAGACAAGGGGGAGCGGTCGCGCAAAGTTGTTGTCTAAACTGGGCGATCGTGCTCATCCTGGGGCGACCGCGCGCTGTGGAAACAGTTACTGCTTTGCCATTCGAATCATGGCGATTCCTTATTGTAGCAGACACCGGAGCCCACAAACTCTTATCTCTCAACAAGGCATTCATCTTGATCTGCCAAATATAAAACTATTCTTCTCATTTGACTTGTTAACTCGTGATTCAATTCCTAATCCCATCTTCTTCTGTAGCGGAAAACCCCTAGACCTTTATCAAACTGATTGGCTCTGATACCAGTTTGGTATAGCAGATCTATATATAAGAAAGAAAATAAATCAATCACATAACACAACGATATACGTGGTTCACCAACTTGGTTACGTCTACGGGTAGAGGGCAAGAAAATTATTATAAACCAGCAATCACCTAATACATTCTCTAATGTAATGCACGAACATTTTGATAACAAGAATTTACAACTATGCAAACCCTAAATATATAGAAAACAAGAAACAAAAGGACCCTAAAATATTGATATACCTACCGCACTAGAGGTTAAAAATATGTTAGGGAATAAGGGTTGTTTATATTGTTTATTCCTAACCCTACATGGTTTTCAATGCTGCACAAAATCTGCCGATAATCAGACCCAAAATGTCTAGGGGCGCAATCGCCCCATCTGAATGGCGCGATCGCCCCCTTCGTCCAATTGGTAGCATGCAGTCGCCTCACACTACAAGAAAACAAGGCAACTGCAACAGAATATTGCAACATAATTAAATTTAGTTGCAAGCCAAAAAAGTGGACCGCATATTCCTTACTGGAAACCCATTTTAGTCACGGTATTTTTTGGGGAAAAAGTTGGAGGGAAGAATTGCGCCAAAATTGCAACAGTTATTGCAACAATTTTAGATTTTTATTTTTAAAATTGCAATAACTATATAATAGAAATACCTAAACATGGCCTAAAATAATTAAAACCCCCAAATTCACACCTTCATTCTCTCTCACTCATGCGATTCTCTCTCTCATGCGACCTCTTTCCTCTGACCTTCTCTTCTCAAGCCTATCATCTTTTTCCAGCGCTACAGCAATACGCCGCCATCCTCATTCTCGAACTTAAAAGGAGTTTGGTCAAGTGATTTTAACGATTTCACTTCCTCCGAACAAGGTATTCTCCCCCCCCCCCGATGTACAACTTTGTTCAACTGAGTTTAACGATGTCGTCTACTTCCCTTTTTAATAATTGATGCATGGTAATTCTCTGTTTAGAAGTTAATATATGATTTGTTTGTTTATTTTCCCCAATTCTTTGATTCAGTGATATTGATTAGATTAGTGTTATGATTAGATTGATAACCAATGGAATTGAATATTTAATCAATTATATAGTTGTAATCATCTTGCCTCATTAGAGGAAGTGACAAAATGCAGCTAACGAAGCTCTTTCAGGATCAAAGAATATTATGGTGTCATCTAGTTTTAGATACCAACTCTTCATTCTGCTACCATCTAGGTCATTGTTAGTGGTAATCCCAAAGTAAACTGAACCAACAAAAGCTATCAAAAACAATACGCCAAATAAGACATAGATAATCCTATCCATTTTTCGCTCGATTTTGCTCCTCTTTAAAGGTGGATCAGTCGAATTTTGAATAGCCTTAATAATATGACCAGTGAAAATAACAGCCCCATATATGTAATCAGTGTTTCGAAGCTTAGAGTCTCTAAGAAGGAGTTGTTGTGGAGAAAGGGGATGTTGTTGATGTTCAAACTCCATGGTTCCAACAAAATTGTTCAAGTTTGGATTTGTATCCTCACATTTAACAACAACCTTGAAATCTCGAAAGTCTGAATCCCCGTCCAAGGACGAAGTTGCATCCATTGCTTGTTTTAGTTTCAAATTTGTTTCTCCATCTAAGTTCATAGTCTCCACTTAGCACAATGCATCCTCATAACTGGAGGAAAGCAAAATAATGTATGTTGGAAAGAACTTATCCTTCTCAACCGTCACTATATCGCCAACTTTCAGCTTCTTTCACTCACTATACTCAAAAACTCCTTCACAGTGATGCACTTTAACCTTATCCTTAATCATCTTTGTATCCTAGAAAAAGTGTTGAGACATAACTTCTTAGCGTATTTAACCAACAATCAACTCCAAAAAAAAAAAATCAAGTCTGGAAATCAACAGAATATGGCATACTATCACTTATGAAAATCGCTAATCGTTAATTATCCCTTGCATCACACTAGTGTTACATAAATTGTAGGCATTGGATATTTCTTTATTTTTATTTTCCTCCATTTTTGAAGATGCTTGATATAATCTCATACTACTAGTACTGCCTTATGCTGAGTATCACAATATGGGGATAGAAAAGAAACTTTGTTATAGTGGGATAATTGGCATCTTCTTGGATATTTGATCAAAAGATTTGGTAGAAGAGTAATCTATGATGTGGGTATAAAATCTTGATGAGAGTAAATCATTCAGTGAGATACTTGGAACTGGCACTGTTATATGTTAATAAGCACTCCTACGCAGCCAGCAGCAGTGCTTGGGAAAGGTGCAGAAACATAAAGGAGGTAAAAGAATTTTTCGGGGGAAGTGTTTGGTATAAAGGCCACGAATCACAAATGTGCCTTCATACATTGGTTTCTAATGTTGTAGGGGAAGTGGAGAGATTGGTGACAATCATTAATCCTATGTAGTTCTTACTGATTTGATTTTGAACATGCTTGACTGAATGTTGTTCAATATATGGTTAGGTTAAATAAATAATTAGTTGAAAGCATTGCGCGTATAAACTATAGGAAACCGCCTAGAATTCTTATCTTGTTCATTCATCTTGACTGAATGTTGTTCAATATCATGTTGAAAGCATTGCAGTTACCATTTATACTTATTTAATATGAAAACATGAATCAAAAATAGAGTTTACAGGAATATAATGTAATGTATTCCTGTTATATTAACTTTTAAGTAACAGGTCTATATTCCTGTTCCTTTTTGTACTGAGAGCACTTGTCTGATTTACATAATCTTCTAAAAATAAACTTGGGCATAATCTTCTAAATGCAGAAGCAGATGTCTAACTATCGGAGTTGGATGTATCGTCTGGCTGTGGATGGGGCATGGGAATTAGATATGAGTTTATAGAGGGGGTACGACTGTTTATCGGATTTGCACTTGGTCATCCTGAATGTATGTCTAGAGACAAAATACGGTGTCCTTGTTGCATTTGTTTGAATAAAAAAATTCAAACTCAAGAGATACTTAAAACACACTTGTATAAAAAATGATTCAAGCCTCATTACACAATATGGGCTTCTCAAGGAGAGAAGGACCCAACAATCTTTAGAAAACAATCAACAACAACTCAAGAGCCTGATCATGAACCAGTGGTTGTTGAAGAGCCATCAAATCCTTATATTGATATGGTTAGGGATATGGCAGGCCCTGATTTTAATTGGGAGGAAGAGTTACCAAATGCAAACTCTCAAATGTTTTTTGACTTTCTTGAAGCAGGGCGTGAGGAATTATATGAGGGATGTAAAACTTATACGAAGTTGTCTGTGGCTGCTCAACTCCTAACTCATAAGTCAGAGGCCAACATGAGTGAGAATGCCTTTGATAATCTTATGTCCAAAATTGGTCGTATGTTGCCAGATGGTGCAAATATTGCCAAAACATTTTATGAGACTAAGAAAATTGTCACTCAGCTCGGACTTGGTTTACAAAAGATAGATGCATGTCCCAATAATTGTATGTTGTACTACAAGTCAACTCAAGGTTTAAAGGAATGTTCAGAGTGTGGTCACCCACGGTATAAACCAAGGAGAAGGGGTAGTACGAAGCATAAAAACATACCTTCTAAGGTGTTGCGTTATCTACCGCTTGCACCTCGACTGCAAAGGCTTTATATGTCAATAACGACAGCAAAGCATATGCGGTGACACAAAGAATGTCCTCGGGAAGAAGGTGTGCTTTCTCATCCATCAGATGGTGAGTCATGGAAGAATTTTGATCATACTTACCCATCTTTTCCTTCGATCCTCGAAATGTGAGGCTCTGCGCCTCAGCTGATGGTTTTGACCCCTTTAGTAACTCGACAAAGCCTTATTCTTGTTGGCCAGTGATTCTTACTCCTTATAATTTACCACCATGGATGGCCATGAATTAGGAATACTTGTTCTTGATTTTACTGATTCCTGGTCCTAAGAGCCCGGGTAAGAACATTGATGTGTATTTACGTCTATTGATAGATGAGTTGATTGAGTTATGGCAAGATGGGGTTGATACTTATGATGTGTCAAAGAAAGAGAATTTTAAAATGCAGGTTGCACTTATGTGGACTGTTAAAGACTTTCCTGCCTACGGTATGTTATCTGGTTGGAGCACACATAGGAAGTTGTCTTGCCCTTATTGTATGGGCAATAGTAAGTCATTCACATTCTAGTGTGGTTGGAAACCATCCTTTTTCGATTGTCATCGCCAGTTCTTGCCACCTAGTCATTCTTACAGAAGGAACAAGAATAACTTTGTGGCTGGTAGGGTTGAGCTTGGGTTGGCACCACCACGCTTGAATGGTAATGACGTGTGGGATGAAGTATCAGGATTACCAAACATCAAGTTTGGTAAGATGGGTGAAATTACCCGGATTTCGTGCGGAGGCGAAAGGCGGTTGTCTTTCGCGAAGGGTTGGTGTCTGAGACCTCGCTTTTCGGGAAGGAATGAGGAGTCGCCACGCGGTTTTTGTATTTTGAGCCCAAACGTTGAGAAACGGCTATAGTGAAAAAGGGTGTCGTTTTTATTGGTAGCAAAAACTTAGGAAAAGGCTTTGAAAACGGGGAGTCATTTTTATTGGTAGCAAAAACGAGTAAAAAGCTATTTTGAGTACCAGAGTTTGTTAGGTTCGGAGGTCACGTTACGTTTCGGGAAGAGTACTACGAGATCACCCGAAATGCCTCGTATGACGAGTCTTTCTACCTTTCTCGAAAACGTGCGTGTGTGTGTGTGTGTTTGCATTTTGAAATGGGGGCTTGAATGACAAGCTTAATCTTGGTTTAAATGTCAAACGTTGATTAGGTGACTTTGCTTGAAAAGACGAGCGTTTGAATGACAAACGTCGTTTTTTGAGACGGAAATGAGCGTTTGCGTGGCAAACGTCGATTTTGAGTTTGAAAAGGAGTTCGAAGGTCGAACTCCAGTTTTTTGAACCGGGCGAGTCATTGTTAACGATTTTTACGGGAAAAACGTATTAAATAATTTTGAATGTCAAAAGTCGGCTTTTAGTTTGAGGATGAGCGTTCGGATGCCAAACGTCATTTCACGCGTTTTGAAAGAGAGTTCGAAGGTCGAACTCCGGTTTTGAACCGGGCATTACATTGTTAACGATTTTTACGGGAAAAAGCGCATTAAATGATATGCAATCAACGAATCGGGTTGCGACTCGGACTTTGAAAAGTAAATATTATCACAATCCAAACGGGTCGGACTTTGTAAATGACAGTATTTAAATGCGGTATCAACAGAATCAAACGATCCAAAATCATAAATGACGATCAACGAGCCAAACGACTCGGAATTGTAAATGACGATCGACGAGCCAAAACGGCTCGGAATTGTAAATAGCGATCGACGAGCCAAAACGGCTCGGATTTGTAAATGACGTTCAACAGATCAAACGGTCCGGAATTGTAAATAAAAGAAAAGTAAATGACAATCGACGGATCGATCGATCCGGAATGGTAAATGACAGAAATTTAAACGAAACGGGGTCGGAACGCCGTTTTAACCCGTGATTACTTCTCTTACGGGAAGAGAAGAGGATCGAGGGGCTAAAACGTATCGGACCCCGTTAGACGGAGGCATCTACATTTCAACGGTGCTCGTCCGAAATGGTTGTAGCGATTGGCGCGTAAACCGAGACGGAACGAGAGATTAGAGAGAGGGAGTTATACCTATGGCTAGGGTCGACTCCTTTGGCTCGGGAGGTGTATATGGGATACGAAAAGTGGTTTGGAACGGTGTTTTGAGGTGTTTTGGTTCGTGTTTGGTTGAAACATGGAGTTTTCACGCAAATCGAGGTAAAACGGGAGCTCGGGAGAGGGAGGATTTGGTTTGGGCCGTGGCTATGGTGATTTTGGAGAGTAAATTTTGTTGTTCTAAATGGCTTTGACAGCCCTTCTATTTATAGGTGAAAATTCAGCATGAGTCCGGCCGGACTTAGACTGAAATCCAGGGGGTTTTGTGAAACTTTGGAAATTGGAGGGACTTGCTGGCAATTTCTGAGAGTCTGCAAAGGAGTCCGGCCGGACTGAGACTGTATATTAGGGGTATTTTAGTCTTTTGGCCTTGATTTCTGTTTGAAAGGTGACTAGAGGGAGGTGGCATGCTTGCCTCGTGTCCCATGACTCACCAAATGTGTGGGAGTTCGTTCCCGGGTCCCGGTTTTGTCTGTTTTTAAAATAACAGTCCGGAAAATGTCCGAAACGCCCCCGGAAAGTGCCGGAAAGTGGGTTTTTCAGGGAAAGCCGTACTTTCACGTGCGATGACGTGTTTCAAGTACGTTTCGACGTCGGGATGTACGGGACAGTCCCGGGACGTCTCGTTGGCATGGCAACGGGGAGCTTAACGGGTTCCGGTTAACCTGGAGCGGGCCAGTTAACGGATTCCGATTAAGTTTCTAACGGATTTTGACGATCCGGATTTGGGTACTTACAGTTAGCCCCTCAGCGACCTCCCTTCCGAAGGAAGTGGGGTCGTTGAAAAAGATAAGGATCCAACTCGGGATGCCTTACTTTGAAAGACCTGGGCGGTCAGCTAGCTGGACCCTTAGCGAAAGGATTCCTACGTATCCCGAGCGGGAATCAAGCCGATCGTAGTTCGTAGGTGCAAGGGGCCGCGCGTGGGGACCTTGACCTGAGCGAGACTGTTGAGAGGCGTCTGAACCTGAGAGAGACCATTGCGAGGTACCGGAACCTGAATGGAGACTATTGTGAGGCGTCTGAACCTGGGACTTCTGTAACCTTCGAGGGCGTGTGGCACCTCAGACCGGAGTTGCTGAAACATACGAGGGCGTGTGGCACCTCAAACCGGAGTTACTGGAACATACGAGGGCGTGTGGCGCCTCAAATCGGAGTTGCTGAACATACGAGGGCGTGTGGCGCCTCAAACCGGAGTTACTGATACTAACGAGGGCGTGTGGTGCCTCAAACCGGAGTTGCGAGGATACGTTTATCCTGAGATGAAGGCGTTCGTGCCTTGAGTGCTGGGCTTACGATGACGGCCAGGTTTATCCTGCTGGGGATGGGGTAGCAATGATGGGAACGGTTGTGTTAAACTGGCGTTATTAACAACTCGGAAGGATTGACGTTTCTTCTTTAGAATCCTGCTGGGGATGAGCATTCGGGCTTGCCTTGATGGCCGAAGAGGGATTGTTGTGCGGGCTTACCATGATGGCCGCTGAGGTGAGACGATCGGGCTTACGGCTGGCGGCCGGGGAGGTAAACGATGGTGAAAACCACTGGAAATTTTAACGTCGGGAGACGGAGTTGTAACTGGAATGTCCGGAGACGGGATTGAGCGTTTGAATGTCAAACGTCAATTGAGGATTGAATTTAACGTCGGGAGGCGGAATTGTAACTGGAATGTCCGGAGACATGATTGAGCGTTTGAATGTCAAACGTCAACTGAGGATTGAATTTAACATCGGGAGACGGGTGTTAGTGAAACTAACTGGGAATTTAACATCTGGAGACGAGCGTTAGTGAAAACTAACTGGGGATTTAACATCTGGAGACGAGCGTTAGTGAAAACTAACTGGGATTTTAACGTCTGGAGATGAGCGTTAGTGAAAACTAACTGGGATTTTATCCTCGGGGGATGGGGTGTTAGAAATGTCTAACTGGGGAGAAATTTTACACTTTTGGGGGCCAAAAGGGGTAAAATTGAAACTGTGAAAAGCTGAGGGGCCAAAGTGGCAAGGAATCTTTCTGGTGCAACAAGAGTCCGGCCGGACTTGGACTGAGTTTGACCAGGTTGTTATCAGCGCCGAGGCAAAAGAAAAAGTGGCCATTTTCTTTCATTGTTTCCGACGAGAGAGGAGAGAAAGGGGAGAAAATTTTCACCCCAAATTGTGAGGTTTGCTCAAATTTGTGAAGGAAAATTGCTATGGAAGGTGATTGGGAACCAATGGCTCGTCATGGAAGGACCAATGATGAAAGAACGCGATTGGTTCGGACCATTCGAACCAACATTCATCCATTGAATCCGGCGGAGTTCTACCTGGCTAGGGATAAACACAACTCCAAATGAGGGATCGAGAGACAAGTAAGCTTCCCTCAAATTCCATTAATTTTAAGAAGTACATTCTTTAAATGTTAGAAATTTAACTAGGAATGAATTAGGGATTTTGATGCCCGGATTGGGGCTTTTGACTTTGCTATGAACCTTTGTCGAAATTGACTAGGATGTAGTTCAATTGACACTATGGGTAGATGACATAAAAATTTTGGTTGCAAAATTCCATGTCTAGATGCATTTTCCAAAATTAAAGTAGCTTTAATTTGGGACGGAGTAAATTTTCGAAATGTTCGAAAGAATTTGAAAGTTTCGATTTCGACGGAGTTTTCGAAGGGTTTTGAAAGTTCCGGATTCGACGGAGTTTTCGAAATGCTTTGAAATTCCGGATTCGACGGAGTTTTCGAAGGGCTTTAAAAGTTTCGGATTCGACGGAGTTTTCGAAGGGCTTTAAAAGTTTCGGATTCGACGGAGTTTTCGAAATGCTTTGAAAGTTTCGGATTCGATGGAGTTTTCGAAATGCTTTGAAAGTTCCGGATTCGACAGAGTTTTTGAAGGGTTTTAGAAGTTCCGAATTCGACGGAGTTTTCGAAATGCTTTGAAAGTTCCGAATTCGACGGAGTTTTCGAAGGGATGGAAATATATTTTAGGAAATGAATGAGAACCGTATCTGCATTGCATCCTTTTGACATGCGTTCGTGCACTCTGTTGACGTCGCTTCTGTGCTTAACGTATTTTGCTGTGTTCACCTGCAGGGGCGAGGGACGGTTGATGTTCACAACCAGAAGAGTCGGGGAGCCTTCGAGGCAGTGCGAGCGCTGTGGGAGGTATTTCCGGACGATGCTCGAGAGGGAGAGAGGAGTCCACGGCAGCTGGTGCTTGACTCCGGATTGGCTGGATTCATCAGTGCGGTAGCTGCGATAGCTGCGACGCAGAGGGCCAGGTCCATGTACGTAGCTCTGAGCGAGTACTGGTGGGATACGACCCACACTTTTCATTTCAGATGGGGGGAGGCGACGGTGACTCCCACTGACTTTGCTGCTATCACCGGGTTGCCGACCTATGGCAACACGCTGGTGTGGGTGGATGGTTATACCCCGGGGCAGTTGTCGGAGCTGCTGGTGTGAATGTGTGCCCCAAATTTTTTTGTTTATTGGAATTCACGCGAGTTTGAAGACATCCGAGTTATTTGAAAAACGGAGTCGCCACGCCATTTTGATTACCTCAAAACTTTGAAAAAAAGGTTTTATGGGTTCGGAGGTTAAGTTACGCCTTGGGAAGAACGTTTGGCGTTCACCCAAAGTGCCTTGCCGGAGCAAGTCTCCCGAGATTTCATTAATCGTGTTCGCTTGCGTGCTTTCTTTGTGTGCATGTGTTTGAAAGTAAAGGGGGGGAATGTCCCAAGTTGTCTTCCGGACGTACAAACCATTTGTTGGTTGTCGCTCGGGATTTCTTGGAATTTATGTATTTGGGATTATGATCCCGTCCTCATCTTATGACTTGTGATCATCGCATTTTTAAACCTCGGGACCCTCGGGACTTGCGTGATCGAGAGAATGACTCTCTTTTGGTCAAAGATGAGGTTCTTTAGGAAGGAATGTCCTTAGCCCATCAATCCTACGCTTTAAGACGGTCGAGCTCGTATAGAGGCTTCATACTCATTCTTAAACGATAATCGGAGATATAGGGTTCAAGGTTATCCTTTTCCTAAAGAAATTATGAACCTTTAATGGAAGGAACGATGCAAAGATGAGAACTTTTACACCGGTCCGTTCCAAGGTTAGGGGAAAAGGGGGGAATGCATGAAAAATGACTCTTTAATGAAAAGATGACATTTTGGTTTTAGCAAATGATGCTTTTTGATTGAAAGAAATGATCTTTATGCAAATGATGCATAAAGATAGGATTTTTATGCAAATGATGCATTAGAAAAGGGGTTTTGATGCAAAGGATGCATTTTTATTGAAAAGATTTGATCTTTATATGCAAATGATGCATAAAGATAACATTTTTATTGGAAAATAGGGATTTTAGGTGCAAAGGATGCACCTTTATGAAAAAGACTACATTTTTATGACAAATGAGGTCTTAATGCATGCAAAAGGGGAAGGGGATGATAAAGATGTGATCTTTAAGCTACCAAGTCCCAAGCAATATAAAGACAATGCAATGAGCAATTTATAAAGCAATTAGGATGCAAGGATAGGGCGTGCGAGGTTACCAATGACTTCCTTTGCTTCTCGAGACGGAGCTAGGAGGAGAGGTCGATCTTTGGTCTTCAAGGAGGAGGGATGTAGCTTCTTGGCCTTCCTTCTTCTTCTTCTTGAATTCCCATGCTTTCTTCACGTATTTAGTGTATTGTGTATTTTTCTCATATATTGTGTGTGTTGAAATGGGTAGAGGAGGGCTCTATTTATAGGCGATCTGGATAAGGCTAATGAAGCCGTGCGGCTGCGAGCCCTTTGCAAATGAGGCCGTGCGGTCTTATCCATTGTGACTCAAAGCATTCTAGAACCATGCAAGGTGGCATTATTCTAGAACCTTCTCCCTAATTAAGAAAACGTGTTTCTTAATTAGGAAGGCTCCCTTCAGCCCTTAATTTCAATTTGGGACTGCTCCAGGACATTTCCGAACACTAGGAAGGTCCGGGAATTACCGGAAACTTACCGAAATGTCGGGAAAATTAACCTAAGGCATGAGCGATTTGGGTACTTACGAAGCCCTCGGCAACGTCACTTGCAAGGCGAGTGGGGTTGTCGATAGAAAAGGATCCGATCTGGCGAATGCCGAGACGGATTGGGAGACCAATGCGGTCGAGTGGCTGAACCTTTTGGAAGGCTACCTACGTATCCCGGAGGAATCAAGCCAGGCCGTAGTTCGGGAATTAGGATCCGCTGGGGAAGGAAGAAGAGAAACTGGTCTCTTGCTGGGAAAAAAAAAAAAAGAGAAAATGACCTAGGAGGTCAAGCAATTGATCCTACTGGGGATATGCTAGGAGTGACCAAGGTGTTCGGATATCTGAACTTCTATGAGGGGGCGCTTTGTCACTGAGGAGTGACAAAGAAACAGGGTGACCAAAGTGGTCGAATGGCTGGACCTTTTATAAAAGGCTACCTACGTATCCCGGAGGAATCAAGCCTTGATCGTAGTTCAAGCATCACTAGATAGTTAGGAACGATGTCTAGGATCCTTGAGATTTTGACAATTCGGAGGCTGTCACCTGATGAAGCTAGAGCTTATGGCGCTATCTCTTTATGACGGAGATAGAGGTAATTTAAGTTGGGAAACTTGAGCGTACGTCACTATTCGCGGATAGTGGTAGCACAAGTTGGAATGACTTGGGCATACGTCACTATTCGCGGATAGTGGTAGCACAAGTTGGAATGACTTGGGCATACACCACTATTCGCGGATAGTGGTAGCACAAGTTGGAATGACTTGGGCATACACCACTATTCGCGGATAGTGGTAGCACAAATTGGAATGACTTGGGCATACACCACTATTCGCGGATAGTGGTAGCACAAGTTGGAATGACTTGGGCATACGTCACTATTCGCGGATAGTGGTAGCACAAATTGGAATGACTTGGGCATACGTCACTATTCGCGGATAGAGGTAGCACAAGTTGGAATGACTTGGGCATACGTCACTATTCGCGGATAGTGGTAGCACAAGTTGGAATGACTTGGGCATACGTCACTATTCGCGGATAGAGGTAGCACAAGTTGGAATGACTTGGGCATACGTCACTATTCGCGGATAGAGGTAGCACAAGTTGAAATGACTTGGGCATACGTCACTATTCGCGGATAGAGGTAGCACAAGTTAAAATGACTTGGGCATACGTCACTATTCGCGGATAGAGGTAGCACAAGTTGGAATGACTTGGGCATACGTCACTATTCGCGGATAGAGGTAGCACAAGTTTAGAGTTCTGACAATTCGGAGGTTGTCACCTAGTGTTATCCCGTTATAACGGAATTAACGAAGGCGACTGGGAATAAAGCTTGATTGCTAAAGAGATAAGGGATATTTTCTGAAAAGATGTTATCTTGTTAAAAGATAACGGGAATTGCATGCCCAAGTGGAAGGTCCAGGGGCAGGATTGTAATTTCTGCTCAGAGCGAATGAAGCCGCCCGGCATGAGATGGAGAAAAAGGAGCCGTACGGCTAGAGACCTGTTTTTTCCAGATTATTTAAAACAGGTTTGAACGGGCATTGGGCATTTGTTGCCGCCCACTTCAGCCGAGAGAGAGAAAAGAGAGAGAGAATTTCGAAATTTCTTCAACCCTCTTGCTTCCCTTTGATTTGAGATGGATCCGGAGGGCAATCCCATACCGAGGCAAGCAAGAAGAAACATCTCGGCGGCCGCGAGAAGGAGGAGAAAGGAGCTCGTTCGGACGGAGAGGAAGTATGACTTCCTTACGCCTCCATCGGAGCTTTACCCGGGGAGAAGGGAGCATAAATCAACGAACCCGCGATCGGTTGGGGTAAGCATTCTCATTTTGCTCAAATCCGATGATTTTGCTTGAATTTTGAATGATTTAGGGCTTGACCCGAATTTAGGAATTTTCTAGGATTTTCCTAGGATTTTTGAATGATTTTGAGACATTGAACAACCGATGAGGCTAAGAATATGCATGTGCAATTTTATTTGATGAAAAATATGAGAATGACTCACTTTTTTCTCGCAAAATGAAGTAAGAATGAGAATTTTTCAAAATATGAGACGGAGTTCTTGCCTTGTGCTAGAACTAGGTCAAAATTCTGATTTTCAATGAGAAAACATGATTTTGGAAGATGAAAATGATTCATGCATGCCATTTTTGAAAGAATAATGCTTATGTGCAAAGAATCGTGATTTTGTGCTTTAGGAAAGCAATGACGTGTTTCAAGTGATGAAAGACACGTTTTTTGATGCAAATAATGCTAGAAAAACTTTTGTGAATGCTTTTCTTTTGAAAATATGTGCACTTTTGAATATATGCATGCTTTTGAAATGATATGAAGGACTGACGCTTCTTTTTGATGTGCTTGTCTACAGGAGAACAAGTCTAGAGGACCGTCCGAGATAGCGGTCAAGCTTTGGCAGAGGATGCCGGATTTTGAGAAGAATGGGGTAAATCCCAAGCAATGGGTGAGGGCTACCGGCCCGGATGCATTTGTAGAGGCCATCGGCAGGGGTGTTCATATCACCTCTAAGAGCAAGGGCTTGGTCCAGCCCTTTCGAGTTCCGTGGGACAGACACATAGCTTTCACCCGAGCCGGGAGAGCCGACGGTGACTCGCCGATTTCACAGCCTATTATCGGCCTACGGCTCACCGGAGGCCCGTGACTTGGAGAGACCATATTACCGCTGAGGAGTTTCGTGCTTTGGTCGGGTTTGAGCCGATTCCCAAGGGATCGGGTATGGAGACGAGGAACGTCGAGGTGGCGGCTCGTACTTGCATGCGTAACTTTGCCGCTAATGATGTGACCGCCCAAAGACTCGCTAGAGCATTCATATGGTTGATGCTATCAGTCACTATCTTTGCTAATTCTCGGGACGCCGCGCCATGACTTGCCTCCTCGACTCTCAGAGGATGTTGATGGGATAGGGACGGTCTCGTGGGGAGAGGCCGGATTGGCGGAGTTGTACTTCTCTGGACATGTACGGTCGGAACAAAGCCGCTTCCATGGATCGTTTTCCTTTGCCCTCGAGGTAGTCTCCTTTCTTTTCTCTTTTCTCTTTTCTGTCTTGAGACTTTTATAAGAGAGAGAATGACCTTTTGATGTTTTGAACATGCAGGCCTGGTTTTGTGAGGTGATCGGGTTCTTCCCTTGGAACCAGCAGAGTGATGTCACCATCTTCCCCGCTATGGTTCGCGGGAGGGGAGATGCGAGAGATAAATTCACGGGAAGACCCGAATTACCTTCGATTACAAAATGGTGAGGCCGGTCATCAACTGTGGATGGGCACGATGGAGTGGACTTCTACCCTCGGGGCGTGTATCCTGGAGATCTTGGCCGGGAGATGCTATCGAGGTGACAAGGCAGAGGAGGTGGCTCACCGGGCCGACATGTGATGTCATCTATCCGGGGACCGCTTCTCGAGGCAGCATGGTCATGTCCCCACTAGATGCCATTACTCCTCGTGATCCTCCAAAGACGGATGCTACAGCCCTGTGGATTGGCCGGAGGATGAGATAGCGAGGTACCGTGCAGCGTGGCTGCAGAGGAGTACTTTGACATGGACACCCCCTACGCCGTGTTTGTGGAGCAGCCGCCTGAGGACGCCACGTAAGCTAGTGAAGCCGGCGGTCACTGTGGATATGGGGAGGATGAGCCTATCGACCCGCCGATCCCTCCCGCGCATCCGTCCTATGTGGTCCATGGAGTGCCGAGGAGGATGAGGATACTGTCCCCGATGCTAGGGAGCCCCAAGACACCTTGCCGCCCGATAGCACCGTAAGTGTACTCTTAGGGTCTTATTCCCTTTTTAGCTTTCGGATTTTCTCGCTTTTGCAATTTTCCGAGATTTTCGAGATTTTTCTCTTCTTTTTCTCGTGTTCCACTCGCACTTATGATAGGCCGGTTAGGCGTAATAGGGGGCTGGAAGGACATGTGCCGGTCTCTTCGAGGAAGCCGGCTGCGCTTCGAAGGCGGCAATGGATGCACAGGAGCTCGGGCGCAAGAGACGGCACGTCGGGGCACGGTCTACCTCATCGGCCTCGGAGTACTCTTCCAAAGGCCATGCCTCGGGCGGGACCCAACGCCGACATTCCGGGAGCAAATGGGCCGAGTACGGGCACGATAATGTCCATTTGTCCGACGTGAGCGACCGTGAGGACTTGATGAGGGAGGCTAGCATTTATGAGCCGAGTAGCGATGAGGAGGAAGAAGAATCTGAGGCCTAGGAGGTCTCTAGAATAGATTTGGAACGAAAACAAACAATGAACAATTTTTATGCACACTTTGTTTATTTTTGCTTTATTTGGGCGCCGATGGGGCGAAAACATTGTATTTACATTTTATTTACTTTTCTAATTTATGCTTTTTCAATTTGCATATTATCTCGAGCCTTGGGGCGACTTTTTTGCTTGGAATTGGGGCTGAAACCGGGCCAAAATAATTTATAATGGTGTATAAATGCTTGAATGGCTTCTGGATATGTTTTTGTACAGTTTTGGTTGAAAAAGTGGGGTGAAAACTCCCTTGGGCAGCAACTTTGGTTGCCGCAGAATTTTTCTCAGAGGGCTAATGTAGCCGTGCGGCATGGCCTTGAGGGCAAATGAAGCCGTGCGGCTAACAGCCTGTCTCGAACCGGTTATTTTCTCGAATAAAAGCAAGGCTTGGCCATTTCATTTCATTTTCACTCTAGACTTGTCCCAATTGTTCCTGCAGCATATTTTGGACCGAAAAGCACCATCTTTGAACACTTTGCGATGGAGAAGCCCGTCGATTGCAAAGGGGGAAGCGAGACCATTTTCTATCCCGTCTTCAATCTTGGGCGAGATATAACTTCCAAAATCACAAGGGACCGCTTGATTCTTCCTTCAAGATCAAGTCTTTATGGCATTTGAGGGATCTCCCGCCCGATTGGGACTCGTTGAGAGACGCAAAGAAAGTTCCTGGGACGTCCGAGACATGTTTATCGCTTTTCTTACAACGAAATTGTCCCAACGCACGAAGACTTCGTGAGCCTTGATTGGGGGTCCCGAGACCGAGGCTATATCTATTCCGCTGATCGGAGACGTGCCGGGGACGGTAAAGCTTGCATCTTTTCTCGCAGCATTCCTTTGGGAGAGGCCGAGAGGATGATGGTAGCCCTGATAGGATTGACCTTTCGATATCCCGGCAGGTTTGGGTCTCCAGATATGGCTGCGACCACGGTGGCTATGGATGCTTTCATTCTCTCGCGTATTCTCTCGTTCGTTTCACCGCCGAGTCCGTGGATCCGTCATAGTGGCCTCTTGGACATGGTTTGAGACTGCAAGGCCTGGAAGGATATTGTCCCGCCGGGTTTTGGGAGAGACATTTCATGGGATCGACAGGGATGGCTCTGGGAGACCGTTTCATGAGGTCCGGAGTCCGGCTATGTTGACTCGTGGCTGCGGAGAGGCTCGGGGCTTTGCACGGGGCTTTGCCGACTCAGTGCCCTTGGGTGATTTCTCGGAGAGGTGCACCTAGGCAGCAGAATGTGGTAGCCGGGAGCCGATGATGGCTAGGCTATCCACTTCGGACATCCGTTGGTGGATACCACATTGGAGGTTGCACTCAGGAGGATATTTCAGAGTCTTATGTTGTGAGGGTTCCAGGATTCTCGCCGGTCGTCCTTCTACATACCCCGCTTAGTATCCAGCAGCTTTGGGGCTTTACAGAGCCTTTGAGTGATTGGGAGGACATCCGGACCATGGAGGTGGTGTCATTGGACATGAGAGATCCAAACAGCCTTCTCTTTCTTCTCGAGGGCTTGGACATATACTCGCTTTCCCACCCGGGGCTATCTTCAGGAGCAGGAAGAGCACCATCTTGACCACCGTCTATTTGGACCGGTACGAGAGGGAGATGGGAGCGACTCAAAGTTATCTTGGAGGATAGACGTCGAGCTTTATTGGGAGCCGACCGTGACTCGAGTAGGACTCGAGGGAGACCGAGGCTAAGGCGAGTTGCCATAACCAATCCGTGTGACTTGGTCGTAGATATGGAGGCTCGGTACAAGAGATTGTCCGAGGTCGCTCCTTCGACCGAGGCTCGAGGGAGGAGGTGCGGACTCGTGCTCGTATAGAGAGAGCGCTCATTGACACGGGGTTGGTAGAGGCTCCGGTGAGGATACCGGAGAGGTCGGGATGAGGGATACCGACATTATTGAGAAGAAAAGGAAGAAGACTCGACGAGGCCGAGGAAAAGGGAAGAAGATCGAAGAAGACTCAAATAATGACGATCGACAAGTCTTTTCTCAAGATCCTCTTATTGCCATTTGCAAACACATTAGTTTATTTAGGCATTTTATTGTATTTTAGATCTTTTAAAGGTGTTAGCGAGAGTTAAGAGGTAGACCGTGCTTGAACTCATCAAGAAGTTTTTAACTTGTAATGAACAAGGCATATTATCTTAAAAATTAATCAAGACACATTTCATGGAAATTCAAATGTCTTTTTTTTTTATTGATCAAGACATATTTCATGGAAACTTAATCGTCCTGTTTATTGTTTAGACCGAACCATATATGGCTGCCTACGTTCCCCTTTTACAAGAAAGGCTAAGGGGCTCAGTCTACGTAGTTCATTCCGGGTGAACCAATTTTTTTATGTGCACTGTTTTTTGCCTAGACCGCCCTTTTTGGGGTTTTCAAATTAGCCGGGCATTACTCTTTTTGCACTAAGTTTTTTTTCTTTTTTTTTTTTTTTTTTTTTTTTTTTTTTTTTTTTTTAGACATAGTATCTTCGGCCGACTGGTGGACAAAGGGATTGCCATCCAAGTCTCGCAAGCTTCATTGCTCTTCCCGACGGCATCTTCTCGCACCACATAAGGGCCGATCCAGACGGGTTCCCATTTTCCTGTGGGGTTGTCTCCGGTAGGGGCTTTACTTTCAAAGACTAAATCGCCTTCTTTGATATCTCCGGCCTTGACCTTTTTATCAAACGCTCGGCCATTCGCCTCCGGTAGGCTCGGGTGTGTTCCATGGCTTTTAGCCTTCTCTCGTCAAGGTGGCTAACTCATTATGCCGCCGCGCAACCATTCCACTTCATTGACACCGTTTTCCAGAGGACCCTTAACGACGGGATTTCCAACTCCACCGGTAACACCGCTTCCATCCCGTAAGTTAGGGCAAAAGGAGTTTCTCCTGTGGCCGTTTCGACAGACGTTCAGAGCCCCGAGTGCTAGGTGCAGCTTTTCGGGCCAATCACGACCACGGGTGGCCATCTTCCTGATGATCCGCTCGAGTGTCTTATAAGCAGCCTTCCACTCCATTGGTCTGGTCAGTGCACGGGGACGACTTGTAGCGAGTAACTCGGAATAGCAGTAGCTTCTCAATTTCTTCTTTGACTCGTAGAGACCATTCCGCTTGATCTTTCTCGGTTACGCTTTGCGGCTTAGCATCGGTGCTAGAGGGATTTCGTGCTCTCTACTATCGAACCGTCTAGCCCCTGCATATCTTTGTATGACCATGCAAACACGTCGACGTATTCTCCGAGCGGCTCGATCAATCTGTCCCTTTCAACCCCCTGGAAGAAGCTTCCAATGTGTCTCTTTAGGTTCCTCAATAGTACCCAAGTTCACACTTATCAAAACCTCCTCGGCCTTGGGCCCGGTTTTCCTCTTTTTCGAAACCCGTTTAAAGATTTCTTTAATGTATTGTTTGTTTAGTGTGTTTGCATCTTGTTCAAATGATTCATTATTAACTCGTTGTTAAGTTTTGAGTTAATTTATCATTTGTTAAGTTGGCAATAAGAGGATAATCGTAAAGATTTGTCATTTCATTCAAGATAAGGGGAAAGATGACATCGATTACATTTTCATAATCCTCAGCGTGAGGCCTTCGGATGACTCTTAGGACTCGGAATTCGAAGATTCCCGACTCGACCGAATAGACAACACCGACTCTGGACCCTACACTACTTATTGACTCGAGGGGGACTTGACAAGGGTTGGACCGGATCTCACTCCTTCTTCTTTGTTGCCACAGGAGTAGCGGTCTTGCCGGCGTTCTTGAAAGTTGGAGACTTCGAACCGATCAAAAGCTTGCCGGAAATCATTAACAGCCGGTATTGTGGAAAGATGGTGAGGGAACTAAAGTAACTTGTTGCAATCTTTCGCCTAGCTCTTCCGTAGCGATTGGACTCATTGATCAAGGGTCTCGGCTCATCTTATCAATGCACCGCCGATAACTCATTTTCTCTTTCGATCTTGGACACCACGACCTTGTCGGTGTAGCCAATGTATAGGGCCGGCTCGGATAATGCCGATGAAGTCTTCTTCAGGGGATCTTAATTCTTCCTTGACCGGCTACGTATTCAATAGGCTTTCGTGTTCGCTCGAGATCCGATAGCTTCTCATTGAACTTCACGATGGCCACAAATTCAGCACTTTCTCGCTTCAAGAGGATCACCGCATACATGGGGTATCAGCCGGACTGTGCTTGGGGTGACGGGTTCTTTGACAGTTCCTTGGCATAACCGACATAGTAGTCGAACTTGCCCGAAGGCTCTCCCAAAGTTCCTACGCTCTTATCCCCGCCTTCGTATCTTTCCTTAAGCTTCGCCGTGTGGACTTTCTCTTCTTCTTCTTCCTTGAAGGAGCGTCCTCATTGATCCATTCTTGATACTCATACTCTAGCAAGCCTTCACAATCACATACATCATACCGTATGTGAGGCTTGGGTTGAACTGATAGCCCCTCCAACCGCTTGGTCATTACCGTTGTGGATTACCATGTTGGCCATTTTGACACCGAAAGCCGACAAACCGAGGATTCTCGCGAACCGTCCGAGGATTCTCGCGCTAACAAGTCGCCGACCCGGTGTTCTCACCCACTTCTTTCTCGCCGCGGAAAGGGATAGGAAAGGTTTAGACTCGGGGTAGGTGTTTAGTCAAGGCCTCGTGCAATATGCAAATTAGAATCTTCAAGTTTACTTAAAATGTTGTCTTTTATTAATATCTACTTGGTTGGAAAAGGGGTTCTGCCCTTCTTTTTTTTCACAACTACGCTAGATCCCGGATCGCCGGGTTCCGTCACTACGTCTATAAGCCCCTCGTATTCCACCCGTATTTCGACCTCCCAGGTGGACACCCGGGCGAGGGTCCTATAGGGCACGCGAATCCCACCGACCGAGAGTAAAGAACGCTCCTATCGGGTCTAGCGGGTCATAGGACCTTTCAACGCACGAGCGATGCGGATTATAGTCAAGGCAATACCGGGAAAGTCTCGTCTCTCTGCCTTGACGGATCTTTGACAGAGTTTCGCTTGAGCGAATGACGGTTTTTGACTTTCGGTAATGTCCGAGAATATAATAGGCATGGGTCGGGCGGCAAAAGCCGGATGACACAGTGTCACATTGAACTTCGTTGCATACGCAGTGCGTGAGTCAGAATCGAAGTCAATGCCGGTTAAGATCTTGCCAATTTTTCATTGTCGGAATTTTGGCAGAGCTTCGCTTGAGCGAAAGATCTTTTGATTTTTGGCAAAGACTTGGTCTCGACTCTTACGCATTCCGTGCGGGTCAAGGTCAATAGTCAATGTCGGAGTCAAGATCCCACCGATTTTTTTCCTTGTCGGAATTTCGGCAGAATTTCGCTTGAGCGAAAATCTTGGCTTCCGTTATGAGCTAAGGCTTGACCTTTACGTGGATATGCAACTGGGCTATATGACACGAACTAGACCAAAAACCAACCAAAAGTCACGGTTTTTTGAAACGTGTGACACGGACTGTGCATTGGTCGACACTGACTGCCATGGGGAGGTTGGGATGATTCCGTGCGCGCCGGGAGCATCGTAAGGCTGTCCGTGGATCGCACTGAACCACCCTCGGGTTTGAAGGACGTGCGTGCAAAAGTGTACAGATATATCAGTGCGCGTAGTGTGCGGTCTCCTAAAAATGTTCCTTTTTGAGTTAAAACAGAGATTTTCGTAAATGTGTTTTAAAGGAATGATTTTCGGGACGGGGAAAATGCAACACATAAGCACGTAAATTTTAAGGGAGCCCGGTCAGTCATGGAGCCGAGTAGCCCCAAGCCGCTAGGATCGCCAGATTAACCATGATTTTTCCTGGTGGAATTGCCACTGAGGTCGTCCGGTCAGAATCCAATGAGGATTAGCCGTACGACTGCATGGATCAATTTTCCAGGTTCCACTCCTTTTGCTATTTTTCGGGTTGCTTCCCGTTCAAAGTATGCACAGATTCCAAGATGCAAATGATGCAATGCATGGAAAAGAAAGCAAGCACGATTAATGAAATCGGCGATGGGAGTCTAACCCGCTCAAAGGGAAAAGCTTTCTTATTTTTTTTTCAAAATTATTTTTTTTTTGAAAAGGGGATACTGGTACGTGGGATTGTTAAACCACCTTGTTATCCCAAGCCCCGGGTTAGGGAGCGATACAGGAAGGGTAAGTGGGGTCCACCTATATACCAAGTATCGACTTTTGTTTTGAAAATAAAGCTTTTCTCCTTTGGGTATCCCCAGCGGAGTCGCCAAACTGTGAATGTGTGCCCCAAAATTTTTTTGTTTATTGGAATTCACGCGAGTTTGAAGACATCCGAGTTATTTGAAAAACGGAGTCGCCACGCCATTTTGATTACCTCAAAACTTTGAAAAAAAGGTTTTATGGGTTCGGAGGTTAAGTTACCCCTTGGGAAGAACGTTTGGCGTTCACCCAAAGTGCCTTGCCGGAGCAAGTCTCCCGAGATTTCATTAATCGTGTTCGCTTGCGTGCTTTCTTTGTGTGCATGTGTTTGAAAGTAAAGGGGGGGAATGTCCCAAGTTGTCTTCCGGACGTACAAACCATTTGTTGGTTGTCGCTCGGGATTTCTTGGAATTTATGTATTTGGGATTATGATCCCGTCCTCATCTTATGACTTGTGATCATCGCATTTTTAAACCTCGGGACCCTCGGGACTTGCGTGATCGAGAGAATGACTCTCTTTTGGTCAAAGATGAGGTTCTTTAGGAAGGAATGTCCTTAGCCCATCAATCCTACGCTTTAAGACGGTCGAGCTCGTATAGAGGCTTCATACTCATTCTTAAACGATAATCGGAGATATAGGGTTCAAGGTTATCCTTTTCCTAAAGAAATCATGAACCTTTAATGGAAGGAACGATGCAAAGATGAGAACTTTTACACCGGTCCGTTCCAAGGTTAGGGGAAAAGGGGGAATGCATGAAAAATGACTCTTTAATGAAAAGATGACATTTTGGTTTTAGCAAATGATGCTTTTTGATTGAAAGAAATGATCTTTATGCAAATGATGCATAAAGATAGGATTTTTATGCAAATGATGCATTAGAAAAAGGGGGTTTTGATGCAAAGGATGCATTTTTATTGAAAAAGATTTGATCTTTATATGCAAATGATGCATAAAGATAACATTTTTATTGGAAAATAGGGATTTTAGGTGCAAAGGATGCACCTTTATGAAAAAGACTACATTTTTATGACAAATGAGGTCTTAATGCATGCAAAAATGGGAAGGGGATGATAAAGATGTGATCTTTAAGCTACCAAGTCCCAAGCAATATAAAGACAATGCAATGAGCAATTTATAAAGCAATTAGGATGCAAGGATAGGGCGTGCGAGGTTACCAATGACTTCCTTTGCTTCTCGGGACGGAGCTAGGAGGAGAGGTCGATCTTTGGTCTTCAAGGAGGAGGGATGTAGCTTCTTGGCCTTCCTTCCTTCTTCTTCTTGAATTCCCAGCAGTTTCTTCACGTATTTCAGAGTGTATTGTGTATTTTTCTCATATATTGTGTGTGTTGAAATGGGTAGAGGAGGGCTCTATTTATAGGCAGTCTGGATAAGGCTAATGAAGCCGTGCGGCTGCAGGCCCTTTGCAAATGAGGCCGTGCGGTCTTATCCATTGTGACTCAGCATTCTAGAACCATGCAAGGTGGCATTATTCTAGAACCTTCTCCCTAATTAAGAAAAACGTGTTTCTTAATTAGGAAGGCTCCTTCAAACCCTTAATTTTAATTTGGGACTGCTCAGACATTTAGGAACACTAGGAAGGTCCGGGGAATTACCGGGAAACTTACCGAAATGTCGGGAAAATTAACCGGAAGGCATGAGCCAGATTTGGGTACTTACAGCTGGGTTTTGATATTACCGATGCCAGGGGCTTAGGCATTCGGTACAGGCCGATGGAGGTGCATCTGCAGACGGGTATTGTAGATTATTTGGCTGGGTCTTTGAGGATGACCGCGGAGCGCCTGGCTCGAGGGTTCATTTGGTTCGCGTTGTCAGCGACTTTGTTCCCGACTTCTGACACGTCCTGTCACTTCCCTTTATTCGGGTCGCTGACAGACTTGGATGCCGTGAGGGGGTATGCATAGGGGAGGCTGGACTGGCCGAGCTCTACCATTCCCTGGATAGGTTCTCGCGGGGAGAGGAGAACTCCTTGAGCTGTTTCTCGCTTGCTCTGGATGTAAGTTTACGTCTTTTTCTCTTCCTTGTCTCAGGCACTGAACCGGGAGTTCTCCGAGCGGATCCAGCTGACCTGGTGGAGTCGGTTCCACATGGGCGTGGTTCAGGTTGCTAGTGAGGTTACGCGGCGGCGGAAGCTCCTGGTGGGACTTCACTGCGATGTGATGTATCTGGGGGAGAGGGTGACCCGTCAGCATGGCCCGGGGTCCCTTTCGATAGTGCCGATGGATCCTCCTATGCACATGCAGCATCCTCTGTCGATGCCGATGGAGGAGTTGGAGAGGAATAGATAGGGCCTGTTCTATACCGAGTACGTCATAGCGGGAGCCAACTACGACATCTTCTTGAGAATGAGGCTGAGGAGCCCGCATGTCCAGCACAGGGAGGGCGAGGGCCCTGGATATCCCCGAGATCTCCCTACTCCCACGCGTTAGGCTGGCGTACGAGGGGCTTGACGATTTGCGCAGACGACTGGTGATCCCGATCCCGGAGGAGCCGAGACCTCAGTATAGGGTGGATCCCAACGCTTCGGTGAGCACTTTTTGATTTTCTGCATTCGATAGTAGCATTCTGCAAATGTTGCATCTGTACTTTCTGCTTGTCTTTTGATGATTTTCCTGGTTCGCAGGTGTCTGGCCGTACGTATAATCTGGCCATGAGACAGTTGGACGCGTGGGCCACCTACACTAGGAGGCTCGTGGCATTCATGAGGTGCAGTTCCCGGAGGAGCGTGGATGTTCGTGAGCGGAGGCCGTCTAGGCCGAGAGGTTCGTCTGCTCCCACGGCTGGTGGAGAGGACTTCGCGCAGGGATTTGGCCAGTTCGCGGGCGGAACGGCTGGGTTTGGAGCTCATCCTCCTTCGCACTCGGGGCACGAGAGGGGAGAGTCCTCGAGTTCGCAGACGCCGAGGAGGCCTTTCGCGTATTCCCGCCTGGAGGAATTCGGGGATTTCTTGTTTTCGACGGATCCGGCGGCGGCGGAGCAGTGCGTCGAGTGCTCGGATGACGAGCAGGACTCGGAGTAGCCCTTCCTTTATTGCTCTTTTTTTTTTGGACAAAATGCATGTATTGTCTGGAACAATTTGATTTGAAATGTATTTGAAAAGGCGCCCGTGGGGCGGAACCTGTTCTTCGCACATCTATTCTGTGATCACCTTCTTTTATTTTCGGCAAATAAGGAAGTAGGTTAATCAAAAATAAATAATATGAAACATGCATTAAAAATTGAACGGGTCAAAATTTAAGCCTATATGCACTGATTATTAATTAATTGCACTGTTGCACGAGCCCGGGGCGGAAGAGGTGTTGGCTTTGGTTGAATGAAACCAGGGGCAGCACGCAGATTCATAAAGGATGAACAGGGCCTTGTTTGGAATTGCTTCCAATTTAGGAGCAGCTGGCTGCAGAGTTGACCAAGTCAACTGCAGAGGGAGTCCGGCCGGACTGAGAATGAATTTTTAGAGTCTTTTAAATTGCAGTTTCAGCTTTGCAATTTGTAAGAAACTGCGCATTGCTTTGATCAGTTGGCTGAATTTCTTTCAAATTCCTTAGGCTTCTTTCACTTTCTTTCATGGCTCCCTTTCCTAAGCTATCGTCTCGGATGCAAGAGCGATACTTGGAAAATTTCCAGTCGTGGGTACAGAACCACACGAGGCAAAACAAGGGGTTTTTCGAAGGCTGTTATGGGATGAAATCTGTTTGGGCTTTGAAGGAGCTCATGCCAGATTGGGATCTTTTGAGAGCAGCGGCTCGCTTCTGGGATGTACGGAGGAATGTGTACAACTTTTCGTACAACAAAATCACTCCTACGTTCGAAGATTTCCGGGCCATTCTGGGAGGACCTGAGACGGAACAGCTAGTTCTTCCGTATGCTGGTGGCATGGCCACTGTTGAGAAGCTAGTGTCTCTGCTTGGTATCTCGGCTGGAGAAGCATACGGGATGCTGATATTGAACACTGATTATGTTGACATTTCGGGGCTGCCTGATACATTTACCGGAGCTGAGGGGAGCGTCTTTGCATGGGACGCGTTTGCTCTGTGCGCGATTGCTACTCTGTTCACGTTCACGTCCCTGGGTGTGTGCCATCACAGTGTACTGGACCTGGTGAGGCAGTGCCGGAGCGGGGGAGACATCGTGCCGTTGGTCTTGGGCGAGACGTTCCTGGGCATAGGTCGGATGGCAACCGGTAGCCGATACATGTGGGGAGGGAGTCCCGCTATGCTTACCATGTGGTTAAGGGTGAGACTGCAGATGATGCCCGAGGTGCCAATGTCTTGTGACGCTTGGTCCTTCTCTCGACGTCCTCTGGTGATAGGGGGCAATCAGGCTGAGCTGGAGCTCTGGATGGCCAGACTCTGCACGCATCATTTGCGATGGTGGGTTCCCCATTGGAAGTTACAGACTTGTCGGACTGCTCAGGAGGGTCTATTGGTTTTCAGAGTGCCGGGGCTGTCTCAGACGTCCTTCTATATTCCATCGTTGGTTACTGCGACGCATGCGGGCTGGAGCAGGTGCCATTGACGGGTTTGAGTCATGCTGCTACCTTCGAGGTGGGATCTCTGCTGATGGAAGATCCTTCGACGCTATTGCTGCTCACACGGTGGTGGCAATACATGTCCTTTCCTGCCAGGGTTCTCTTTCACCGGAGAGGGGGCACTGTTCTGTCGATGCAGTATCTGAACTGGTATGAAGAGTGTATAGGGGAGACACAGATGGCTATCTTGTGGAGACGGAGTGAGCTGTTGGGTGCTGACCACCTTGACAGCTCGACCTTGAGGAGGACCGAAGCGGGGGCTAACCCTCGGGATCGTACTGGGAATGACATGGCTGACTATGAGGCCAATGCTGATCGGGAGGCCAATCAAAGCACGGTCATGATGGCTCGAAGCGAGGCAGCTCGAGACAGAGCTAGGGAAAGGGCTGCGTTGACAGCTACAGGTTTGACGGAGGCATCGGGAAGGGTCCCTGAGCCAGGTAGAAGGACTACCGGAGTATTCCCTGTGAAGGTGAAGAACACTCGCCGGGGGAAAGGGAAGGGGAAGAAGGATGAAGGACCAAGTTCGGGAAACTAGGTTGACCTTGCTGTCCAGAGTATCCGCCCATTGTCATTGCAGACACATTAACTGATTAATGTTTTATTGTAGTTTTGCTAGCGTGTAGCGAGTCAAGAGTTGACCGTGCTTGAACTCATCAAAGATTGTTTTAACCGTAATGAATTTGTAGGTTAATTGAAAAGAGTTTTTCGAAACACAAGCAATTGATGCTTATTGTATTTTTTTTGTTTTTGAGACCGAACCAATGATGGCTGCCTACGTTCCCCTTTTACAATTGGACTAAGGGGCTCAGGTCACCGTAGTTCGACACTTTTAGGTGAATTTGAGAAAAACGAAGACAAAAGAAGTGCGACCCTATTTTTTACCTGGATCATTAGCGGGAATGTATCCAGTTGGGTATTACTCTTTTAGCACTTTAATTTTACTGAGGGGTGGTGTATGGGGAAGGAGAGTTGACTCGTGCTCTTCCTCAAACGAAGTATCTGCGGAGCTTGCTTCCGTTCACGGGGTTAACGAAAGGGTTCCCGTCCAAGTCTGCTAACTTCATGGCTCCTCCGGAGAAGATTCTTTGTACCACGAACGGTCCTATCCAGGTAGGCTCCCACTTTCCGAGGGGATTGGTCTGCGTAGGAGGCTTTTCCTTTAGCACCAAGTCGCCTTCTCTGATGTCTCGGATCTTGATTTTCTTATCAAATGCTCCGACCATTCTGCTCTGGTAGGCTCGAGTGTGTTCCATGGCTTTCAATCTGCGCTCGTCGAGTAGAGCAAGTTCGTCGTGACGGCTCTGTAGCCATTCGACTTCATTGATCCCATTTTCCAAGAGGACTCAGAGGGATGGAATTTCCAATTCCACGGGCAGCATTGCTTCCATTTCGTAGGTAAGTGCAAACGGAGTCTCCCCTGTGGCGGTTTTGACTGATATTCTGTATCCCCAGAGGGCTAGATGTAGTTTTTCGGGCCAGTCCCGACCTCTGGTGGTCATCTTTCTGATTATCATGGCGAGAGTCTTGTTTGCTGCCTCCACTGCACCATTGGTTTGCGGTCTGTAGGGAGAAGACTTGTGACGTGTGACTCTGAATTCGGTCAGTAGTTGGTCACAATCTCCTTCGAAGTTTCCATTGTCGGATATGATCTCGTTGGGCACACCATATCGGCACATGATGCTCTCTTTGATGAACTCGGCCACCTTCTTAGAATTCAATACCTTGTACGATCTGGCTTCTACCCATTTGGTGAAGTAGTAGACTGCGACTAGAATGAACTCGTGACCATTGCTCCCTGGTGGAGTGATCTTGCCGATGACGTCGATTCCCCATGTGGCGAAAGGCCATGGTGTAGTCATGCAATAGAGTTCATGAGGAGGAATGTGATTGAGGTTGGAGAACCGTTGACATTTGTCGCAGCTTCGGACGAACTGGATGCAGTCTATTTCCATCGATATCCAATAGTATCCCATACGGAGAATGATCTGTGTCAATGCTCGGGCGTTCATGTGCGAACCGCAGGTTTCGTTGTGAACTTCGTTCATTAGCTCGCTGGCTTTTTCTTTGTTTTCACACCGAAGGAGTGGCCCTTGGTGGCGCTTCTTGTACAACATACCCCCCAGAATGACGAAATGGGATGCCAGGCGTTTTAATGCCATCATGTTTTTGGCATTGATCCCTTCTTTGTATTTTCCATCTTCATTTGTGAAGGAAGCTTCTCCATTTTGGAGGTGCTAGTATATTTGATTGTACCAGGGTTCGTCGATCGTTTCTTTTTTTATTTCGATCTCACAGCAATAGGCGGGTGTTTCCCGTCTGCCTATTTTGAGGGGTTTTACTGCTTTCCCATTGGGAATTTCGACAAGATAGGCGAGAGTTGCCAGGACGTCTGCGAAGCGGTTCCTGTCTCTTGGCAAATAGTGAAAAGAGATGTCCTTGAACTGAGCAATGAGCTCCTCCATGTACGCGTGGTACTTCTGGAGGCCAGAATCTACCGTCTTCCATTTGTTGGATACTTGATTGATGATCAATGCTGAGTCTCCGTATACATCCAGTTCTGAGATGTTGCGCTCGAGGGCGGCTTCCAGACCGGCTGCACAGGCTTCGTATTCTGCTGCATTGTTGGTTGTTTCAAAATTCAGCTTGATGGCTATGGGAGTATGCTCGTCCTTGGGATCGACAAGGAGCATTCCAATACCATTCCCCTTCTTGTTGGCTGCCCCATCGAAGAAGAGTTGCCAGCGGTTCGCGCTGTCGAGTGAAAAGATTCCGTCGTCCGGAAATTGCGGATCAGGACCCTTGGGTTCACTGCTTGGGAAGTCGGCCAGCTGATCTGCCATTACTCTGCCCTTTGTTGACTTTCTGACCATGTACTTGATGTCAAACTCAGCCAGGAAGAATGACCACTTGGCTAGTCGCATTGACAGGGATGGCTTGTCAAAGAGATATCGGACGGGGTCCATTCTGGAGACCAGGAGCACTGAATGTGACTGCATGTAGTGTTTCAGCTTCCCGACTACCCATACCAAGGCGGTACAAGTTTTCTCTAATACTGAGTAGCTGAGTTCACTTCCTTGACGCTTTCGACTTACGAAGTAGATTGCATGCTCAACTTTGGAATCTTTCTGTTTTTGTGTCAGCATTGCTCCGATTGACGTGTCTGTTACTGTCAGATACAGGAGTAGTGACTTGTCTTCATGTGGCGGGCACAGAATCGGGGGATTCACAAAGTAGGTCTTGATTTTCTCGAAATCTGTCTGGCACTCGGGGTCCCAGTTGATGTCGGCATTCTTCTTCATCAGTTTGAACATGGGCTCGCAGAGAGATGTCAACTGGTTGATGAAGCGACTGATGTACTGAAGTCTTCCCATAAAACTTTTCACTTCGTTAGAGTTTGAGGCGGCTTCATGTCGATGATGGCCTTGATTTTCTTGGGATCGGCTTCGATACCCCTTTCGTAACCATGTACCCCAAGCACCTTGCCGCGCTTAACGCCTCGAAGGTGCACTTCGCAGGTTCAATCTCATGGAGTGCTTTCGAGTCCTGAAGAACTTTCTCAGATCTGTCATGTGCCGCATGTCCGATCCTCCTGAGTGGATGATCATGTCGTCGACATATACTTCGATTTCCTTGTGAATCATGTCATGGAAGAGGGTACATTTGCAGCCCGCCGGTAAGTAGCCCCAGCCGTTCTTTAGACCGAACGGCATAACCGTGTAACAGTATGTCCCCCACGGAGTGGTGAAAGCGCCTTGGCTTGATCCTCCTCGGACATTTTGATCTCGGTTGTATCCAAATAACCCATCCACGAAGGACTTTACTTCGAAATTTGCCGTGGTGTCGACCGGCATGTCGATGTTAGGCAAAGGAAAATCATCTTTAGGGCTGGCCTTGTTGAGATCCCTGAAATCCACACAAAGATCTCGACCTTTCCATTGGCCTTGGTGACCGTCACGATGTTGGAGAGCCAAGTAGGGTACTCAATTACTCGATGAAACCAACTCGGAGCATTTTCTTAATCTCTTCTTTCACTTGCAAGGACCACTCGGCTTGATCTTGCGCAGCCTTACTTGACAGCTTGGATTCGGGATCCAAGGGAATTCTCGTGCTCCACGATCGAGGGATCGAGTCCGGCATGTCCCGGTATGACCAGCGAACGCGTCAACATACTCCCGAGGAGGCTTATCGTGGCTTCTTTTCTCGCATCGGCGAAGAAACCGCCCACTTCAGGTCTCTTCTTTAGGCTCTTGCACCGACCCTGTGTTCACTTTGGTCATAACCTCTTCGGCAGCTTGGGCCGGTTGTCCTCTTGGTCGACTACACGCTCGAGAACTTCCCTAATGTATTGTTCATTTAATGCGTCTGCTTCTTTATCAATTGAGTTATTAACGTCTTTTAAGTTGTTTGTTAACTTATCAGTTGTTAAAGTGGCAATGAGAGGATACTCCGAAAGGTCAGACTTTTCATTAAACGAGAACAGAAATACATGGTTGGCTACATTATCATAGTCTTCCGGCGTAAGGCCGTTGGACGACTCAGAGGACTGGGCTTTTACAAGGACTGACTCAGAGGGTTTGAGACTGGGTTTAGGGAGATGTGGGTGCAGGCCCAGCTTGTCTTCCATTTCTGTCTGGCTTGCCCTTGGTCCGGTGAAAGTTACCCAATTCTTTAGTGGCATTGCTGGATGCTTGATGAGGGTTCTGGGATCGAGAGGCTTGGCTTCTGCTGTCCCAACCATGGCGATCATGCTGTTTTCGGAGCCTAGGTCAATCAGGTCTGGCACCTCCATGACTTCTTCAAAAAGACTCTGTAGAGCTGGTCCACTGAGAGCGTCTTCTATGAATTCTGGTTCCTACTGCTTTGGAGTTACTGTCTCGAATGTGGCCTCGGCGGCTGATCCGAACAGTCTGCTTCCCATGGAGAGTACCTTGAGTTGCTCCTCCAAGTCTGGGATTCCCTTGAATGTGTACTCGTGCTGGACTGTGGTGGCAAGTGGTCCAGGTAGAGCTATGATGTCGAGGAACGCTCCCCTTATCGGATTAGACTTGAGTCCTCTGAAACGCTTGAGGTACCGTGCTAGCTTTTCCATCCTTTCTGTAGTCTCTGTGTTGACTGTCCCTGCTTCTTTCTCATCTTCATCAGTTTCGCTGTCGGTCCCCTCAGTTCTGCTGTCGGTTCCGCTGTCGGTTCCCTCAGTTCTGCTGTCGGTTCCCTTGCCGGCCCCCTCAGTTCTGTTGTTGGTTCCCTTGGTGAAGTAATGAGCGAGGTCGAAACTGTAAGGCCGGAGGTTGGGTGTGCCGTCGGAGGTTCCCCTTTTACGGGCTGCTGCCTTGGTGCGGGCTAGCCTTGTCTTCCACGATGTCGGCGGTGTTGGCACGTAACCAAGCCCCTGGACCGTGGTGTGGTCCTTGACTTCGATGACTTGGTGTTGGCCTTGTAACCTTTTGCCGAGCCCCAGTCCTGGGATGAAGTTCATGAGTTTCATCATCTTCATGGCGGGAGGAATCTTGTCGTGAGACAGTGGAAGGTCCACGTTGCATATTTGAATCTTGGAGGTCTCGCAGTGAATCCGATTAATGCCATGTCGTCATTATGCTTGATTTCTAACACTTTGGAATGTCGTTGAGTCTTTGGTCCCCTCGGTGGTGACACTGTCGCCGTAGACTGTGGTTAGCTCGTTGCCTTGCATGAACTTGAGGCATTGGTGAAGGGTGGATGCCACGCCATTGATTTGATGCAGCCATGGTCGCCCCAGGATGGCTGTGAAAGTGATTGGAATGTCCAGCACTTGGAATTCGGTGGGGATCACCCGCTTGTCGAACCAGATATTAAGAGTAGCAACCCCGACAACTGTACGGGAAGTAGAGTCATAGGCCTTGACAGTGTGGACTGAAGGCTTCAGATCTGTAGGCTTGATGTCAAGCAAATCCATCATCTTCGCGGGCAAGACATTCATTCCGGAACCTCCGTCTACCAACACATGGGGAAGGCGACGCTCGTCCAGCTGGACTATGATGTAGAGCGGCTCATTATGATCAGCCCCAAATTTTGGAAGGTCCAAATATGTGAAGGTGATAATGTTGCCATAGTAGATGTTGCCGATCATCTGAATGACTTCATCTGGGGTTGCGTCCACGGGGACCATGGTACGGGACAAACTTTCCTCTAACTTGAGCTTGTGAGGATATGAAGATGTGAGCAGGGACCAAAGGGAAATGTTCGCCTGGGTCTGCTTGAGCTGAGTGAGGATCGGGTCCTCTTTTAGGGAACTTGCGTCTTCGGGCTGGCCGGGTTGCAGTTCTGGCTCCGTCGGCTTTTTGGTGGCCTTAGGTGGTGGTGCATGGATTTGACCCGATCGGGTTAGAACGCTGACATCAGGCTTGGCTCCTTCTGAACAGGCCGCTCTAAGTTGAGCCATAGTTAGCGGAGGATTCCTCGTAGCGTAGGGCCACATGTCTTCCCTCAATTCATTGAATGTAGATGAATTTCCTGGGGCTTTGGCAGCTTTACGAATTCTGTCCCAGGATACCGGCTTGGGTGCCTCCGTGGGGAGGTAGTTTACGGTTTGATGCAGATGTTCGAACGTCAATGCGCAACAGTGATTGCCAGAACTGAACTGTGCATTGCTGACCCTCCGGGGGAGGTTGGATAGTTTATGGTTCAGGCGAACAGTCTCCTTGATCTCTTCACGGTATACCGCGCTTCTTTCCTTCTTGCTGAGCATACTCAGGGCATTCTGGAGTTGGGTCTGGCTATACTCGTGGTTTTCTAGTTCTCCTCACTCTTGGCCCAGATCAACTTTCTTGCAGCAGAGCCTGCGTCGAGAGTTAGTGCCTGCGTTTCTTCCCATATGAGAATAGCCAGTGCTTCTTTGAACTGCGTGCGGCAGTCTAGGTAAACCTCCATCGGGGAGAGCTTTCCTTTCCTCCTTATCTGAGTGGCGGGTATATCGGAAGGTGAGTACACGGCTTCCCGAACATCTGCCCATGTAACTGGTTGCTGACCCGGTTGATCGTTTCTGTAAACGAATGCCGCGGACTGTGGAATCTCCTTGAGTAGTCGCTCAAGAAGGATTTCTATTTTTCTCTTGTTTTTGAATAGACCTTCCTCTCTCAGTTTGCCTTTCAATTTGAGTGCGGAAATGATCCGTTCCCATCCTCCCAGGACCCTTGGGAGTCCGGTTTTGTTGACATCATGTCTGGCATGGAAGAGAATGGTTTCATCGTCTTCGTCGTCGCTTTCACAGAGAACTTGCTTTCCTCGGGGAGATAAGCACTGGTATTCGTTCTGCTGTGCCGTTCCATCTCCTAGGTCATCGGGACCGTTGACCACCCTCGTTTGGCAGAGGGGGTTGGATGAGAACAGACGGTAGTCGAGGAAGTTGCCGTGAGCAAAACCCCTGAGGTCGAACTGGTCTAGAGTGGCCTCTAGCTTTCTGTCTGAAGCTGCTTGTGACACTTTAAGGGCTCGGTCCCTGTCGGTCTTTTGAGCTTGGTTTTCGTCCCAGAGACGGTTCTCTTGAGCGGCTAGTTCCATGAGGGCCTTCCTTGCGAGAGCTAAGCAGTCTCCGTAGGTGCGCACCGTCTGGCTAGTGTCTAGAACTGTGATTACATCCAAATCTCCAAATGGCGGAAATACTTGGATTATGTTGACGAAGGAAGTCGGGCTGGGACATTCCATGCGGCCTTCCTTGATCTCGACTACCAAGAAGTTTGCCCATATCTGCTTGATTGACCCCACGGGGGTGTTGAATTCTGCAATGTTGACAGTCTCGTGATCCCGTTCGATCGCCAAGTCTATCAGAGCTAGCAGTTTGCTGGCGGGATGTCTGAATCCGTGGCCGTGACGGACCCGAATCGAACCGGAGCATGTTGATGCTTTGAGGTGGTCATTTCCAATGTCGAAAGCCGACTCTGTCTTGCGGGGAAGACCTTCTACGTATGTTTTCGGGGTGGGCTGCCAAGCGTTCCGAGGTTGATCTCGACTGTAGCGGGGTGAGGAACTCTGTCTCCTTCGGCCTGTTGCCCTTGGCCTTAGCGGCGCTTATGGCTTTAAGCTTGACCGATGGCACGGGCCGATTGCCACCTGGGGCCGGTAGTCGGAAGTAATGAGGAGCTCGAGCTCGATTGGCGAGGGCCTCGTTTACCATGAGCGGGCAAATCGTCGAGGGTAACTTTGGCATCGCGAATCGACAATAAGGACCGGATCCTTGGTGTCATCGGGATATCTGGAATAGATGATGTTGACGAAGTCATCGTCAGTCACCTGATCAGAGGGATTCTTTGTCGTGTCAACCAATATCTTCCAATTGTCGGATAGCCGCCTGTACTGGACGTTGAGCTTGACAATCTCCATGGTGTTGGAGCCCTGGTCATAGGTGACCTGATTGGAACGGGTGCCGTCCTCGATACTGAGCATATGAATGCAGAGATCTGCCTGCGGGTCTGCCACGTCCTCGACTCCGAAGAGTCCTGATTCGTCGTCGTCTGACGGCTCAACCCAAACGTAGGGACGAATTGCGTCCGGGTGCGTTGCTGGAGCAGCTAGGAAAACACCATGCCCTTCGCTGGAGAAAAGGGGCTCAGCGGGTAGTTCCTCGTGGAGGACATCCCATACGACGTCCATGCATTCAAGACGAGTATGACGGTGCTTGTTGACCTTTATCACGAAAATTTCTTCGCCTGGCGGGGCCAGAGAATTGGCTTGAAGAATGCTGACGAATCTCCGATTGGAGACAGGGGGTTTGTGTGCCCGCATCATGGCGATGCTCAGTGTTTCTTTCCAGTCTGCCTCCAAATGTTGGAAATGACAATTGAACTTGATGTATCGGACTGCTTCAGGGTTTGCCTGCTCGAGTACGTTGACGTAGTTGGCATCTCCGGAATCTAAGGGATTCTGATGAGATTTGCCCCGATAGTCCCTTGGTTGATTTGAAGGAGGTAACCTCGGTGCCTGGCTGCGGGCACGCTTGGCTGCTGTCTAGCTTCGTTTCCTATGAGGAAACTGTCCCCTCTGATGACTTCAAGATCTCCCTGGCGGTTAATAAACTTGACGCATTGATGGAGAGTGGAGGCTATGGCTTTCATGTGATGTAGCCAAGGGCGTCCCAACAGAGCTGTGAATTCGGATGGAATGTCCATCACGTGGAATTTTGCTGGCACCATTTGGGTTTCAAACCAGAGCTCCAGAGTCACCGTCCCCAGGATGGGACGAGACGTGCTGTCGTAGGCCTTGATAGTCCGGGTTGACGGAATCAAGTGGCTTTCGTTGATACGGAGGGCTCGCATCATGCTGAGAGGGAGAACGTTAACGGCTGACCCGTTGTCTACCAATACTCCGGGGAGTGTTATGGTGTTGAGCTTGAGAGTGATGTACAGAGCTTCGTTGTTCCCCGAGGCATCTCTCGGGAGGTCTTCATCACAGAAAGTGATCATACTACCGTACAGTCGGGAATCGTAGATCTGATCTCTATCCGGAGAAGGAGAGTCATTAAGCCATCCGTCGAATCGGTCATTTGCTGGAGGGTTGCTCCTTTCGCTCTCATGCCGAGAACGTAGGTGTCGACGTGCATTTGAGGACATTCGGTTCCGTCGAATCGGTCCATCTCCGGCATTCTGAACTTGGCAGGGAGAGGCGTGACCATTCCCGGATCCGTGGACTTGAGCGTTTCGCCTTTGAGGCCGCTCATGGTGGCTTTCGTGTCTTTCATCCGTTCGACCATCCAGGCTAAGGTTGGGTCCAGTGGTGGACTTTGAGGCTCGGCGCCGGGTGCTACCATGTGAGCGGTAGTGGTTGGAGGTGGAAGGCTTGATATATGGGGATATATGGGGGCCTTTTCTGAACTGTATTGGGGTTTGTCCCCGGTGTTTTGGGATTCGTTTATAGGCAACGGGACGAAACCCAGGAGGGTATTGAAGGATATTGGCATGCATGCGAGATGGTCAGCGGCGCTAAGTGGTATTAGTGATGGGAGTAGCACTGCACGGCCAAATATGACAGGGTTGCCCTGAGAGGTGGCAACGTGGAGCCTAGGTCGGCTGTTTCCTTGGTTCGAAGGAATCCCGTAAGTTTGCGGGGGAGGAACCTGGTTGAAGGTTTGAGGAACTGGTTTCGTGGAATCGTCATCCTCGACTAGGACGAAAGTACCATCTGACTGGGGGATAGCTGTTATACCTCGCTCATTCAGAAGTTGTACCACGAAATTCTGCTGATCTTCTTTCTGCCTCTTGAGAACTTACAAGCCCGGATGGCTTCTTATGAAGTCATATCTGTTACCTATGGCGGGGGTCCGTCCCCGTCACGATTTCTCGGTGAGCTAGACATGTCGGATGTTCTGGCTGAGGGAACTGAGGGAACCGAAGAACCGGCCTAACGCCGCCAGAATCGTACTCCTGCGAGGCGCTGACCCGGAAATCTGAACCACTTTCTGCTCGCTGCAGGGAACGAAAGGAAGGGTTTAGGCTTCGGAAAGGGGTATTCGGCTCAAGGTTTTGGGCTTGTGCAATGTGCAGTTACCGATTAATGTTTACTTAAAACGCATTTTCTCAGAGTCCTAATTGGTTGGAAAAGAGCGTGTCTTCTTTTTCGCAACTAATCCTAGAGCTCTAATCAGTGGATCTCGTCACTACGCTTATAAGCCCCTCGTTTCCAATTGTAGATCATCTTTCTCGGGACGGACTATCCCGAGCGAGGTCCTATAAGGCAAGCGAGTTCCACCGACAAAGGAAAAAGTGAACTTAAGGCTAGCTGATCACGCAAACTTTCAACGTATGTGACGCACGGGCCACAGTCGAAGTCAACGTCCTTAAGTTAAGGCGGGGATCGTGCCAAAATTTCGGCATGACCTCTCCTGACTCGCTTGTGCGAGAGACCTTAGCTTTTGGCGTTGGCCAAGTTGTGGCTGGCACGGTGCATACGGTGAGGTTTGGTGACACGGTGTCACATTGAACCTTCGGGTATATTTTTCGGCAGAGCTCCGCGTCAAAGTCAAGGCTAAAAAACTCGAGACTTCGGGTCGGGAACAACCTTCGGTCTCGACCTCTCGAGCTTGACTCGTGGCGGAACCCGGCATAAAAAACATACACTTAGGCTTTATGACACGAACTAAGCCAAAAACCAACCGGGGTCTTGGACAAAGTGTGACACAAAGAGTGCATGGTTTACACGAGCTAGGATGGGCTGTTTGGGACGACCCCGTGAGCCCTTGAAAGGTGTCTGGCAGACCAACTGAGGTGCAACTGATAAGGTCATCCCGAGTTACGGGTCGTAGTGTGCAGTGTACCGAGGCAGCAAGTTGTGATGTACCCGATTTTCAATTTTGAAAAATCAAACGGAGTCGCCACGCCGTTTTTAGTTTTAAGGGCCAAAAATTTGAAAAATGCCCAAAAATGAGAGATTTGAGTTCGGAGGTCACGTTACACTCCGGGAAGAACGTTAGGGTTCACCCGGAATGCCTCGTAAAACGAGACTTCCTAATTTAAAACCATTTGTGTGTGTGTGTGTGTGTATTTCTTTGGTTAAAATAAATGCAAACTGAGAAAACTAAAAATTGAGAATTCTTTGTAAGACATTAAACAAGTCCCATGATTTTTGGTATGATTTTAGGGTTGTGTTTTGGTACTCAAAAGACTCCTTGAAGTTGAAAGTCAATTCTGCCAGAATGAAAAAGACAGTGGACACTTGATTTTAAAATGGATTTAAGAGTTTTAAAAATTCAGAATGTGGGGAAAGTCAGAGAATGAAAGTTGTTCAAAACATCTTAAATAAGGTTACTGCAAAAGATTTTTATAATTGGAGATGATTTGATGGACCAAAACCCTCTGGAAATCACAGATGTGAAATCTGGATTTCCAGAGACTGCTAAACTGACCTTTGGAAAATAATTTGGAAAAGGCAATTAGACTCACGTAAAAATATGTATGGAATCCTATGGATGTTGGCTATAAAAAGTATTTTGTAGTCAATACCAAATTCCAAGTTTTACTGTGTCCAAAAAATAGGAATATGGACTGAGGTCACAGAAAAATGCTACTGGACAGCAACATATTCTTGAAGGAAAATGTGATTTTAAGGGTTTTGCATCTATTTCCACCCCATTTTCATCCCTAGACTTGATTGGTAATTCATTGCTTTGTATCATATCAAGTCATCCTTGGGGTATTAATGGAGGTTTAGAGCAAAAGGGGAGAGGGAGTTTAAAAAAAGGTTTTTTTAAGAAGAGAAATTAACTAAGAGGAAAGAAAGTTAAACCCTAAGATGATCATCATGGGGACTTAACCCCAAAGATGACCATCTTAGGTCAAACTAACAACAAAATGAAGTAAATATTTAAGCTTAAGACAAGTAAATTAAAGACAAGAACAAAGAAAGTGAATAGAACTTTAAACAAGCAAATTAAGACAAAAATGTAAATCAAGACATGAAATTAAAGAGTATTTTAGGGTTTTAAAGAAGGAGGGTTTACCAATGATGGTTAAGCCCAATCTTCTTGTTAATGTTGTGTTTGGCTTGAATAGATTCAAGACTTAAGTGTGTTTTGTGTTTGTTAATAGAGTTGGTCAAAGAGAAAACAAGTAGATAACACTTAAGTCCTCTATGTTTTCTCTCTAATCCTCCTCTTTAGTGTTGATTTAAGCTTGAGATTGTGTGTTTAAGAGAGTTTTGAGAGTGTTTAGTGAGTGAGATTTGGGAAAATGATTAAGAGAAAAGGGTGGCAATTAAGAAATTCCCACTGTTCTCTCTAATATTTTCGCCAGAATGCTGTTGTGAGTGAATTGTGTTGTCTAAACTGAGAGAGAAGGGTCGAATTTATAGGCAGATTCTAGGTTACGAACATGTCCGCGCGGATGAGACTGAGGTCCTCATTTTCGTCCGCGCGGATAGAAATGAAGGCGTGCCTGACTCTTGCAGAAAAGCAGTTTTGGCATTTTCCCTTTGGTCAATATTCCTTTCTTTATGGGAAATGACAAATATTCGTGAGATTTTGTCTATTTTTTATTCCTAAAATGCCCTTCCTCATTTAAATTGTCAAAATAATGTCCAAAATGCCCCTAGATGATTATAAATCATTAATTTGGGCTGACGGAACATTGGCGGTTCAGATTGGGACACTTACACAAGTGCACGTGAAGTGCGGTGTATCGAAGCAGGAAGTGCGAGTAGTGTGCGGTCACTAAAATTCTTTTTCTGAGTAAAACAGAGATTTTTCAGAATGTGTCTTAAAGAATTTTGATGCGCAGTTCAAAAGGTAGCATGAAAATCAAACATGAATGGGGATGCACAAACATGGTATGATTTTGAAAAGACAACAATATAATTCCTTTGGAAAAAACCGTTCGAGGTTTAAAGTAGCACACGCACACGAAAACGAGGAAGGGTAAACGAAAGTTTGACCCACGGAAGGCTTTTTTGAAAACAACGGCAGTTTTGAAAAAAGTATCCTTGTCCCCAGCGGAGTCGCCAACTGAACTTACCCGGATTTCGCGCGGAGGCCAAAGACGGTTGTCTTTCGCGGAGGGTTGGTGTCTGAGACCTAGCTTTTCGGGAAGGAATGAGGAGTCGCCACGCGGTTTTCGTATTTTGAGCCCAAACGTTGAGAAACGGCTATAGTGAAAAAGGGTGTCATTTTTATTGGTTGCAAAAACTTAGGAAAAGGCTTTGAAAATGGGGAGTCATTTTTATTGGTAGCAAAAACGAGTAAAAAGCTATTTTGAGTACCAGAGATTGTTAGGTTCGAAGGTCACGTTACGTTTCGGGAAGAGTACTATGAGATCACCCGAAACGCCTCGTATGACGAGTCTTTCT
The DNA here is from genome assembly GCA_022495995.1 of Adenophora triphylla var. japonica. NCBI lineage: Eukaryota > Viridiplantae > Streptophyta > Magnoliopsida > Asterales > Campanulaceae > Adenophora > Adenophora triphylla. The sequence continues at coordinate 440,503 of JAFEMH010001567.1, forward strand.
ACCTTTCTCGAAAACGTGTACGTGTGTGTGTGTGTGTTTGCATTTTGAAATGGGGGCTTGAATGACAAGCTTAATCTTGGTTTGAATGTCAAACGTTGATTAGGTGACTTTGCTTGAAAAGACGAGCGTTTGAATGACAAACGTCGTTTTTTGAGACGGAAATGAGCGTTTGCGTGGCAAACGTCGATTTGAGTTTTAAAAGGAGTTCGAAGGTCGAACTCCGGTTTTTTGAACCGGGCGAGTCATTATTAACGATTTTTACGGGAAAAACGTATTAAATGATTTTGAATGTCAAAAGTCGGCTTTTAGTTTGAGGATGAGCGTTCGGATGCCAAACGTCATTTCGCGCGTTTTGAAAGAGAGTTCGAAGGTCGAACTCCGGTTTGAACCGGGCATTACATTGTTAACGATTTTTACGGGAAAAAGCGTAGTAAATGATATGCAATCAACGAATCGGGTTGCGACTCGGACTTTGAAAAGTAAATACTATCACGATCCAAACGGGTCGGACTTTGTAAATGACAATATTTAAATGCGATATCAACGGAATCAAACGATCCGGAATCGTAAATGACGATCAACGAGCCAAACGACTCGGAATTGTAAATGACGATCGACGAGCCAAAACGGCTCGGAATTGTAAATAACGATCGACGAGCCAAAATGGCTCGGATTTGTAAATGACGTTCAACGGATCAAACGGTCCGGAATTGTAAATAACAGAAAAGTAAATGACAATCGACGGATCGATCGATCCGGAATGGTAAATGACAGAAATTTAAACGGAACGGGGTCGGAACGCCGTTTTAACCCGTGATTACTTCTCTTACGGGAAGAGAAGAGGATCGAGGGGCTAAAACGTATCGGACCCCGTTAGACGGAGGCGTCTACATTTCAACGGTGTTCGTCCGAAACGGTTGTAGCAACTGGTGCGTAAACCGAGACGGAACGAGAGATTAGAGAGAGGGGGTTATACCTATGGCTAGGGTCGACTCCTTTGGCTTGGGAGGTGTATACGGGATATGAAAAGTGGTTTGAAACGGTGTTTCGAGGTGTTTTGGTTCGTGTTTGGTTGAAACGCGGAGTTTTCACGCAAATCGAGGCAAAACGGGAGCTCGGGAGAGGGAGGATTTGGTTTGGGCCGTGGCAATGGTGATTTTGGAGAGTAAATTTTGTTGTTCTAAATGGCTTTGACAGCCCTTCTATTTATAGGTGAAAATTCAGCATGAGTCCGGCCGGACTTAGACTGAAATTCAGGGGATTTTGTGAAACTTTGAAAATTGGAGGGACTTGCTGGCAATTTCTGAGAGTCTGCAAAGGAGTTCGGCCGGACTGAGACTGTATACCAGGGGTACTTTAGTCTTTTGGCCTTGATTTCTTATTGAAAGGTGACTAGAGGGAGGTGGCATGCTTGCTACGTGTCCCATGACTCACCAAATGTGTGGGAGTTCGTTCTCGGGTCCCGGTTTTGTCCGTTTTTAAAATAACAGTCTGGAAAATGTCCGAAACGCCCCCGAAAAGTGCCGGAAAGTGCGTTTTTCAGGGAAAGTCGTACTTTCACGTGCGATGACGTGTGTCAAGTATGTTTCGACGTCGGGATGCATGGGGCAGTCCCGGGACGTCTCGTTGGCATGGCAACGGGGAGCTTAACAGGTTCCGATTAACCTGGAGCGGGCCAGTTAACGAATTCCGGTTAAGTTTCTAACGAATTTTGATGATCCGGATTAGGGTACTTACAATGGGAGCAAAAGAAAAGATTGCAGGCTTTGGGCAATGTCATAACTGGGTGAAACGGAGTATATTTTGGGATTTGCCTTACTGTAAAATGTGAAATATGAAATCAGGTACGATAATATATACTCCCTCCGTTCCAGCCCAAGTGTCACTTTTTACCCAAAATGGCGTTCCGTTTGAAGCGTCACCTTTCCTAAAAAGGAAATATTTTATTAATATTTTATTATCTCATCCACTATTCCCTCCACTAATTCTCTCTCCTCTACACTCACAACACTTTTTAAATTCACTATTTTCTCCGGTAATTCTCTCTCCTATTTTCAAATTACACTCACAACATTTTTTCTTCCCACTTTTTTCCTTAATTTGCGTGTCACCCCTAAAAGGGTGACACTCTTGCTGGGACGGAGGGAGTGTATATATATATATATATATATATATATATATATATATATGTATATATATATATATATATATATATATATTAACTTTTTTTTGCAATGGTATCTTTTGTTGCAATAATAATTTTTTAAAAAAATTCAATTACGAACTAGTAACAGAAATATATAAAATTGTAATGGAAAAGTTTGTTGCAAAAATGCAACGAAAAAATCTGTTGCAAGAATGCAACAAAAAAAGAGTGTTGCAAGAATGCAATGAAAAAAGTATATTGCAAGAATGCAACTGAAATAATTAGTTGCTATTTGCAACGGACGTCAACTGCCCTTAGAAGCACCTTTGCAACCGAAAATTTTGAAATTGCAATGCTCGATTTTCGTTGCAATATCATGCAACGAAATAAATACGGTTGCACAAAATTTGCAACCAGTGTTTTCCAAATCGAATTTGCAACAAACTTTTTTTGTTTCAATAGTTTAATTGTAACGGATTTTCATTTTTTGCAACAGAATTTTTCGTTTCAATTGCTCTGTTTTCTTGTAGTGTCAGGAGGAGCGCAATCACCCCGTTTTGGCTGCAACTTTGCGCGACCGCTCCCATTGTCTGATGCACTCGCTCCCTTGTGAGCTGTCATAGGAATTTCGAATTTGATTGTTTAATCCTCTAATTTGTTTCTAAATTAGATGACATCAAATTCTAACACGAAAAATATATCAAATAATTATAACTAAACATATCACTATATTTCATCACTATCTTTACGGGATGGATGGTGTAGTTATCTTTATATTTTTTTTTTTTATATGTTAAAAAAAAAAAAACATATTGTTTTAAAAATTTGTTAACGTAATTATAATGTTACAAAGTGCAAAACATGGAGCATTAACCTTCAGAAAGTTTAGTGTGTTAAGGGCGATAACTATTTTTGAACGGAGTGAGTGAGAATTAAGAATAAGCCCCGTTTGTTTTACAGTAAAACATTTTTTGAAAAATGATTTCCGTAAAATAACTCGTTTTCCGTTGTTCAACGCAAACACCGTAAAACAGTATCCGTTGTTTGATTGTTTTTCGGAAAATATTTTTCGTAAAACAACTCGTTTTCCGATGTTTGGTTGTTTTCCCAAAAATGGAGAAAACGTTTTCCAGAAAACATTTTACGCCCTTCCTGAGTAAAACGACTTACTAACCTTGTCATAAGTAAAACATTTTTCGAAAAATGGTGCCCTTCATTTACAACTCATATTCACAAGGTACAACATTCTACTTCCTCATTCTAATAATAATAATAATAATAATAATAATAATATTAATATTAATAATAATAATAATTAAAAAAAATATAATAATAACTAAAAAAATATAATAATAATAAAGTAATAATAATAATAATAATTAAATAATAATAATAAAAAATATAATAATAATAATAATAAAAATAAATAAATATAATAATAATAATAATTAAAAAATTAAATAATAATAGTAATAAAATAATAATATAATAATAATAATAATAATAATAATAATAATAATAATAATAATAATAATAATAATAATAATAATAATAATATAATAATAATAATAATAATAATAATAATAATTAAAAAAATAATAATAATAAAAATAATAATAATAAAAAAAAATTAAATAATAATAATAATTAATTAATAATAATAAGAAATTAAAATAATAATAATAATAAAATAATAATAAATAAATAAATAAATAAAATAATAATAATAATAACAACAATAATAATAATAATAATAATAATAATAATAATAATAATAATAATAATAATAATAGTAATAATAATAATAATAATAATAATAATAATAATAATAATAATAATAATAATAGTAATATTAAAACATTTTCCTAAGTAAAACATTTTCCTTTCAAAACAGACGAAAATATTTTACGCCCTTTCTAAGTAAAACATTTTCCAGAAAACAACTTCATTTACCGGAAAACATTTTACACTAAAACATTTTACAAGAAAACATTTTTCAAAAAACGTTTTTCGAAAAATGTTTTACGTCGAAACAAACGGAGCTAAGTGTTTTATTTGTTCAGCTCAAAAAACCTTTGCTTACATAGATTCATGTATATCGAGATTTGAGATGTAAGTAAGGTTGTGTTTGACAGCTCTATATCAAGCAATTAAATTAGAATATTCAAAACAATAAAAAAAAAAATCAATTTTAACGAAAAGCATTTTTTTCAGAATCCGAAGTTTGAAAATGAGTAGTAATATTGTCTAATTAGTCTTCCGACATAAAGTGTCTCAGTCAAAAAAAAAAAAAAAAGATAGTTTATAATGCATGCATGCACATAAGTGTTGCATTTTCTGGAAAATGATCAAGATTAGGCTTTGTTTGTTTGGGGAAAAAAATTTAGAAAAATAATTTCTAAAAAACATTTTCTCGTAAAATGAAAATATTTTTCAGAAAATGACATTCGATTGTTTGATAAATCTAAAAAAATATTTTTCGAAAATATTTTCATGTATTTGATAAATATAAGAAAAATGTTTTTTCCATAAAAATTTCACCTGTAGAAAATCACGAATAAATTTGCCGAAAATATATCCGGGAAAATCCGCTGAAAAGTTTGTCGAAATCAGACCAAAATGCCGAAAAAGTTTGCCGGAAAATTGTCCGAAAAACAGCCGAAAAACTTGCTGGAAAATTGGTCGGAAAAGCTGTCCGAAAATCAGGCCATAAAAACTAATCGAAAAATCTCGCCAGGAAAACTTGCTGGAAAATCTCGCCCGAAAAGCTGAGGTGGGTGCGAGGTACTAGGGTGTGGGTGTGGGTTAGGTGTTTCAATACTGGGTAGGGGTATGATGTCGTCGAGGTTGGGGTGATACAGGCCAAGGCGAGGCAAGTGGATGATTCTGGACAGGTGGGCGACCGCCCTTGTGTTATGGGCGACAGCCCAGGACAATCACTAAACGGGGTTGGAGTTTCTGCAAGGAAGGGCGGCCGCGCTGCTGGGTAAGGGCGACCGCGCTGAAGACAACGATGCAAGGGGTGAAGGCGCTGTTGATGTGAGCGACCGCGATGCGTGGGGTGAGCGGCCGCGCAAGTGACGGAATTTCAATTGCTTTAATTTTAATTGTTTTTGGAAACTATGTTGGGTATTTTTGGGATTGTTTTGAATTCCTTTTTAATTTAGGGTTACAGCTGGTTACTAGGTATAAATACTCTTAGGATTTATTTTGTTGAGTTGGTCTCTTTTATCAATTAAATTCATATTTGCTTCTTGCAAACCCTTGGTCAATTTATTGGCTTGCAGAAGGATTTCTTCGGGAATTCTTGTTATCTTGGGGAATTGTTATTCCTTGCAGAAGGTTTTGATTTCGATCAAGCCTTATTGTTACTATTCCGCTGCGTTCTTTACATCAGTTGGTATCAGAAACCGGACGATCCTAGGGTTCTCCGACGAGGTGATGGCAAACGATGGGAGGAACGACATCGCTGCAATCCTTGAACGCATGGAAGCAACCAATGAACGTATGCGGTTAGACGGAGAGCGTCGCGATCGACAAAGCATGCACTATTGGCGGCTTTGGTGCGGTGAGGTAGGTGGTGGCGGTGATGCCAATCCAGCAACATCGGGCAATCCTCGCGGGGAAAATCTCCACCGTGATGAACCGATGGGCGGGAAGGTTTCGATAATGATGAAGGCGAGGCCGTGGCGTGCCTCCACGTGACCAACGTCCTAAGATTAGGCGGATATTCCGGCTTTTAATGGTGAGTTATCTATGGAAGATTTCTTAGATTGGCTTTCGGAAGTTGAAAAATTCTTTCGTTTGATGCGTATTGAAGAGGATAGTAAAGTCCCATATGTTGCTTACAAATTGCGTGGTGGTGCATCTCGCATGGGTGGGATCAATTGACTAGGCAGAGATTGCGTGAAGGGCAGCCGAAATTCGTTATTGGAACGAGATGAAGAGGAGTTACGGGATCGCTTTCTTCCACGAAATCATGATCGGGATCTCTATATTAAATTCTTATCTCAAGCAAGGTATTCGTACGGTTGATGAATATGTTCATGATTTCCATGCCGTTCAATGCACGCACTGATTTGTATGAGACAGAGTCACAGATGATTGCTAGATTTATGTCGGGTCTACGGGTCAATATTAGACATCACATAGAGTTGTTTACTTCCTACTCTTTGAATGAAACAATCTCTAGGGCAAGAAAGGCGGAGAGATAGTTGGCTACTACGTTTCGTGCTCCGAATACATTTAGGCGATTTGGGGATGGTTCTTCTTCGAGTGGCAAGGGACAATCGTCGGGTGTTAATGTTGATGGGGGCAAGGAGATTTCCCAAGTTGCGGGTCCGAAGGCTGATGATGGCAAGAAGACTGCACCTCCGGCACCTACACAAAATCCACCGGCTCGTCGAAACACCAACACACAAGGTAATAATCCTTACGCAAAACATTATGGAGATAAATGTTTTAGGTGTCACAAAACCGGGCATATTTCCAATAATTGTCCACAACCACAGCGAGGAGTTAATGTGGTGGAGCGCGATGAGTATGATGACGGGGTGGATGACGAGGAGAGTGACGTGGTGCATGTAGATCCCAACGGAGATGACGAGGAGGATGAGCACGAATCTTATGTGGTCCGAAAACTTATAAGTTGACTACTCCCGCGGTAGAGGCCAATCCGGAGCGACACAACATTTTTCGCACTGGGGAAGGTTATTGATGCTGCAGCTATGATCATTGTTGATAGTGGGAGCGGTGAAAACCTAGTGTCTCGTGGTTTGGTGGAGAAAGTGAAGCTTGAGGTACGCAAGCATCCTACTCCTTATTCTGTGGGGTGGATTAACAACGTGGGCACTATTAAGGTACATGAACAATGCCTTATTCCTCTTTCTATTGGTAGCTATAAGGATGATGTATTATGTGATATAGTAGATATGTCTCCGCATGCAATGTTTTGTTGGGTAGACCTTGGCAATATGATCTTGGTGTTGTGTATAATGGCCGGGAGAATTTTATTCGCTTTACGAAAGATGGGGCGCGTTTTCATTTGCATGCTTTGAAAATTGGTTCTAGTAGTAAACCGAAAGGGAAGCCTATTATTTCTTTTCAGGTACACGCCCACGAGTTTGTGGAGGATATCGTGGATGCTCCTTTTGTGTTGGCGGTTGTGCAAAAGGGAGTTTTGGGACAAAGTTGGTTTGGTTCCTACTTCCTTGCAATCGTTATTGGATGAGTTTAGTGATGTTATGCTCGGGACGAGCTTCCCGCAGGTTACTCTCTCCCTTGCGTAATATTCATCATAATATTGATTTGGTGCCGTGCCCTTTGCCTAACCTCCCACACTACAGATGAGTCCCTGCATAACATGAGATTTTGCGTGCACAGGTGGAAGAGTTGTTGTCGAAGGGTTATATACAGGAGAGCATGAGCCCACGTATGCGGTCCCCGCTCTACTTGTTCCTAAGAAGGACGGTACTTGGAGGATGCTGCGTTGATAGTCGGCAATCAACAAAATCACGGTTAAGTACGTGTTTCCGATTCCTCGTTTGGATGACATGTTGGATATGCTAAGGGGTTCCAAGGTGTTCTCCAAGATTGATTTGAAGAGCGGTTATCATCAAAGTTCGTGTTCGCCGGGGATGAGTGGAAGACCGCCTTCAAAACCAAGGAAGGCTTGTATGAGTGGTTGGTGATGCCATTCGGGTTGTCAAACGCCCCTAGTACTTTTATGCGATTGATGCATCAAGTGCTGAAGCCTTACAATGGTAAATTTTTGGTGGTTTATTTTGATGATATCTTGATCTATAGCAGTCGGAGGAGGAGCATATGGAGCATCTTCTGACAGCTCCGCAAACTTCGAGGGACAACGAGTTATATGCGAACCTCAAAAAGTGCGCTTATGCTTGATCATTTGTTGTTCCTTGGCTATATTGTTTCTGCAGATGGCATTCGGGTGGACGAGGACAAGGTTCGTGCTATTCGTGATTGGCCTACACCTACGACAGTCAGTGAGGTTCGTAGTTTTCATGGTCTTGCCACTTTCTATCGTCGTCTTTATTTGGAATTTTAGCACTATTATGGCTCCCATTACGAATGTATGAAGAAAGGGAAATTTAATTGGATTGATGAGGCAACAACTAGTTTTGCTTTGATCAAGGAGAAATTGTCTAGCGCACCGTTGCTTGTTCTACCCGATTTCTCTAAGCCCTTCGAGTTAGAGACGGATGCGTCGGTTATTGGTATAGGGGCTGTTTTGCTTCAAGGCAAGAAACCGGTTGCTTTCATGAGCCAGAAGTTGGAGGAAGCTAAGCGGAAGTGGACTGTTTATGAGCTTGAATTCTTTGCGGTGGTACATGTGCTATCAAGCATTGGGAGCAAGATTTGTTGCGGCGTGAGTTCATTCTTCATACCGATCATGAGGCCTCAAGTATATGAATGGTAAGCCGCTTAATCGTATGCATGCTCGTTGGGTTGCTTATTTGCAGCATCACTTTTGTTATTAAACACAAAAGTGGACAAACATAATAAGGTAGCGGATGCCTTGAGTCGAAGGGTCAATTTATTGGTGACAATGGCTAATGTTGTGGGTTTTGATTGCTTGAAGGATATGTATGCCACCGATGGTGATTTTGCAGACGAGGGGCGAAGTGTAGAGATGGGAATCCTGTCGGGTTGTTCTTCTTGGGCAGGGACGGTTTCTTGTTCTATATGGACAAATTATGTATTCCGCAGTGGTTCTGTCGTGAAAGCCTTATTGCAGAGATCCACAAGCAAGGACATTATGGGAGAGACAAGACGGTTGACCTCGTTGGGAAGAAATATTATTGGCCACATCTCCGTAGAGACACAATACGTACTTGTTCGTAAGTGTATGATTTGTCGATCAACAAGGGCCAATCTCGAATCACGGGTTTGATATACCCCTCCGCCGATTCCGGAAGTGACCACGGGAGGATATTTCCATGGATTTTGTGGTTGGGCTTCCGAGGACACAAATACATGCCAATGACTCTGTTTTCGTGGTGGTGGATCGTTTCTCGAAGATGGCTCATTTTATCCCTTGTCAGAAGACTCATGATGCTTCTCACATCGCGGGTTTGTTCTTTAAGGAGGTTGTCCGTTTGTATGGGGTCCCAAAATCTATTACATCCGACCGCGATACTAAGTTTCTAGCCATTTTTGGCGTACTTTGTCAGGGCATATTTTTCAGACGGACTTGCAGTTCAAAGAAGCTGCTTTCATCCGCAGATGTATAGCCGCACTGAGGTTGTGAATAGGACCACGGGTTCTATGGTTCGTTGTCTTTGCGGTGAGTATCCAAAGAAGTGGGACTTGGCCTTGTCAACGGCTGAATTTGCATTTAACAACATGACGAATCGGACGACGAGGGAAGACTCCTTTTGAGATTGTGTATCAAAGGCCTCCTAAGCATACTCTTGACTTGATTCCTTTGCCTAAAGTTCCGGGGTATAGTATTGCTGAAAACATGGCGGAGATGATAGATGCGGTTCGCACGGAGGTCAAGAAGAACATCGAGGCCTCTAATGCCAAGTATAAGGAGATCATTGCGGATAGGCGGCGTCGTTTGAAGGTATTTGATGTCGTGATCTAGTGATGGCGCAGATTTGCGTAAGGAACGAGTTCCTCAAGGTACGCACCACAAGCTTCACCCCAAGAAGATTGGACCTTATGGGATAGTGAAGAAGATCAATGACAATGCTTATGTTGTTGATTTGCCCGAGGGTGGAACATTTCTAGTACTTTTAATGTTTCGGATTTAGTCGAATTCCACTCTGATGTTCCTCTTTACTTGGATAATGGATTCTGGGGACGAATCCTTTTGTAGGCTGGGGCGAATGATGTCGTCGAGGTTGGGGTGATACAGGCCAAGGCGAGGCAAGCGGATGATTCCGGGACAGGGTGGGCGACCGCCTCATGTATGGGCGACCGCCCGGGACAATCACTAAACGGGGTTGGAGTTTCCCGCAAGGAAGTGGCGGCTGCGGCTGGTAAGGCGACCACGCCGAAGACAACGATGCAAGGGGCGAAGGCGTTGTTGATGTGAGCGGCGCGCGATGCTGGGGTGGCGGCTGCGCAAGTGACCCTCAAGAATTTTGGTCTGCTTTAATTTTAATTGCTTTGGAAACTATGTTGGGTATTTTTGGGATTGTTTTGAATTCCTTTTTAATTTAGGGTTACACTGGTTACTAGGTATAAATACTCTTAGGATTTATTTTGTTGTAGTTGGTCTCTTTTATCAATTAAATTCATATTTGCTTCTTGCAAACCCTTGGTCAATTTATTGGCTTCGAGAAGGATTTCTTCGAATTCTTGTTATCTTGGGAATCGTTATTCCTGAGGCAGGCCGCTGATTTCGAATGTTCTTATTATTCTTATTCCATTGCGTTCTTTACATCGGGAGGTATAGGGTGGGAGTTGGGAGGATGGATGAGCGGGGTGATCGTAAGCTGTTTTCCTTAGAAGAAATTTGGAATTCGATTTTCTTAGGAAATAATCATATTTTTCATTGTTTGGAAAAAAATTCGTTGACTTTATTTATTCTTTTTATCAAACATCAAAAAAATGGAAAAACATTATCTAAAAATATTTTCTCACAAACAAATGAAATGAAACATAGGTGTTGAAAAAGTTTTGAAAATGTATGCGCTGCCATAACATTTTTTTGAAAAAGTCAAGGTTGATGTTGATTTCGAATTGTCTTCTTACTAACAATGGCCATAACCTTTATTCTATTTTCATCTTGTCTTATATATGACCCTAACACGCCGTCAAATCGGAGATTTTCAACCAATGACCTAACTGTTGAAAATTGCGAATTGCTAAATGGTCAAATCATGAACCACTGGTTCAAATTTGAAATCCGATTTAACTCCTCTTAGATTGGCCCGGTTTGAAGCCAACGATGGTTAAACTGTTAATTTTTAAAATAATATCACTTTTTTGTCATTTAACTTCTGACTACTGTGTGTTTGACGTGTGTATACTGTGGTTATTTACTTCAAGTGTGAGGCTCCGTATTGTTTGAAGTGAAAATATTTTTCGAAAAATATTTTCGACATTTTTCAACTGTTTCTGAGTAAACATCGAAAAATGGAAAAAATAGTTTCCCCATTTTTCTAATTAAAATAACTTACGGATTTTTCCTCCGTATTTCATTTTCCGAAAAATGTTAAACACCCTCAATCACACACACCTAATCTCTTCCATTACACCTCACGCAAGGGCGGATCCAAGTATGGCGGCACAGAAAGCCGTCACGATAGCGCACGCACCCGTCATTTTGAAAAAAATTATCGAGTATTTATTAAAAAAATGGATGCAAAATGTAATTTTTCGAAAAAGAGGGATGAAAAGTGTAATATGTGGAAAAAAAAACATACTCCCTCCGTCCCACCTCAAGGTTTAACCTTTCCTTTTTGGGCCGTCCCACCTCCAAGAGTTTAACTTCACTTAAATGGAAAGTTTTCCATATATGTTATACCCTTATCATCTCAAGCATATATTTACAAAAAAAAAACCACATTCTCTACTCTCCTATTCCCTACCACACATTTCTCCCAACTCATTCTCTCTCCTATTAAATATTTTTAAGCTTTTATATTCTCTCTCCTATTCCCTACCACACATTTAACTTTTTACATTCTCTCTCTTCAAATTTTTCTACCCACTTTAATTACATTTCTTAAAAAACGTGTTAGTCCACCTCAAGGTTCAACCTTTGAGGTGGGACTTATGAGTATTACATTAAACTATATGTTAAAAACTCGACTTTGTCTACTACTCTTTGTTAAACGAATTAGCCGCCTGCCTAACAACCCTGTTTTGATTTTGTTTCTCTCCATACCCGTGAGGTAAGGGGGTGAAGGGAGGGCGGCCCTCGGTCCTACTAGGAAAGGGGCATTAGTACTCGCGCGTATGCGTGTGCGCAATTAGAAGGCTTATCATTTTCAATATTTGCTTATCAGCAAATTTTGATGATTATGATATTTCACAATTGAGTTCATAAGGGAATCCATTTTGTTGCTTTTTAGTAATCTTTGTTAATCCTTCTCTTTTCTTTTCCTTTCTTTCTTTTATATATATATATATATATATATATATATATATATATATATATATATATATATATATATATATATATATACTTCCTCCTTCCCTTTTCAGACAAGCAGCTTCTACTTTTCTTTCGTTCATCTCGCATCAAGAGCCTCTTTCCATAAATGGGCAAAAGCTTTTTAAAATATTTATACCCTTATAATTTAATATATTTACAAAGAAAACCATTCATTATACCCTTATAAAGTTAACATATTTACAAAAAAATCATTCATTAACTTAATATTCCTCCCACTCATTCTCTCTCCTATTAAAAAATAAATCATTAACTACTATTCTCTATCCTATATTACAAAAAAATCATTCATTATACCCCCTTATAAAGTTATCATATTTACAAAA